>CM069911.1:49957437-50288361 GCA_036172215.1 Camellia granthamiana
GGGGCTCCTGGCCACATATGCGGTTCTGGGTAATCCAAACTAGTCCGAAAATGCTTTAAGGTGTGATCTTCCATATTCATTCCCAAGCGCAATTTCATGCAAAAATAACTCAAAAATATGATATAACTAGCATGATTCAAGGGTAATTACAACCCAAACACATCAATCTTGCCTCAACATTAAGTTCATGCTCTCAACCTTTTTATATTTTCATAAATTACATACACAGGCTCAATATTCATACAAACATGGTGAATCATGCAACAATCTTGAATGTATCAACAATCTAGAGGTGATTTCATGCATTAATCATAAAGTTGAGCTCAAATCAAACAAGGTGGATGAGATTAGGGTTCTATTTCATGCATTAAGCTCAAATCATTACCCAACTCAAAACCCTAGCTCAAAATTTCCGATTTCTTATTGATTTCATAACAAGGACGAGTTAGAGACAAAGATTATAAGTAGATTATCATAACTTAACTCAAAAGTAAGGTTTGCCCTTTGATTCGCTTCCAAAACCCTAGCTCTTCCTCTTCCTTTCTCTCTAACTCACTCTAGTAAGCTATCTACCAAAATGAAGAACACAAGACACTAACATCAATATATGACTTAACTTATAATTCTTTAATTTTAACATTACGAATCGTAATTTTTCAAAATTTCACCATAAGCTCTATAAATTATGCTAATCACAAATATAGAGTTAATTTTTGTTTACCGTGCCTCCAAGACTTCCAATTTTCAGTTCAAGGTTCCAATTGTAACAGATATTCCTACATTCAATAGATAATATTCCAAATTCACATAATTCACATACTTAGCTTGCAAATCCATATCTCCACACACATAATCACATGCATATTTAAGCATAGTACGAGTTGGGTTATCACAGTCTTCCCCCCTTTAGGAAGTTTGGTCATACAAACTGGTTTACCTCAAGTCGAGAACAATTCTGGATATCGTTGTCTCATTTCTTCTTCCCGTTCCCAAGTGGCTTCGTTTCCATGATGTTCCCTTCATTCAAATTTTTTCATTGTGATAGTCTTGTTCCTTAGTTGCTTGACTTGCCGATCAAGGATTTGGATAGGTTTCTTCTCATAAACCATATCGTCATTTAGTACAATCTGATGATAGTCAATAACATGAGAAGGGTCCTGAAGGTAGCCTTGCAACATTGATACGTGGAACACATTGTGCACTTGCTCTATGCCCGATGGTAAAGCAATCTGATAGGCAACCGGACCCAATCTTTCTAAAATCTGAAATGGCCCTATGTACTGGGGTGATAATTTCCCTTTCTTTCCAAACCTTGTGTGCCCTTTCATTAGGATGACTTTGACAAAAACATGATCCTCAACTTCAAATTCCAAGTCTCTCATTCTTTGATTCGCATAGCTCTTTTGTCGGCTTTGAGCAGTTTTCAATCTCTGTTGATATTCTGAATCTTTTCTATAGTAACTTGCACAATTTTAGGCCCAATCAACGACCTATCCCCAACCTTAGTTCAACAAACTGGAGTTTGACATTTTCTCCTATACAAAGCTTCATATGGTGCCATTCTAATAATGGAGTGGAAATTGTTGTTATACGCAAATTCCGCCAAAGGTAAATGAGCCTCCCAACTTTCACAAAAATCCAAAACACACATCCGGAGCATGTCCTCCAACGTCTGTATAGTTTTTTCAGATTGTCCATCGGTTTGTGGATGAAATACGGTACTAAACCTCAACTTCATCCCCAATGCTTTTTGTAAGCTTTGCCAAAATCTTGATACAAACTTAGAATCTCTATCCTATACAATGGAAATCAGAACACCGTGCAATCAAATAATCTCAGCAATGTACACAGTAACAAGTCTATCAGCATTATAAACAGTCTTCACAGGCAAAAAGTGAGCAGACTTAGTCAATCTATCCACAACAATCCATATAGAATCCATACCTCAGGGTGTTTGGGGTAAGCCCACAATAAAATCCATAGTTATGTGCTCCCATTTCCATTCCGGAATAGGAAGAGGTTGAAGTAACCCTACCAGTCTTTGGTGTTCTGCTTTCACTTGCTGACATTGAAGGCATCTTGAAATAAACTCTGTAATTTCTGTCTTCATATTGGGCCACCAAAAAGCTTGCTTGAGATCTTGGTACATTTTGGTATTTCCGGGATGCATAGCAAATCTGGACTTGTGAGCTTCTTCCAAGACTCTTCCTTTAATTTCGGGGACATTAGGAACACACAATTTTCCCTCGAATTTCAACACTTATGCTTCCAAGAAAGATCCTGGTCTCGGCTTTGTTTCCATCTCTTCATGTACTTTCTTGAGAAATTCATCATCCAATTGCCTTTGTTTAATTTCCTCAATAATAGTCGGTTGTGCTGCCATTGCAGCTAACATTCCACCCCGTTTATGTAGCACGATTTCCACTTCCATTCTTTCCAAGTCAAGTAATAGTTCATTCCGCTCTGTAAGTAAACATTTGACTTCCTACTAAGAGCATCCACTACTGTGTTGGTAACCACCGTCTTTGCCGCATATTAAGCTCCTTTTGGATAAAGAAATATTTGAGGCTCTTGTGGTCGGTGTAGACTTCACATGTTGCTCCATAGAGATAATGCCACCATATCTTCAATGCAAAAATCACAACAGCTAGTTCCAAATCATGCGTAGGGTAATTCTTTTCGTGTGGCTTCAATTGTCGAGATGCATACGCAATTAGTCTTCCATTCTACATAAGTACACACCCTAAACCCTTACGAGAAGCATCACTATAAACAACAAACCCTTCTTTACCTAATGGTAAGGCGAATACTAGTGTTGTTGTGAGCCTTGTCTTTAATTCTTGGAAAGCAGACTCCCTCTATTCTGTCCACTCAAATGGAACACCTTTTTGAGTTAACTGGGAAGCGACACCACAATCTTGGAGAAATCTTTAACAAATCTTTAGTAGTAACTTGCTAAATCCACAAAACCGTGTACTTCTATAACATTGGTAGGAGTAGACCAATTCACAATAGCTTCTATCTTTTGTGGATTGACAGACACACCACCCTTGTTAATTACATGCCCCAAAAACACAATTTTATTCAACCAAAATTCACATTTCTTCAATTTAGCATATAACGTCTTGTCCCTAAGTGTTTGAAGAATTAATCTCAGGTTTTTTTTTTTTTTTTCATGTTCCTCAATACTCTTTGAATAAATAAGAATGTCATCAATGAATACCACCACAAACTCATCCAAGTATGGTTTGAAAACCCGATTCATTAAATCCATAAAAGTTGTTGGTGCATTCGTAACCCCAAATGGCATGACTAAAAATTCATAATGGTTGTACCTGGTTCGGAAAGCGGTCTTCTTCACATCCTCTGCTTTGACTTTCAGCTGATGGTACCCAGATCTCAAATCAATTTTTGAAAATGCTTGTATCCCCTGTAATTGGTCAAACAAACCATCAATCAGTGGTCAAGGATATTTATTCTTCACCATTACCTTATTAAGTTCTTGGTAATCAATACACAACCGAAGGGTCCTATACTTCTTCTTCACAAACAAAACGGGTGCGCCCCATAGCAATGTAGTCAGTTAGATGAACCCTTTGTCAAGTAATTCTTATAACTGTATCTTCAATTCCTTCACTTATGCCGGAGACATTTTGTACAGAGCCTTAGAAATTGGTTGAGTACCTGGCACAATATCAATGATAAATTCAATCTCACGGTCTATCAAGTCCCTGGCAATTCTTTAGGAAATACATCCGAAAACTCACTAACAATCTGAATATTTTCAACACCCACATCAATTGTCTCTGCACGCAAAATGCTACAAAAATAACCCCTACAACCTTTCTGAAGTAGTTTGCAAGCTTTCACAGCCGATATCAAATAGGGTGGAGAGACTACCCCATGTCCCACAAAAGTAAACTCATCTTGACCTGGTGGGCGGAAAACAACTTGCTTAGACACACAATCAATGGTTGCATGATACTTAGCTCCATTCCCAAAATTATATCAAAGTGTACCATATTAAGAGGCATCAAATTAGCACATAATGGAACATCTCCAAGTGAAAGCTCACATGCAGAATACATAGAAGCACATAACATTTTTTTTTTTTTTTGATCGGCAAAAAGAAACTTTATTGATGATAGAATCAAGTATAAAGTACATAATAAGATACATCAATAAAGAAAAGGGAAGTGCAAGAGCATCACAATGGGCTAAATCATCCCAACTAGGTTGGCACCAAAAAGTCCATCTTATCATTTGCTAGCACCCCCAGAGTTGGTGAGAAACTAACAGGAGAACAGACCAAACACCGCAACAATGCTGCTACCTAGGTTGAGCCAACCTAACCTATCACTCAGCCACCAACCAATGCTGGACACACCAACTGCAGATTACCCTAGAGACCAACACAGACCTATAAAACAGTCAACATAACAAAAAGAAGCAAAACACCCACAAAAACAGTAGTTTGCAACAGACCAGAACAAAGCTTAGCAAACTAAGCTGAGAAGCCAACAACCAACTCACCAATAACATAGCACATATTCAGACCAACCTCAGCTATTTACACTGACATCAATGAACACTGCTCCTATACAGAGGCAAACCAACCCAAGCTGAGAAGCCAAGAAGCAAAACACCTACAAAAACAGCAGCCAACTCACCAATAACATAGCACAGACACATGCCATCCTCAGCTAATTACACAGATACCAGTGAACACTGCTCCCATATAAAAATTCAACTAATTAAGCATACTGATATAAACGCAGACCAACCCAATCTGAGAAGCCAAGAAGCAAAACATCTACAAAAACAACAGCCAACTCACCAACAACATAGCACAGACATACTGATATAGAGGCAGACCAACCCAAGACAGATACATAGCCAGATCATAGCAGCCATGCTCAGACCACCCTCAACCATCTCTACTAACAATATACAGATCATAGTAGCAAAACCCCACATCTGCTTCACCCAACACAGGCATAGCAGAAATAGTTATAAGCAACTTCTAACTTGTTGAATATTGTAGACAAACTCATCCACCTCATACCCTTGCCCAAATGAATGAGCTTTCATCCATAGGGCTACCCTAATTTTAATTAACTCACAAAGGTCATCACAGATGGGCTGCAAATCATTGAACATGCAGTCATTCCTAGATTTCCAAAGGGACCACAATCCAACAATTAAAACTGATCTCCATAATTGTTTCTCCCTTTTCCTATAAGTCCAACCAAACCACCAGTGCATAAGCATGACCACAGTACTAGGGAAGGCCCATTGCAAACCCCACCATTTGATTATGGTGGACCAAACTTTCCAAGCCGAGGAGCAAAGCAAAAGAACATGATTGAGTGATTTAACCTCCGCATGACAAAACACACACTCATTACTTACTTCAACACTTAGGATACCAATTCTATGTAGATAATCTGAGGTCTTTAACCTCCCTTTCCATACTAACCAAGAGAGAAATTGGGCTTTAGGGGGAGAAGGATTATGCCAGATCAGATTAGGAAGCTTTAGAGCAGGACCAATAGAAAATTCACACCAGTTAACAACACCTTTAATAGTAAAAATACATGCAGGGTCAGTTTTCCACAAAATAGTATCATTAGAATCCAAACTCAAAACAGGGCCCTCTCCTAGAACATCATGAAGCCTCAGAAGTTCATCTTCCTTCTATGCCAATAAGGGTCTTTTGAAATTAAATGCCCAGATGTTCTGATTTTTAGCCCTAGACCACTGCATATGCAAAGATATGTCCCTTTCCACTGATAACATATAGTCCCCAAATAGGAAAGACACTCACAAGACATAATTCATGGGTTCCATAGATCTGTTTAAATTAGGAGCAAATGTTTTCGAAACAAAGGAATGAGTAGAACTCGAATCAAATAGCACATGAGTAGGTTGGCCGTTGATGGAGAGCGTACCTGAAACCACAGCATCTAAATTCTGGACATCACCTAGAGCAAGAGCAAAGACTCTCCCTTGCCTAACATTATCTCTAGAAGTAGTAAGCCTTGTCGGGGTCTTTATTGTTGGAGTGGAACTGGCTGAACTAGTAGTTAGCCTATTCTTTTTTTGTTGCCCAAACATAGGACAATCTCTCATCATATGTCCCGTCTTCCCACACTTAAAGCAAGCTCCTATTGCTTGATAGCAAACCCCTCGATGCGTCTTCCCACACTCCGGGCAAGTTGGTGGTGAATTGCGAGTAGAGCCCATGGTGCTAGAAGTTTCCAAATTTTACTTCTTATTTTGTGAGAACGCCGGCCCTTTGTGCACATTAGAACCCTGCCTTTTGCCCTTTCAAGCCGAGTACCGGTTGCGGCTGGCCTGGTTACCTTCTGTTATGATGGCCCTATCCAATACATCCACATATTTCTATACCTTCAACACATTAATCTTCTCAAGAATGGAGTCTTGGAGACCTCTCTTAAATTTTCTCGCCTTTTTGTAGTCCATATCAACCATGTGCGGTGCGAAATGGGCCAGTTCAGTAAACTACACTTCATACTCCGCTACAGTTTTGTTTCCTTGCTTCAAGTTTTCAAACTCCGACACCTTCTTGTCTCAAATACTCTGTGGGAAGTACTTCTCATAGAAGATCTCCGAAAATTGAGCCCAATTCATTCCTTGATGTTCCTCTTGGATAAGCATCCACCAACGGCGTGCCTCATCTTCTAGTGTAAAAGCAGCAAGCAAAACTTTCTGTCCCTCCATACTAGGGGTGAGCATGGTCCGGATTGGACCGGATTGGGGTAAAACTAGGACCAATCCGTTATCTACGGTTCCTGAAAAATTGGAACCAATCCAATCCATTTAAATCATGGAACCAATCCGAACCAATCCATTTAAACACGGATTGGATCGGTTTAGGACTACGGATTCACATAATTAAATAACAAAAATATATATATAACACTTTCATTTCATAAAAATATAAACATAGCGCTATATTAGCTCCACAATAGCAACATGTTTTTTTATAATAGCGATATACTGTTCTAAAATTTAAACGACCATAAGAAAACTGGTTTTACCATAAGAATTTAGACCATTATAAATTAAAAGTAAAAACTAACAAACAAAAGTAATAAAAGAAGATTTGTATACGGTTTAGGTTTGAGTTTAGGTTTTATATAGAATAAGAGAAGATACTATGGGAGAGGATGTATAATAAAAATATAGACTATTTGTATATGGTCCGGATCGGTTCCAATCCAGAACCATGGGGTTCAATCCGGAACCAATCCGTGGACTACGGATTTTTAATTCTTCAATCTGGAACCGAACCACAGATTCAAAAAACCAATCCAAACCTATCGGATTGGACTGGACTGGATTGGATTACGGATTTCACGGATTCCTTGCTCAGCCCTACTCCGTACATGGAAAGATTTCAAACAGTTTCTCTATGCCAAGCACCCATGCCTCTACCTTCAATGGATCGATTCCCCCTTTGAACAATGGGGGTTTCATATTCTTAAATTCCTTTGTGAGAGCAATAGTTTAGTCATCATCTTGGTGGTCTTGCACTACAGGTGGTGGCACCAGCATTAGTGGCAGTAGTGGTTGCTATTGCTGTTGTTGTTGTCTAAAAGCCTTAGCCATGTGCATAACAATTGCCTCTATTCTATTGTAGCTCGACTTTTCCATGCTCGTTTTGGAAGGCGAATAGGTCCTATAGTTCGGACTCCACTTGTGGTTCTGAATCTAATTTCACAAGTGCAATGTAAAATAGTGAAACACAAAAAGAGTCCAAATCTGGCAATTTCTTTTGGAAAATCAATGTTTTGAATCAAATGCTAAAAATGGACTGCTTTGCTAGATATCAGAGTCGCCACCTAAATATTTTTGGGAAATTTAGGAAACCCGTGACTCGTGCCAAAGGCCATTAGTCCGTCATTACCAACGTGTCTTCGTTCTGGAACTTAGGCATGAGAGGGGAAGGTCATTAATTGAGCACCCCGTTCACACCGATCAAATATCAGCCTCTACTAATCATGATGTGATTTTTATGTACAGTATATGTTCTTATTCTGATTGTTATGCTATCTTACTATGTGATGCATACAAGTATAGACTAATTTCACGAAAAGTTGGAACATTTGATTTCATGTTTGTTTTGAAAAAGTGTTTTGAATATGTACCACTTGAAAAAGTGATCTCATATATATACATTAATCAAAGTATCCCAATTACAGTGAATAGCCTTCATCCACAGGCATTCTAACAGGCATAAAAAGTAAGCATTTAGCCTCATGCTAGTATGTTTAATTGGCAGCAATCACACTCATGCAATATGCTAAAGCAAAAATGCTTACCTTATGTCCGAAGGTGAGTCAAAAGAAAGCAAATAGTTAGAAAAAATGCATGATCCTAATTAATGCAACATGACTAATGCAACACATACAACATGCAAGTAATAAGCTCGGAAACTGGCATGGCATGCAAGTCAATTCAAGGCGTGTGATAGCGCATGTATTCAACTAAGGAGTTTGAATTTGACATTTGAATTATATGATGAGCTGAACTTTTATGCATACAAAACGAATGGATGCAAGTCATGGAAATGCTAATTTGAAAATATGATATCCCTATGCTAATCATCACAAGCAGATAAATAAAAGGGAGAAAGAATGGGGGTTGGAAGACATACAACTTATTACATATTTGTCCTCGCGAAAGAGGGTCTGAATGTCCAAGTGTCCGAATAAATAATTATTACAAATCCGAATGAATAATAACTAAAAGGGGCTGTCTAATTTATTACAACATATATGCAATGATTGCGCGATGCTCATCAGGAATTACTCTATCTTCCTTGTTGGGAACTATTTTGTTTCAGGCTATCATTGCTTTCAACCAAAAGTGTATTGTTTGCAATTTATTGGAGCCTTGCTGACCCAGGATGCGACTCAGTCGAGCCCCAAACAAATCCAATCATACCTTGTTTTTTGCAGAATCTGTTTTTTGTGCCTGAGGTGAAACAGTGCAGATAGGGTATTCTTAGCCATGTTTGTCTCTTCTACCCTTCTCTATCACAGATAATACTCAAGAGAGAAGCGAACTCAGTTCCCAAACCATCTATGGTTGCAAGTTGATTTGCAAGATGATTTTGGACACAATAGGACAAAGACCAATAAATGCAATGCATAACAACCACCACTCCCTCCTATCATGAAGTGAATTCAAGAAAGGAAGTAGAGATGCTTCAAGGTTCATCAAAATATCATGAATTGATGTAAGACAAGCCCTGACACAATAGACTTGGTATAACGTCCGACCGAATCCAATATTAGTTCTTTATGTCAATTGTAATTCAATTAACCAATTTTATTAGCCTTTTTTTTTTTTTTTATTACCTTTCCATTTCTTTATCTTTTCTCCTTTTTGTCCAAAAGTGATATTTACGTCCACTAAGTCCAAAACATAATAAAGAGAAATAAGCATCAACTTAACCCGAGAAAATACACCTTATTTTCTTCGAGGGAAATTACAAAGGAAGAGTCAAACTCATTTACAAGCGATAAGGGATTTCAAGTCAAACCCAAGATGTGCAACAAGGACTAGTCAAACTCAAAAGAGTAATAATGACTTAGAAAAACCCAAGGTGAGCGATAATGACTTGAAATCCAAACTTAATAATAAGCTATAATGACACTTTCCTTGGTGATTTCCAATGATTTAACTAGAAAGTTAGTCCCTTTAAAGTAAACACACTGGTGATAAAAAGAAATAAAAAATAAAAGATTGGCTTTAGTATAAGAAAGATGTATGCCTTTGCTAATGAACCTCCAAAGAGATTAAACCATTAAGCATGAAAAAGTTTTATGCCTTTGGTAATGAACCTTGAAAAAGATTAAATCATTAAACATGGAAAAATTTCTTTCTTATACTTGAATAACAATCTTAATTTTTCATAACTTTTTAATCGAAATAATCGAAGAATAGAGGGAGATTGCAGAGATGATTATGTGAAGTTGATTAATTGGTAAATACAATCCACACATAATATTAAAAGAATAATTATTGACATAAATTAAACAGCCCCTAATAGCATAATTTACGCTAGAAAAGGTGAATAAAACAAAATAGGATAATGTTAGTAAACAAGTATAAGGAGGGGTGGCTAACCCTTCCACTTTTACAACTTCAAATCACATATTTTAGATGTTGAAAAACAGCCCCAAATCAGCCCCAAAATCAGCCCCAAAACAGTGGTAAAAATTAGAGAAAACAAGTGGGAAACACAAGGATAAAAGTATGGAATAAGGTTCAAGCAAGGGTGATTAACCCCCCCTCAACCTTTGGGTAGCTTTTAATCACAAGTTTTAGCCCTTAAAACAGTCCTAAAACAGTATGAAAACACAAGAAAAAGATGAACGAAGATTGAAATAAAACAAATGAAGTGCTACCTCTTGTAGGGAAGGTGTTCTTGTTGTAAATCAAACTTAATTCCAAAACATCCTCAAGTTTGAGTTATGATCTTCAAGTCTCAAATCAAGTTCCAAGTTCAAGCTCTTGTATGGTATGTATGGATGATATGAGAGCTTCAAGGCTATGGAAGAACAAAGATGAACTCAACTTTTGTATAATTCTCACCTCTCTTTGATATTTCTCTTGGATATTTCTATACTTGATATTATGTCTCCCTCTCCAACCAACCCTTAACACAGTAGGATGAGCCCCGAATTTATAGGACTTGAGCTGCTGCTCAAAATATCTGTAAAATTGGGCAGCTGGCAGATTACTGTACATTCTGCCTGAAAAGTCAAGAGGTCCGGCCGGACCTTGGTGTCTCCGGCCGAAGGTGACTGATGTACGACTAGAGGTTAATGTATGCCCACTGTTCCTCACATTCAGGTTCAATGCAAGTTGGTACTAGGTGCAAAATTGACTCTCTGAGGGTAAAAATATATTGAGTATGGCAGGTTGGAATTGTTTAGAGCTCGAACTCGGATTCTTTTATTAAGAATTAAAACCACTTATACAATGTAATCATCATCATCAAGTGCTTGGAATAAAACACCTAAGTCTTACGAGCGGTCAAAATTGGGGTGTCTACACCTATCAAGTTGTGCGAAGGTTGAACCCACCTCATTTTCCGCCCTTGTTCTCTCTGTGATCTAGAGGAACATACATTATAACTTTCACAAATAGTATGCACATAAGTCACATATACAAATGCACATTTTCATGGCACACCTGATTATGAATGCAATTTAAACCTTTTCTAGACTTCTCATTGCTCACATGGACTTGTGTGTCAGATATTAACTCGTGCTCTAATACCACTCTATCATGACCCGAGCTCGTCCCTAAAAGTTTGGGTTATAACCATCCAGTAATCCGTAGATTACCGAAGGCCTCAAACGATCATACATAATATTTATGTTAATAGGGCCACAAACGGAAGCATATAATAATGAGAAGTCCATTGAGTTGTGTAGACACCCCATTTTTTATGACCCTTATGACTTGGATGTCCTTGCATGCACACCTGATGATGAGTTTATATGCTCGCTAAGTGCTCGAAGTCCTCAGTGAAATGCCACAACTTTGAGCCTTTCAAACCTTGTACCTTTGTTGTCCCAATTTTGGACCAAGCCTAGCTTTTCCAGCCTGCAACCTCTGTTGGTGTAACAGCGCCCGCGTGGGACCTCGATGCTACAGCTCGGACTCTCTTTTTGTTTGTGGTTCCAAATCTGAACCAAAGAGTCCACCTCTGGCAAATCGTTTTGAAGAAAAAACAGATTTTTTGAAAAGTAGTGCCAAACATGGACTCCTTTGCCAGATTACAGAGTCGCCACCTAAATATTTTAAAATGGGGGAATTTAGGAAACCCTGACTCGGTGCCGAAGGCCACGTGTCCGTCATCACCAAAGTGATCTTGGCTCGGGAACTTGGGTACGATCGGGGAAGGTTAGCTATGAGCACCCCCTCTCGCCCGGTCCGAAGACCGGCCTCTACTAACCATGATATCCAATTTTGAAAACGTTATGCGTTCTTATTCCGGTTATTGGCCTAGAATTACTATGTTATGCGCGCGGCAAACAAGTATAGACTAGATCGCCTAATTTGGAAATAAACATTGCATATCCATTGGTTTGGAAAACGCTTTGGAATTTGCTACTCGCAAGTAGGCTAAAATACAAATTTCAACGAGTTTTTCCAACTCAAGCAATCCAACCTCCATCCACAGGCATTCAAACAGTTTATCTCACATAAGCACTTAGCCGCATGGTAAGCATACTGTCATATTAGCATTCACACGCATGCGATATGCTAAAGCATAAATACTTACATCGTACTCCGTGCCAAAACAATAAACTAGTTAGCAAACATGCATGACCTAGCTCATGTTAAGTGACTAATGTAACACATACAAGGATGCAATTTAGAGTAGGCTCGGCTAACCCTAAAATGACATGTGAGATGCGATCGAATAACACGTATTCAATTTGGAATTGAAAATACAATGCAGTTTGTATGATGTACCGAGCCCGGTGCATGTAAACAAATGCATGGATGCGCACATGCATAGCATAAGGTATGCTAAAATAAACGTGCCCTAATCTACCATCAAAGCAGGTAAATAAAAGGGAGAAAGAAGTGGGGGTTGGAAGACATACACACACACACCCACACTTATTACAGATACGCCCTCACTCGGAGGGACCAAAAGAATAATACAGATAATTAACTACGCAAGCTAATTAAAATATTACAAATTTACTAAATTAATTAAATAAATTAATCTAATTAAAGCAGTAAATGCCTCGGGAAGAGGGCCAGGTGTAGCACGCGCTCGGGACTCGCTCGGAATCGCACTGCCATGCATGGTTTGCCTCTGTTTTCCCTGCTTTCCTCCTCTGAAGACTGCCAAAGTCTCAGAAACACTCCCCTGAGCACTGGAGATAACCACCGGCTGGAGTGGAACACCACCGGCTGAAGGATATGGCCACCGGCACTGAATTCATCCATCGGCTGCCAATTGACTGCCGGTCGGCACTTAACAGTGCCGGTCGGCACAAAATGCCTGCAAAACCTGCAACTCACAGCAGCAGAGGACAAAAACTTGCATGGCAATGTAATTCAAAGCATGTATGCACCAAACACACTCCTTATCATGTTTTTGACTCAAAGGAAGATGTGCCTTGGTTCTCGGACCACCAATCATGCATTTCCATGCATGATGGCCCAAAGAACCAAGAATGCAACTTTGATTTCAAATGCATGCAATGCAAACAAACAAACAAGGGTGCCAAACCTCCATCATACTTCACTTCAGGAGGCTTAGCATGCATGCTAATGCAATGCAACCCTAAGCATGTTATCTAGCATGCAACATGGACTATGCAATACACTTATGCAAAGCATCCAAGCAAACATGCAAGGCAAGCATGCAAACCAAGTAAATGATGGTCTTAGACATGACTTAGGCAGCTCCAAACAGGCCTAAAATCAGTAGCCAAAATGCTAAAATATGAGGACCAAACACATATACACACATGCACATGCTAAGGCACACAACTTAAGCATTAAACAAGCAACTTTTAAGCACACTTAAAAGAGGCTAACATGGACAATTAGCATGCAATATAAAGCTCTAAAATCATGTTAAACATGGTGCCAAACCAAGTCAAAGTAGACCAAACAAAGCATGCAAATGGTCCAAGACTTAAAGCAAGTCAATGAGGCATTGAACTATGCTTATGCAATACAATTATGGCATGCATTAGGCAACCAAAACAGAGTTTTAACACATAAAACTAAGGCTAAAGGACCACTTAGATGGCATCTAAATGGCATGAATCCAAAGGCATGCACAAATGCTAAAACATGAGGCATTCAACACATGCTTTTAAAGCATTAAAGAGGCAACTAAGGCAAGCATACAAGCACACCAAAGGGACTGAAATAGCATGTTAAATGGTTCCAAACCATCAAAAATAAAGCAAGCAAGGCATGCTACACTCTCATGCTCTTAAGGCCAACAAGCCAAATGCAAAGGAGCTATGAGATACAAGTCATGACCGACCAAAACAAGCATGGACAGACCTCATGCATGGCAAAATAAGCATACAAGCTTCATGGATCTAAGCCTAAACCATGCTAGAAATAGAGGCACACAACCTAGGCATGTTAAGGGACTATTAAAGCATTACAAAGCAACTATGCAAGGCATGCAAAGAGTGCTAAAACCAACACTTAGCAATGTCATATTAGGGCATAATAAACATAAAATGCAGCTAAGACATGCTCAACAAACAACCAAACATAATGCTCTCTCAAGAGGCCAAATCTTGCCCTTTTCAAGGACATCAAGGAGAGGGGGTGGCCCTCTCTTTCTTGGGACTTCAAGGCATCATCTTCACCACTGAAATCCCTCAAGATTTCAGTGGTGAAGAGATCCTAACACCAAAGTCTCGGATCTCTCACAAAATGGCACAAAAAGTGCCCTTTTCAAGGCCTAAGGGTGGTCAAACCTACCCAAACCACCAAACACTCTTAATAAACAATGAAGAGGGTTAAAAAATAGAACTTTTATGTGTTAATCACTAAGCACAAAAATAGTTCTAAACTATGCAAAAATGGAGTGCAAAAATGGGGTAAAAAGGGGGAGTTTCTCACCCTTGTAGCCTTTCTTCAACAATGGTGACCTTGATGCCTCCTTAAGCTTCAAACCAGCCAAGAACACCAAGAACAAGCCCTTAGCACCTCAGTTCCAAGGGGAAGGTGAAACACTAGGTGTTGGTGAGCAATAGTAAGTCACAAACACCTAGTGTACAAAACAAGAGAGAAAGAGAGAGATAGGATAGATACACAAAACCTAACCTAAAACCAGAGCTTCTCCCTCTCCTAAAATGTCTAACTCTCCAAATTTTCTAACCCTTGAGCTAAGAGAAGAAGCCCTTCTCTTATAGGCCACCAAAGCTTACAAGCTAAGTCAACCAAAGGCTCATCCCCTCCATACACGTGTATGGAGGGGAAGCAAAAGCTAAACAGCTGTCTAAAAATATCTCATAAAGCAGCTGTAAAGTGGTCGGCAGGGCAAAATGGTCATTTTGCCAAAACAAGTGCCGACCGGCACAAAAGAGTGCCGACCGGCACAATATAGTGCCGATGGCAACAACAACCAGGCGGTGGCCTCTAGCTAGTGCCGGTGGTATGTGGGGATGCCTCACAAGGCATTCCCTGCCCCTCCAAGGCAAAGCACAAGTGTTTGGTGCAAAACCAGACACAAAACGGTCGAGTTGAGAGATCCTGAGGCAAGGCGCGCGAGCCGAGACCTCCGGGAACTCAAGACGAACACAAACATGGATAATCACCGAGTGTTCAAATGGTGACGTCCAAGTCTTGAGGACGGTCAAAAATGGGGTGTCTACAGTTGGCCACCACTTTTGGGATGCCGGCCATCACTTTTGGGCTGTCGGCCACTGATGTGGCTTGCCGACCACCAGTGTATTTTGCAGCTATTTTATGCCAATTGTGCCAGCTATTTGCACAGATGCATGCATCTTCACCCACATGTAGGGCTGGATGTTTTTGAGGGAATTGCTTGGTTCTCTATATATAGAAGACCTCTCATATTGTTTTGAAGGTTAGAAAATTTTGAACTCAAAAATTTTCCTCTCTCTCTACAATTCTCTCTCTCTCTCTCTCTCTACCAAATTTCTACACTTTAGCCTACAATTCTTCAACCTTTGCCTATACACCCTTAACCAAATGTCTTCACCTTTGAGCTAAGGTACTTTTGATTTTAGTTTAAGCTCTAGAAGGTGTTGTTTTCTTGTATTGTTGCTTGAAATTGCTTCTTCTCTTCAAGAGGTATAAGGCTCTACCTACTTGCTTGCTTCATTTGCTTTTATTCCTACTATTTTTCCATTGTTTTGGGCTGTCAAAACTCTGTGTTTTTTGGGCTGAAGCTTGGGTTTAAGGCTATTAAAGGTTGAGGGGTTGACAGCCCTTCTTTGTATCTTGTTTTGGAGGCCTTTGCCCTTGTGTTTCCCACCCTTTTACTATCTTTTTCCAAGCTTTTAAACACTAATTTTCAGAGCTTTTTCAGTAGCCAAAATCATGTTTTCATGTCCAAAATTGGAGGCGTTAGCCTCCCCTCCTTGTGTCTTGCTTACTAGCCTAGTTGGTGCCATGTTTTAGTATTTTAATCTAGGATTTCTTAGCTCAATTTCAGCATGTTTTAGGATTGCTTTTAACTTGTTTTAGCACTGTTTTGGGATTTTGTTTGCATTTGAGCTTTGCTTTGCATGCTTCTAGTGTAATAGTCCTCATAAGCTTGATATTTTAGGTCTTAGACATCACTTATTTGAGTTGATAACATTTATTTTGGGCTTTTTATACTTCATTTCAGCACTTATAATCTTGGCAATCTCCCTCCACTCTTGACTTTTTTAGTTTTCTTTGAAAGTGGTTTCAAGTCACTTGTTTGCCCAAGTATGAAATTGAGGTTTTATACTTAATGGTTTAATCCCTTAAGGGGTTCATTATCAATGGTATGATGCTTCTTTTATACCCAAAGCAACTTGTGTTTTGAACTCTCTTTTCATTGGAGGACTTTAATTCACCATTAGACTTAATTGAATTAAAGGATGGTTGGTAAATTAAAATGAGTAACTAAAACTTAGGATTAAAAGTGAGAAAGATAATAATTTGGTTATGTTCAATCGGACGTTAATTGAACACATGGAAGCTTGAACCATTTCATACTTGTTAGTGATGAAATGATTCAAGTCTCCAAGGTCAACTTCTTCCCTTGATCATTCATGAAAGGAGGGAGGTTTGTGTCTTGTTTTGCATTTATTAAATTGCACATCTTGAGTCACAAGCCATTATGCAATGAAATTCCTTGAGTTGGCAGTTTGTGGCTTAAGTTCACCACTCCTTGGATTTGTTCATGAAAGGGAGGGGTGAATTGTGCAAACAACCCTTGACAATACCCTGAATATGCTATGCTTGTCCTCTGTTGCAGCAAGATGAACCTGTGCATCAAAGGCCTGCAGGCTACTTTCATGGCCTACAGGTGGCAGGCAGTCTTTACCAGTGGCCAATCGGCCACTGGTGTAAAATTCAGCAGTGAGTTTATAAGGTAGAGCAGAGTGAGCAGTAGTGTTGGTGTTCAACTATGCAAACAGAGGCATTCAGAAGCAAAATAGCAGCATTTTCAAGTGGAAACTGTGCATGCGCATGAACATCCTTCATTTCTCGAGGCATAGTAGTTAATCCTGTAGCTTAACTACTCATTTTAATTGCACTTGTGTTGTAATTATTTAATTAGTTAGTTAGCCAGTTATTCAATGTCGTACTGTAATCATTAATTAGTTAACTAGAATAGTTAGTTAATTTATTTCTTGTTGTAATAATTAGTTAAATTAGTTTAGCTAGTTATTCATTTTGTTTTGTAAATAATTAGCTTAGCTTTAATTAGTTAGCTAGTTTATTCATTCGGACACTCCTTTGCAAGAGCACAATGTAATAATGTGTATATCTTCCAATCCCATGTCCTTTTCCCTTTTATTTACTAGCTTATGATGGTTAGTTTAGGGATATCACGTTTCGATTAGCATTCTTCATGTTTGCATCCATTTTGTGTTGTATGCACCAAGGCTCGGTTCATGATTCTAACTGCATTGTTAATTTAATACTTCTTTAATTACATGCTTAGACTGCATGCTATTTCATTGATTCATATGCCATAAATAGTAGCCGAGCCTATTTAATTGCATATCGCATGTGTTGCATTAGTCATCTTGCATAGTTAGGAATCATGCATTTTTATAACTCATATCTTTTTGGCTTTGAGTACTACGTGAGCCTTTACTTGCTTTAGCATAATTACATGAATGCGATTGTCGCCATGTTTAGCATACTTGCCATGAGACTAATTACTTAAGTGCTATAACTGCTTGAATGCCTGTGGATGAAGGCTATTTGCTTGGATTGGAATAATTTGAGTAAATGTCCATATGCGATCACTTTTTTTCAAGTGGTGCATATTTCGAAACAATTTTTAAAATGAACATGACTCGAAATGTTCCAATTCTTGCAACATAGTCTATACTTGTGTGTGTGCACATCACATAGTAATGCTAGCCCAATAAACCGGAACAAGAGTATATAATGTTGATAAGATTCATATCATGATTAGCAGAGGCCGATCTTTGATCGGGCGAGTGGGGTGCTCAATTCGTGACCTTCCCTTCTCGTACCTAAGTTCCCAAACCGAGACAATCTTGGTGATGACGGACATGTGGCCTTTGGCTTGAGTCATGGGTTTCTTAAATTTCTCCAAAATAAAATATTTAGGTGGTGACTCTGTATCTAGCAAAGTAGTCAAATTTTGGCATTTTTGATTCAAAAATCGATTTTCCAAAAGATTTGCCGGATTTTGACTCTTTGGTGTTTATCAATTTCACATTGTACTTGTGAGATTAGATTTAGAACCACGAAAGTCCGAACTGTAGGGCTTATTTCAAACTTCCGAAAGGGGGCGCGAAAAATTCAAGCTACAAGTTGTGCCAATCATGAGCAAAATTATAAAGTTAACCTCATAACACATTAATACATTTATATGCCCAAGCAAAAATATAAGTGCCATAAGAAATTTGTACATATTGTTTACAAACCTAAGACGATAATAGCAAAAACAAAATAAGGTCAAGGTATGGTGTGAGTCAAAGACAAAACTCCATCTTGGAGGCATGACTCAATTAGGTCACTAAATAGCTCCTGAAGCTAGCTCTAGGGGTGTGCTCCATGCTGCTGATCACCTATATGTGCATACATAATAATAGGTGAGCGAAGCTCAATGAGTAATAATATAGTAAAGCAGTGCAAATAGATGATCATAAGGTCCTCACAATATCCATAATCATATAAATGGCCCAATCATATAATAAGCAGACTGTGCGTATAATAAGCGGCCTCGGGCCCAATCATATAATAAATGGCCTCGGGCCCAATCATGTAACAAGCGGTCTCAAGCCCAATCCTGTAACAAGCGGCCTTGGGCCCAATCATATAACCAGCGGCCTCGAGCCCAAATTGCACATGTCATATAATATTAATCAAGTTTCTTCATTTCGATCAATTCACAATGTCGGCACCATTCACTATTCATGGTTTAAGGTACACAATAAAGAGCATATATGTACAATATTATTACTCACAGTGCATTAGGTCCCGCAGTGTTTCCTATAGCAATTCTGGTTTTGACCCGACCCTTGTTGTATCTCGGACTCGGGTTTAATGGTTTCATATTGTTGTTTACATCTTGTTTCCCTTGTATCTCCTTAAATTTGGCTTTTGGATTGTTGTGGTTGCGTTTGGGACAGGTTGGTTGCTTAGTTTCCAAACTCTTGTTGCTCAAAATTTTGCTCCTCCGCTCGAGCGGCACTTCTTGCACTCGAGCGGGCTTTGTGAACTCTCAGTATTTTTGTTGGTCTCCAAAACTACTAGGAGAGTGTATTCTATGCTCGAGCGGATCTTTTTGCACTCGAGCGGGCTCAGCTCGAGCAGCCATTCTTGCACTCAACCGTTGGACTATTGTCTGCAAAACTACTAGATGTATGTATTCTGTGCTCAAGCATCACTTCTTGCAATCGAGCAGAACAATTTGTTGTGTTTGACGCTCTATTGTCAACTCTTGTGCTCAAGCGGACTGTGCGTATATGAGTTCGTAACAGCCATATTTTACATCACTTTTCTATCTCTTCCTCTCTCTAAAATTCTCCAAAATCCTAGATCTAGAGTTTCTCTCTCTAAAACATACCTTCTCTCTACATTTTTACCTAGAGCCGTTGGTTTCTCCACCCTACTTCCTTTGTTAAAAAGGTAGAGCATCTCAAGGGCTATATTTCTATCCGAATAGAGTTGTGTTTAAGCATCTTTGAAGCTTCCTCTTTGCTTGCTCGACTTCTAACTTCGAGGTAGGGACTTTTTACACTCTTCTATGAGTTTTAGTTTAGTTATTTGTTGATGTGTAAGAAATATTGGGATTTGAGGTAATTTTGAACAAACCTAGGGTTTTGGTTTAAAATCAAAAGAGGGATTTTTGAATGAATGTATTAGAAATGGTTATGGAAGTAAGTAAGCTTGTGTTGTGTTAAAATGATTGATTTTGGTGTTTGGGATGAAATTGGAAAAAATGGAGTTTTGCTCAAAAATGTCTCAAATAATTATTTTGTATAAACATCGAATTGGTATTGGAAATATGAAATTGAATGGATGTTTATATAAATGGTCGAGTTAGAAATGTATTACCTCGCACCTATGAAAAGTTGGATAATTTATCTGTTGTAAAGACTGCATATCTATTTAGAAATATGTGTTTGGGCTATCGGTGGAGGATAGATGTGATTATTGTAGAAATTGCATGAGGATTAGGTGAATTAAAACTAATCTCTCAGCCGTTATCATTGAATATGATCATGATGTGTATACATTGTATATGTATGATGTTTGGGAGAAGAAAGAGGATGTACTCCATGTTTGGGAGAAAAAAGGGGACGGACTCTATTAAACTAAGTTGGCTTGTATGTCCAGGGTGAAAGTTCTGAAAACCGCGTGTATACATGGGTGCCGATTCTCGCGGACAAAATTTCTGTAAAGTAGCAAGTAAATGTATTTGTATGATAATTATATTAGTTGGAGACCTGTAAGATGTATCCTTTGTTTGATTGATTAAATGAACTGGGTATAACTAATGAACTGAGACAAAATGGATTGAGATGTAAGTTTGACATAACATGGTTTTGGAAAAAGTTATAAAAGGTTTGTCATTTGGGCATTGAATATGTGCATCACAGTTATATCTTTGTTAATATTCTTATATTGTGTTAGATTGTTTTTACTAGGCTTTGGCACACCTTACTTAGTAAACCATTTTCAAGTGCTGGTGACATGCTTCCTACGAGGATTTAGCTTAGGGGGACCTGGGAGCTGAAGGCTCTATTTTGTTGTCTTGTATTTAATATTTGTACAAGCCTAGGGTTTTATATGTATAGAGCCTAAGACACTCTCTTTTGTTGTAACCAAGCATAATCTTGGAAAGATGTAAGCCTGTAGAGCATTTATTTTGTTGACCATTAAGTTGGTATTACATGCCATAGATTCAGGGTAGAGCTTATGAATGTATAATGCATGTGTCACTTTTGTAAATTAACTCTAATTAATGAAAGTCTATTATTTTCTTTTTGTTATCTTGTATTAGTCATTTGCAGATGAATTATTGTAATTATTTTGGGAGCGTTACAACTTGGTATCAGAGCATATCGGGTTTGAATACTTTGGATACGCGGGAAGTGGTTAGTACCACAATGGGTTTGTCTCACTTGATAGAGATGTTTTTATGTTTGTAATGTTATGTGGCAACATGTTTATCTGATTATATGGGTATGGAATTTAATTTCTAGGATGTTCGTCGAGTCCACGGGTCGATAGCCATTAACTTTGGCCGATGGCCATTCCTCTTGGCTGACCACCCCTCAGCATGTCCATAAGGTGGATCAGAAGCATCTTGGAAGTTGGAACAATTTTCAGAAGTCCAAAACAGTGCAAGCAGAGGCATTATGAGGCACGACAGTGGATTTTCGAGCGAATCCGACCGAGCATGCATCTCTTCCTTGCCCGTGAGGCCATTTCACTGCTTATGATTAGTTTGCGTAATTAGTCATTCAATTTGTTGTGTAATATTTCAACCTGCTTAGTATAGCTATTTGTTTCAATTCGGTTGTGTAATAATTAATTAGCTAAGTTAATTAATTAGTTTGGTTTGTAATAATTAGTTTAATTAGCGTAGCTAGTTAGCTTATTATTCGGACCCTCCGTCGAGAGGGCACATTGTTGTAATAAGTGTGCGTGTGTGTGATGCATGTCTTCCAACCCCCATTTCTTTCTCCCTTTTACTTATCTGCTTTCAGTGGTTAGTTTTAGGGCATATTTCAATTAGCATCTTCATGCTTCGCATGTTTGCATTCATTCATCTGTCTTGCATGCAACGAGCTCGGCACATCATTCAAACTGCATTGTATTTCAATTCCTATTTGAATACATGTATCAATTGTTGCATTCACATGACATCTTAGAATAGCCGAGCCTATCTTAGTTGCATTTTGCATGTGTTGCATTAGGCATTGTTGATATAGCTAGGATCATGCATGATTACTAACTAGCTTCTTTTTTGGCTCGGAGTGCTAGGTAAGCTTTTATGCTTTAGCATACTGCATGAGATGTGTATGTTTCCATGTATAGCATGCTTGCCATGAGGCTATTTGCTTAACTGATATAACTGCATGAATGCCTGTGGATGAAGGCTTCATTGCTTGAATTGGAACAATTCATCGAAATGTGCATTTTAAGCCCACTTGAAGTGGCAAAATCATGTTTTTCTAAGCTCACTTGAGGGTGGCAAATTCACATTTTAGCCTACTTGCGAGTAGCACCTTCAAACCATTTTCAAACAAACAAACATGAGATGTTTTGTTCCAACTTGAGTGATTTAGTCTATACTTATATGCTGTGCGCATCATATAGTAATTCTAGATTAATAACCGGAATAAGAACACATGTGTTTTCAAAAACAACATATCATGTTAGTAAAGGCCGATCCTTTGATCGGGCGAGCGGGGGTGCTTATTTCATGACCTTACCCCCTCGTACCCAAGTTCCCAAGCCGAGGCAACTTTGGTGATGACGGACACGTGGCCTTAGGCATGAGTCAGGGTTTCCTAAATTTTCCAAAAATAAAATATTTAGGTGGCGACTCTGAAATCTGGCAAAGCAGTCCATGTTTGGCGCTTTTTGATTAAAATCAGTTTTCCAAAACGATTTGCCGGATTTGGACTCTTTGGTGATTTATCAGTCTTACATTGCACTTTGTGAGATTAGATTCAGAACCGTGACATGAGTCCGAATTGTAGTAGCTAGAACTACAATTTGCGCCCTCGCGCACGGAGCGAAGTTCCGGGCGGTCTACAGTTTCTGGCGACTCTGTTGGGGATTTAGAGAACTTGACTCGAACTCGTGATATGTTGTTTTATCTACACTTATGTGTCTCTTTGCATTACATTTGCATTGGTGCGCCTAGGACACCGTGTTTGCCGTCTGCTATTCCTGAACGGTTTACCGGAGGCTACGTGCCATAAGGCTGACCGGTTAAGGGCTCTGCCACGATAGGAACACAAACCTTGGTTTTTACTGAGGCACCCTTTTGACCATTCGACCTAGTTGTATATCGGAAACAGTAGTGACCATTCCAAGCTAGGATAGGTTGCTTACCCGATTATAGGTTGTTTGAAACCACTGTGTGTGTAGTGAAACCCTAGCACCTGACAAGATAGGACAAAGAAACCCTACCCCTCCATAGGGGTGTTTTGGCTCTCGCTTGTTTGCTATGTGCTTTTAGAGTGTGTCTTTACAGGAGTGCACAGTATCTGGGGGAATCAGTTTACCTGAGGGTATCAGATTTGAGGCAGTGATTCGGGAACAGTGATCAGTATTGGGAATAGTGTATTCAGCTTACAAATGCCAACTGTGTGTTGTGTTTATTTAAGCCGTTATGCTGTCCGTTTTCTGGTTGTTTATTTCCTTATTATGTTTTATTTATCTTTTTGCAAGGTAGTTTTGCATCATTGTTTCTGACCAGGCAGATATTTCCCAAGCACTTTGGATCAGAGGTCGAAGACTTCATCGATCCGAAGATCTGATAGACGGGCAACCAGTATTTCTTTCATTACCCCCGGTTACTAGATGGAGGTCAGTTAGGCACAGTTCACCAGTACAGCGGTTACCAAATCAGCGGTCCTTATCCACCCCACCAGTGAGTAGTCGGGCTGAGGTTTCCGTTTCCACCGCAGAGAGGGATATACTTGTTGTTCAATCAGATCAGCACCTCACGGCCAATATGGAGGACATGATGCGTCAGCTCCAAGAGACTATGCAAGCCATGCAGCGGGATGCTGCCCGCCAGGCAGAGGTTGTGGCACAACAGGCATAGCTAATTGCCAGACTACAACAGCAGCAACAACCGCAATAAGCCGAAGCATCTGCTTTGCATCCACCCCTAAACCCAACTAGAGTTCCAACACTCGAGGAGACTACAAACGTCCAAGAAGATACGGATGTTCCAACAGGACTAGTTCTGCCACCGGTTTTACCGCAAATTTCAAAGACACCGGCCTCCTCAACAGACACACCGTTTGAATCAGAGATGGACCCAACCGCTCTAAAGATGAGTAAGCTTGAGAAGCTGTTCAAACGGGCCCAGGGGGTCAATTCCATTCCAGATATAGAGGATGGATACACCGACTCGGCGGTGACTTTGCTGGACCGATTCAAGATGCCGCATATAGACCGTTTTGACGGTTCTGGAGATCCCATGGTACACCTACGGTTGTTCTCAGATATCTTAAGGCCAATGGGCCTCTCTAGACTGCAAAAGCTTTCCCTCTTTGGCCGGACCCTGTCAGGTGTTGCGGCTATCTGGTACGCGAAGTTGGAAGATTCTGTCAAAAGGAGTTGGGAGGAGATGGCTGAAGCCTTCGTCGCCCAGTATTCATACAACACACAGATCGAAATCACAACTCGTGATCTCGAGACAACCAGATAGGAGCCGAAGGAGGGCTTCTCTGACTTTGTAACCCGTTGGAGAGCCAAAGCTTCTATGATGACCACCAGGCCGGTCGAGAAAGATCAAATACGGATGGTTGTGCGCAACCTCTAACCCAAACTGATGCAAAAGATGATCGTCTTACCCCTCCCTACCTTTGCGAATTCACACGAGATTGGGGTACAGATTGAGGACGCCATGAAACAAGGTCTGATTGACCACGAGAAAGAGTAGCCCAAGAGAGCATTTACCCGTAGTTCGAATGCAGGCACAAGTAGTGCTGCAGCTGCCAGAACTTCCGATGTAGGCATGGTCACCACCACCACTCCAAAAACACTAACAGCCACCCCATTCACCGGTGCGTCCGGTACCAGCTCACAAACAATCAGATATCCACCCCGAGGCCAGAGAACCTTCACTCCACTATACATGCCCCTGTCCAAAGTTCTGGGGGTTCTAATCAGGAAAGGGCATTTGAAGCCCTTGGAGCCGCGACCATTACCAGACAAACTTCCTGCTTCCCATAACCCAGCCAAATACTGTGCCTTTCACCAACAACATGGTCAGGACACCGACCAGTGCTACCGACTGCGTCATGAGATCCAGGATCTCGTTGAGAATAGGGTGATCGCACCTCTAGAAAAACCAAATGTCTCAACCAACCCTCTCCCACCACATAACCAAGCTCCACCACCAAAACGCATCAACCTGATCCAAACTGGGGTTGTGTCATACGACCCTAGCATATATATCACATCCTCCCACCTACCCAAGCCTGAGGTGTTCATCCCGGACCGCACAGACTTGTGCATGTTGAGCACCTCCCAAACCCAACCTGAACTAGTGGTGGTGACTATCGAAGATAGAATTGGGTCGACTGTGGAGGCAGATAAGAATGATGATTCAGAACCTGAGGGGTCTGGGAGCTTTGCGTACAACCTGAGTGGTTATATCACATCAACAGATCAGTTTAAGACGAGGGTAGAATTGCCAATTGGGGCAGAGATCAATGTGGTTCGGGATGATGGACCTAGTCAGGGGTTAGATGACCAAGCAGAACTGGAGGAGGATATCGCGAATCTGCAATTCTTCAATGAACAGGATCCGGGGGACGTGACAGTCAACTGGTTTGATCTGGATGGGTCAGCAGAAACTACTGGGTGGCTCAGCGACGAGCTAGATGTTGTTGAGACACCTCAGCCAGAATAGAGACCGTCAGAAACGGGGACATCAGTAGTGGTCGGAATGGCCAAGAATCAGGAAGCATCGCCGGAGAGCACTGGTGTCAAGAATTTTGCTCGAGATTCGGGCAGTTTGAATACAGAAGACACTGAACAATAGGCTGCACTGAAGCAGTTTGAGTAGGAAAAGATCGAAGATCTTGAGAGAACTAGAAAGGCCAAAGCCCCTGCGGGGAGGGAATGTGCTGTGAGCACAAGAACGGTTGTAACGGAGCCAAATAGCTGTCTGTCGGTAGCCGACAGGATGTGGTGGGAAGACGACGACTTACGTCTTGCCCACACTGATGAAGATTGGAAGCAGAACCAACCGGATGACACCTGGTATGTTGAGGAGGTTGACCACATGACCAGGAGTGGGCGGTATTTCAAGCCGCCACACTTAGATCAACCAGAGGTGTCCGGAAAGAACAAAGAAGCGGAAAAGTAAAAGGAAAAACTGCTGGAAGAGGAGGCTGTACTGAAGCAACTTAAGAAAATACAAGCAGACATCTCCATCTGGGGACTGCTAATGGCCTCAAGAGTTCACAGACAAGCTGTTCTTTCTGCAATGGACAAGGTGAAACTTTCAATTGATACCACGCCCGAGCAGCTGGTAGGACTGGTTTTTCCGGGAGGAGCTTTCTCGACATTGACCTTCACTGACAAGGAACTGCTGCCTGAGGGCTCAAATCATAACAAACCACTCTACATCTCTGTCGAGTATAGAGACAAATGGATATCGGTGCTCCTTGTTGACACAGGATCTGCTATCAATGTATGTCCGTCGAGGATGAAATATGCTATCGAGTTGAAGCCCGCAGATTTTATGCCTACTACCCAGGTGATACAGGCATATGAAAATACCAGCCGAGAGGTGATGGGGACTGTACAGATTCGGACTCAGGTTGGCCCAGGGCAACAGGATATTGACTTTCATGTCTTGGATGTCGCAGCCACCTTCAATCTACTTCTAGGGCGGCCGTGGCTACACCAGGTGAAGGGCATCTCTTCCACCTTGCATCAAATGCTGAAGTACCCCCTCGGGAAGAGGGTGGCGATCATTTTTGGGAATTCTTCAATCCATCCACTGCCAGAGGTTTCTACACCAGTTTTGGAGATTGAGCATGGCGCAGAGGATGTGTTTTTGTCAGGATTCACCCTAACTGAGGCTCGGGTTGTACAGAATATACTAGCTGTTGATGAGGGGCTATACGTCAGTGCACAGTCTATCTACCTTATGAACAAGCTTCAGCACATCCCCCGGATGGGATTAGGGCGAAGTGGTCGAAAAGGCGTTGCAGCATCGGCCGAAGTGCCGCACAACCCATATACCTTTGGCCTAGGTTATCTGCCTACCAAAGAGGATTGGGCGAGGAAAGGAAAAGAGATCGCTGGAAGAGCCAGAGACAAGCAGGCCGGGAAGCATTATGAGTTGATGCACCAACCTATCCAGGGGACCTTGAATGGACGCTTTGTCCAGGAAGGGGAAGATTTCCCGTTCTACGGCTTCCCAGAGCCATGGCTAAATGCAGAGAGGCGGCGCTTGCCGCGTTTTGAGATTTTCTTTGACTTGCAATTGTCCGAGGATGATGTTGCCGAAGAGCAAACAGACCCACCAGCTGAGGCTGAGCAGTGCAACGAAGAGGATTCCGAGAGCACAGAGATTGAAATAGGGGTAGCACTGGCTTGTCTACTCTCAGATCCTCAGATCGTACAGGAGTGCTTGGGGAATAACTTCTCAGTCTCCATGATCAGGAATGAAGCAGCTATGAGTCCATCTTCAAACATTCTGGATGCATCCATTGCACCCTTCCTCGTCTGGCAATACGAGGAGGGCTTTTTATCGAGTAGCACCGGGTCAGGTAGTGAGCCAGAATCTGATTCCACCGAGTCTGTGGAGTCGAAATCAGGTTCCAGCTCGTTTGAGTCTGAGTCCGATATTCCTAGGGGTGATAACCCGGATGCCACTGTCCTGTCCAGGTCGTCTTTTTCTTTTTCTTTTGAGTGTGTTGTAACAGAGGAATCAGGCGGACTGGATGTTATTAATGAGAATGGTACGGCTGTGGCTTCCGAGTAATTTTCTGTGCCTTTAATTTATTGCATTAATCAGGACTTTCAAAATTTTGATGAAAACGACAAGGAAGAAATTCCTCCAGGAGAGGTTTGTTAAACCCTTGGTTGATGAAATCACCACAATTAATATTGGTACTGAGAAGGACCCGTGGCTGGTCCAGATCGGGTCCACGTTGTCTTCAGAGGAGCGCGAGCGCTTAGTCGCTTTGTTAAAAGATTTCAAAGATGTTTTCGTGTGGTCCTACGAAGACATGCTTGGAATCGATCCTGAGATTGTACAGCACCGGATCCCTCTTGACCCAGAGGCCCAACCTGTTAAGCAGAAGCTCCAAAGAATCCGCTCGGACTGGGCTCTGAAGATTAAAGAAGAGGTCTCCAAGCAGATTGACGCAGGGTTCCTGTTGGTATCTGAATACCCTACTTGGTTGGCCAATATAGTGCCGGTGCCAAAGAAGGACGGCATAATTCGGGTATGTGTGGACTTCAGGGATTTGAACAAAGCCAGTCTGAAGGACGACTTTCCTCTGCCGCATATCGATGAATTAGTGGACTTCACTACTGGGCATGCACTGCTCTCATTCATGGATGGGTTTTCAGGCTACAATGAGAATTTGATGGCACCCAAAGATCGGGAGAAGGCTGCTTTCACCACCCCGTGGGGAACCTACTGTTATAGGGTGATGCCGTTTGGGCCGAAGAACGCCGGGGCTGCGTATCAACGGGCTGCGACCACGATTTTGCACGACATGATTCATAAAGAGGTTGAGGTGTACGTGGATGACATAATTGTCAAGTCCAAGGAAAGAGAGGGCCACTACACCGCCTTGTAGAAATTCTTCCAACGGATCAGAGAGAATCGGTTGCGGCTGAATCCTTAGAAATGTACATTTGGTGTTACAGCAAGGAAAATGCTGGGGTTCTTGATCACGCAAAGAGGTATCAAGGTCGATCCTTCGAAAATCAAGGCCATCTTAGAAATGCCACCACCAAGGACTGAAAAGGAGGTGTGAGACTTTCTGGGTAAAATGCAATTCATAAGACAGTTTATTGCAAAATTAACCTTGACTTGTGAACCACTCTTTGGTCTCCTGAAGAAAGGAAATAAGTTCCAGTGGGACGACCGATGCCAAGTTGCTTTCGAGCAGATCAAGCAATATCTACAGAACCCACCTGTGTTGTCACCGCCTGAGCCGAGGAAACCATTGATTCTATATCTTTCAGTGACTGAAACGACAATGGGCTGCATGCTTGCACAGGAGTCTGAGGACAAAGTGGAGAAGGCTATCTACTACCTGAGCAAGAAAATGCTAGATTACGAGACCCGCTACACTCTACTGGAGAAGGCTTGTCTGGCCTTAGTATGGGCTACCAAGAAGCTGAGGCACTACCTATTAGCTCACTTTGTAATATTGGTTTTGAGATTAGATCCCATCCAATATCTCTTCGAGAAACCGGCACTTACGGGTAGGCTAGCCCGTTGGTTGCTTCTGCTTTCCTAATTTGATCTGAAGTACATAACGTGCAAGTCAGTGAAAGGAAGAGCGGTAGCGGAGTTCCTAGCCAATCACCCAGTTGAAGGGGATGAAGCAGTGGAGTATCTGTTCCCAGACGAGGCCATTCTGCATGTCGAAGAAGAGACCTGGACGATGTACTTTGACGGAGCGTCAAACCAATACGGGTATGGGATAGGGGTGTTGCTGATAGCACCCGACAATTCTCGTATACCGTTAGCATTCAAACTCCGGTTCAAAGTGTCGAACAATGAGGCGGAATATGAGGCATGTATTGTTGGACTAGAAGCCACCCTAGAACTAGGGGCAAAACGGTTGGATGTCATCAGGGACTCGAACCTTGTTGTATCTCAAGCTAAAGAAGATTGGAAAGTAAAAGAAGAAAATATGAGAATTTATCATCAGACCTTGGATGTTCTAATTCCTCGATTTGAGAAGCTGAACTTCGCTCATCTGTTAAGAGAGAACAACAGGTTCGCTGATTCATTAGCAACTCTATCTTCTATGATAGACATCCTTTTCGAAGTTCGAATGCGTCCGATCATCATTGAACATAAATTCGTGCCGGTCTACGAGCTGATTGTTGTTATAGATGAGGTACAAGATAAGAATCCCTAGTATTACGACATTTGGAACTTCTTGGAAAATGAAGCGTATCCACTAGGGGCAAATGCCAAAAATAAGAGGGCAATTCGAAGAATGGCTGCTCAATTCATCGTCTGCGGGGTAAACTGTACAAGAGGGGTCATCTTGGGATGCACAAACTGTATGTTGATGCTGAAGAGTCCAAGCGCCTGATGGAGGCCATTCATGGAGGAGAGTGCGGAGCGCACATGAGTGAGGTGATGCTAGCCCGGAAGATCCTTAGACAGAGTTATTACTAGTCAACCATGGAGGAGGATTGTATCGGCTTTGTCCAGCGATGCCACAAATGTCAGATCCATGCAAACTGCATGAACATTCCACCGTCAAAGCTGTACAACATGACTTCACCGTGGCCGTTTTCAGTCTAGGGGATTGATGTGATTGGGGCTGTCACTCCGAAGGGGTCCAACGGGCATGAGTACATTCTGGTAGCGATAGACTACTTCACGAAGTGGGTTGAGGCCCAATCTTACGCTACGTTGAAGGCGTCGCATGTTGCTAAGTTTATCAAGAATAGCATCATCTGTTGTTACGGGTCCCGAATGAGATTATTTCGGATAATGGTTCCCACTTCAAGAAGGAGGTGATCGACTTGTTGGAGAAGTACAACGTGGCTTTTCATAAGTCATCTACATATCGGCCGCAAACCAACGGAGCAATTAAGGCCACCAACAAGAACATCAAGCACATTCTGCAAAAGATGGTGGAAACCTACAGGGACTGGCCAGATAAGCTGCCACTTGCTCTTAGGGGCTACCGGACTTCAATTCAAACTTCTATTGGGGCAACTCCGTATTCATTGGTTTATGGGATGGAGGTTGTTCTGCCTATCGAAGTTGAGGTTCTGTCATTACGAGTATTGGCTGAGTGTCAGATAGCTGAGGCAGATTGGCAGCAAAGCAGGTTCGAAGAACTCATGCTCTTTGATGAAAGAAGGCTGAAAGCACTGTATCACATCCAGGGTTATCAACGAAGAGTTGTCAGGGCTTTCAACAAGAAGGTTAAGTCCAAGAATTTGAAGGAAGGGGATCTAGTGCTCAAAGACAACCGAGCTCCCATCCATAACCCTAGGGGCAAGTTCAGACCCAATTGGACTGGCCCTTACATCATCAAGTCTATCTGGTCGAGGTGGAGCTGTCGTTCTGATGGACCTAGATGGCCTAGAGTTCTCACAGCCAATCAATATGGACAAGTTGAAGAAATACTTCCCCTGAGTGGCTTGCTAGGCCGAAAACCCGAAAGGGCAACCTAAGCAAAAGTTAGATCATGAAAAATTTGAAATAATAAAAACTGAGCTCGCAAGGTTGAAAACCCAGAAAGGGCAGTCTTGGCAAAAGTTAGAGTGTAAAAGGAGAGGGTTAATACATGAGTGAACCTGAACCGAACTACGTAAGGCTTGATTCCCATCTTTGGGATACATAGACAACTTCATTCTGAAGTCCAGCCATAAACACTTCCCAATCAACTTTGTCCATGTGATCATGTTGGTCATCTTTGTTTATTCTGCATCCAAGAGCTCGGTTTTGATCTCCAGTGCAGTGCTGTTCAGACTAGAGGCAACTTTCCAGTTGAGTGGATCCGAGATTGTAGTGATAGATCTCGGGTGTGTCCAGTTGTGATCCATATCGAAAATGGTTTTGAAAAGTTTTAATAAAAGTTGATTTTGTTCAAATTAATCTTTTACAACTTAGACCATTTTTGGACCAAACAGAAAATTTTCAGTATCCACAACCTTCAATTACATTGATTTTAGTACAGAGTTCTCTTACTCTTGAATACAAATTGAAGTTGTTTTTTATTACATTCGTAAAGAAAACTTGAAAGTACTAATTAAAGAAAATAAACTCGGGGCATAGTCAGGTGTTTCTGTGCCCGCTCCCAGAGCTTGTGGAAGCCTCTGATGCCAAAGTAGGCCCAACCTGCGCCTCTTTATCAAGCCAAGCTGTGCACTCATCAGAAAGGGTACAACTGAAAGTGGGAGCGGGGGCCAGAAGCTCTCTCGTCCTCCATGCTATGGCATTCCGAGCTAGCTGTGTGCCTCAGACTGGAAATGCAGCAGGGTACTCTACCCCCTCTTTCGGGCAATTCTGATCATGCCCAAATTGGTGCCGGAATCGAAATGGGAAGTAAAAGACATAGTGTGTTAGGCTGATCAACTGAATGCCCGGTTGGCGAGACATGCTGTAGCTCATCGTTGGTAGATTAAGCCAGGGGCAGCGCCAAGCAATGTTGACAGCGGACAGACTGCACATCCATTCGCACCACCATCCCTCATTAGGGGCATCGACTAGACGACGTCGGAAGAAATAGTTACGAGTTGAATATGCTGGGCATGAGTCCACAACCTTCAACTTATCCATCAACCATATCTGGGGAGGGATGAAAAATGAGAGATTAAAGAATAAAGAGGTGTACGTGGAGAGAAAAGTGAGAAAAGGGTTTTGAGAGAAAAACGAGCCTGAGGGCTGAGTGATGTGAGAAATTTATGTGAGATAGGGTGGGAAACATTACCTGTAGCAGTAGTGGACTCCCTGCGAATCTAGTCGTCTCTCGGCGATGGAAAGCATCCAAACCCATCAATGTCTCAGCTAGTGTCATGGCGATGCAACTCTTGCCCTCTTTCAAGCCCCCGGCAACCTCAATCAAATGGACGCTAGATCTACCGGAGCCTGGGGCAAGCAAGAAATGAGACAACATGCACAAGCAAAGCGCATGTCGCCGAAAACCCTACCAGTGATGATCGCCACGGTCACCGGCATTAGAAAATCGACGGATCAAGCTGGGGATGTCCAATTCTCCGTCGCGAATCAAAGACCGAGCGTCATGCAAAGTGAGCCCGCACATCCGTCCTAAGGCTTGGATGTGACCAAAACAGAGTTGGGTCAAGATCTCTTCCTCACGCTCGCACTCCATCAAAGCTTGGAAGTCTTTCGAAAGTGGGACACATCTCTTGTCCGCCAAAGCTAAAAACCTGAGTTACCGGATTCCAACACCTAGCCGCGGCATGGAGCAACGGAAAACGCAGTGGGTGCAGCTCAGCGTGAATAGTGCATTTATTCCAAAGCCCCGGAAATTCAGCTTTTTCCGAGCCATCCAAGTTAGCAATCCAATTTGTGAGATTTGGACAAGAAATGCCTCCATTTGGTGCAAAATCTGAGTTGAAATGGAGAAACTACGAAGCTGGGGCTTTTGTAGAAGATAAGGTGTTAAGTGGAAGACAGGTGGCAGCATTTTGGAGTTCTTGCCATCTTTGGCCGATCGGCCAATTCTTATGGCCGACCGACCATCTTTTTAGCCAATCAGTTAGTTCTTTTGGCCGATGGTCATTTCTTGTGGCCGATGGCCTTCTACTCTGGCCGATGGCCTTCCTTTGTCCTTTGAAGCTGTCCATGTGTTGGAGGTGTTGAGAACTTGTGTCTTGCTCCACTTCGAATGCCTTTTGGTGACGATTTTGCGAAGTCACGCCTGTGTTACTCCAATTAGTTTACCGAGTTTTGTATTGTTTGTCGAGTTGTATTTTGCATTAATTGTTAAGTTCTTGTCTGCCTATCGAGTTGTATTTACATTTGGTTAGCTTGTCAAGTCCTTGTTTTGCTTATCGAGTTGTTTTAATTCTTTCGGTGGTCAGTTGGTTTCACTACCTGATTAAGGCGATGCAATTCGAGTGTGCAGTTTTCAAACAAAGTTCAATCTCATTTACATTGTTATGTGATGCGATGCCATGCGATGCTTTAGAATGTACAAATGTAACACTTTTTTTCAATCAAAAAAGATGTTTTTCATTCCATCATGGTTTCTTTTTGCAAAAGTACAAAGTTTTGAAGAAAATAACCCTACCTGACGGTGTACAATGTGCAAAACTACTAGCAAGAAAAGAAAAATAAAGCAAAAATCAAAACATCTGAATCGGCACCAGTCGCCTCAAGAGCGGGAACCCCTCCTCGCCCTCTTCCTCGACGAAGGCCCGGAACCACCACCATCAGCTCCGCTGCCCGAGTCTGAACCCGAGCCATCTCCAGCCTCATCTCCATCTTGAGAAGACTCTGATTGTGGACTCACTGCCTCCTTATCAAACTCGTCATCATCTGGAGCAGGCGCCCGTGAACTACTCCCGGTCTGAGCACGCCCAGCTCTGCTACGGCTGTGCGCTGGAATCCCTCGTCCTACTCCTCCTGCTGCTCGGGGAGGTACTGAAGGTCCCGCTGAAGCGCCTGCTGCGGCTGGTATCTGGAATAGGGCCTGAAAAAGAATAATTTGGCAAATGCATCAGTTATGCTATGCAAAGCTGAGTATGGTATCAAATGCAGTATATGATTACAGTGTATGAATGCTGTGAGCAGTATGTGAATGCCGTGAGCGGTGGATGATTGCAGTATATGAAGACCGTGGCCAGTGTATGAGATGCAGTATATCGTGCCGTGAGTGGTATATGAATGTGGTGTATCAGATACAATATTGATAATGTGATACGTCAGATCAATATGGAACAGATTACAGGGGGTTTTGGGACAGAGGTTGAGAGAACTTACCGAAATACCGTAGATACTCAGCAGGTCCATACTCCTCTGCAGCATCCCCATCACTGAAGCTGACAACTCCAGAGCCTGCCTAGTGTACTCTATCGAAGCCTCCAAAAGTGTTGAGGCAATTAGTAATCTGCGGGATATCAATGGAAATGAAATGAATGAACAGAATGTAAGGTATAGCATATACCGGGGTCGAGTCTCGAACACCGACGAGCTCATGATCAACCGGGGGAGGAGCGATGGGTATCTGATAAGTCTCTCCAGCCCGTCCTTGGCATGTCATGGTAGTGGGCAGGTCTGGCCACTCCGCTCTTCGTCCCCTCCGGGAACCCCTCCTGCCATGGGCCTGCGTCGCCCTCAGTGCTCCCACTCCTCCCGCTAGAGCTGCAGGTCTCTCTCTCTCACCTCGGAGAACACTGGCCAGAGGCGGCATGAGATATGTCTCGATGAAGACGATGTAGTCGCCCTCGAGCCTGAAGAAGTCAGCATCCCAGCTGACCGTGTAATCAGTCATCTCCTGTGGGGTGTACGTCGCTGCATGCCTCATGTGCGAGGGAGGCGGCATCGGGACTATCTGCTCAGGAAAACTGAGGCTCTGCCGCAAGAAGCGCTCTCCTAAGTACCACGCTCGGCAGACCGGACCCTCAAGCAAAACCCGGAATTGGGCAGTCTCCCGAGCGCCCATGTACTGGTCTCTAACTGCGTCAGGCAGCACTGCCCAGGGCTGCCAAGTGATCTGCAAATGACAGGATATACAGGTTGTTATTTGCTATCGAAAGTGCAATATGAAAAAAAGCTCAAATGAACTGTAAGGTTTGAAGTACCTCTGTTACGGCTACAGTGTCAAAATATCTGCAGAAGAACAAGAAAGACTCTTGCGGCCTCCGCTCGTATCTCCCGTCGTACCGATGTGAATATGGAACCATAGGGGGCATCTCCACCTCCGGCTCTAGGGCAAGCCTCGGGAAGTAGGCATATACCCACAACTATAGAATATGAAAGGGCAATAATGAGTATGTTTATTAGTAAAGCAACATACAGATGAAGCAGAAATCAGAGAATAGTGTGCAGTGTATTGTGCAGTGTGTGTAGTGTACAGCCAGTGTAAAGCAGATTGCGTGTTATGCAGTGTGTGTGGTGTATAGATAATGTAAAGCAGAACTGTAAAGCAAAAGGGAAATATGTACCTCCTAGGCTCGCCAGTAGCCTCCTAACAAGTGCCCGCTCTGGCGAGATGAGGAACTCATATATCCATATAGCGTGGCCAGGCCTACGCCACCCCAGTCATAATGCCGGATGCGAGTCACGTCCACCAGTGCGCTCAAGCGGTAGAGGCCGACGGTGTTTGCCCGGTCGGCGAAAAGAGTACTGCCCAACAAGAACATGAGGAACCCCTGGGCGTAGTGCTCGACCTCCTCGCGAGTCGTCAGCATCTCCCCTCTAAATTGGTCCTCGAACCATAAATATCTCACGAATCCTGGTCGGGAAAGCGGTGGGCGAATCCCCAGCAGAAAGATCTGAGCGGCGTCCTACTCGCCCATGTCAGTGTCGAAAGGGATCAGATCACCCCCTACTCCGATGTCGGTGAGCATGGAGAAGTCGAAGGGAGTCATCGTCATCTCCCCTGCTGTAGAAAGATGGAAGGAATCGGTGGTGTCCCACCACCTCTCCACTAGCGCGCCTAGGAGAGGCCGACTCGCAGTGAGGCGCGAGAGTCCCATGCAGAAAATGCTAAAACCAGCCTAATCGATGATGTGGCATACATCATCAGGTAGCTCCATGTACCAATCGCATGCAATGGTATTCCCATATCTCCAAAAGGCATGAGAATCTCCCTGTGTTCAAAGACAAACAGATGCGAAGCAGTGTCAGGAATATAGTGTATGTATGTGTTCAGAATTGATAGAAGTGCAGTGTGTATATATGTTTGGGTTGACACAAGTAATCATGTATGATTGTGCTCAGGGTGAACTAGGCATGCGGTGTACAAGTGTGTTTGGGATGATCAGATAAAGAACAATATTGGCTATCCAAGATATATGACCTACATTGCAGAAAGCAGAGGGGAAGAGTATACCTCAGTGGCGCCAAAGGATAAGTGCGACTCCGGCTCGCATAGCAGGAGGCCCTCCAGAGCACTTCGCGCGAAGCTCCTGAACTGGCGAATACTGTCAGGAGGCAACACATGTACCTCGGGCTGGTACGTCGCTGGGTCGAAAAGCCAAACACTGAACGGCAAGAGCTCAAACTTGGGATCCATCTCCAAACCTGGACGAGCCCCACCCTATGGAATATCATCCGCCATCTCGAGAAGAGGGAGAAAATGGTCGAAGGTATGAAAAATGGGCAAGAATGCCAAAAGTCAACCGGAAGTCAACCCCGAGGGGTGAAAAAATGGAAGAAAAGGTCGAAGTGCGGAAAAAGGCACGAAAATCACGGATAACTCGGGAGAAACAAACCCCAAGTGATGGAAATCAAGAATGAGGCACCGGATACACTTTCCAATCGGTTCAAAGTGTTCGAAACAATGAGGGTTTTGCAAATTAAAAGTTGCAGGAGGTTTGAAAACTTGTGTAAAGCTCAGATCGAAGGGAGGAAAATGATCTAGAGAGAGAGGGGGAAGGATTTCGGCAAAGTGGAAGTGAAAGAATAGGGTTTGGAACCCTATACTTAAAGACCCAAGGCAAATGGACAAAACTGCCCCGAATCTGCCACTTTTAGCTGATCGGACAAATTGTTGGTCGGCCGGCCAAATTGTTGGCCGATAAGCTTGTTTGATGGCTGATGGATGGCCAATGGCTCCCCCTTGTGGCTGATGGACCTGCAATGCCCTTGTTTGGGGTAGTTTTGTTGATTTGTGCCCTCATCCCTTAAGAAAGTGCAAGAAAATACACTTTTGAAGCTTAAGCAGCCTCCGTGGTGACCTCGAACCGTGTCTTCTGTGTGCGGCACTCGATACGCACAAGGTGTATCCTTTTTCATATCCTTTTGTATATTGCAAGATTCGAAAATTGCTTTTGAATACATTGCATTACAGTGTTCTTCTCATGCTTGCAAGGTGCGCATTTGTTACACGCCTTTGCACTCTTACATTGAGCATGCCTCATCTCATTTTAAGATTGTATCTCAACATTGCGGAGAACATGCCTTTACCATACTTATATTGAATATGTGCATCTCCATGTTGCATTGAACATGCATTTTTGTTGTTTTGCATAGAATATGCATTATAATGTTGCATTGTCATGCACCTCTTTACTTGCGTTGTCACGCACACTAGTTGCATTGTCATGCACCTCTTTACTTGCGTTGTCACGCATACTTGTTGTGTTGTCACGCAAACTCGTTGCATTGTCAGGCACACCTTACCTGCGTTGTCACGCACGTTACTTGCATTGTTATGTACACTTTACCTGCGTTGTCACGCACCTTACTTGCATTGTCATGCACCTCTTTATTTGCGTTGTCACATACACTAGTTGCATTGTCATGCACCTCTTTATTTGCATTGTCACGCACACTCGTTGCATTGTCATGCACACTTTACCTACATTGTCACGCACCTTACTTACATTGTCATGCACACTTTACCTGCATTGTCACACACCTTGCTTGCATTGTTATGCACACTTTACCTGCATTGTCACGCACGTTACTTGCATTGTTAAGCAAACTTTACTTGCGTTGTCACGCATGTTCTACTTGCATTGTTATACACCTCTTCAGTTGCATTGTTATGCACTGTTCCCCTGCATTGTTATGCACCATTTCGCTTGCATTGTTATGCATGTCTCCCATGCATTGTTATGTACCTTTCCATTTGCATTGTATATGCACATGTTTATCTCGCATTGAAATTATATCTTGATGTAACGTTGAATCTGCATCTCTACTATATTGTACCTGTCAAAGTTTCTCTTTTATGCAGGCACGATATTGTATGTACGGTTCATTTGAAGCTGGCACAACCAGACGATGTGGTGTGTGCGTTTCAGTCAGAGGAACTCCGGGTGAGATCATTTCTGCTCCCTTAAACTCTCTTGGCTACCTTTCTTCTCTCGCATTTGACATGCGTTAGGACATATCTTTCTCCTCTCGCGTTTGATACGCATTTGGATGTCCTTTTCCCTTCGCATTCGGTATGCGTTTGAGTTGTTTCGTTTGAGACTTTTGGTGTTCCCGATAGTCACTTCTAGTCTTTTCTGCGTAAGCGCAGTGAGGATTGCATAATTTTCTTGCATCCTTTCTGCATGAGATGTAGTTTGGTTCGTGTTTACTTGCTTATATGCGAGTTTGCTGTAGCATTTCTTTGCATAACATTCGCTTAAAATGATTATATTCATTTTGCATGATTGCTTCATCACTGCCCTCTTTGCATAATCATAAGTTATGTTCTGCATTGTGCATATCATTTTCATTTTGCCCCAGCCTGCGGGCGCATCTCATTGTTATCTTGTATGTTTGTCTAAGTCTTCGGCCTTGTCAAAAATGGGTCGTCTCTATGCTTTGACATTCACTCCCGTCATCTTATGACTTTTGAGTTCTGTCAAAGAGGGGCAACTGTAGACACCCCATTTTTGACTGTCCTCAAGACTTGGACGTCATCGTTTGAACACTCGATGATCATCCATGCTCGTGTTCATTTTGAGTTCCTGAAGGTCTCGGCTGCGTGGCTTGCCTTAGAACCTCTCAACTTGTCTGTTTTGTGCTTGGTTGTGGACCAAGAACTTGTGGTTTTGTTTCTGAGGGAAGGGGGTGGCTTTTTGGCCAGCCCCACAACCCATCGGCCAGGCCTCATGCCTATCGGCCTTTCCTTCTTTCCATCGGCCATCAGTGGTGGCCGGTCAGCACCTTTTTTGGCCGGTCGGCCATGTTTGTTAACCGAGGCCTTTTTATTTGCTTTTGCAGATATTTCTTTACCAACTGTGATAGTTGGTGAGCACAGATCTCATCCTCCATACACGTGTATAGAGGGATTGAACCAAGCCCTTAGCTTGTCTAACAAGCTTAGGACATGAATTTCTATAAGAAGGGAGGCCCCTCTCCCTTTCCAGAGGTTCTGAAAATGGGAGATACAAACATATATCTCTCTATATTTCTCTCTCTCTCTCTCTATATATATATTGCTTAAAAGTGTGTTTTGTCTTCACTTTTACACTACAACACCTAGTAAAGCACCATTGCTTTGTTGCTGAAGTACTAGAGGACCTTGTTTGGACTCTCAAAGTTTGTTTTCTTTGGCTCAGAAGTGCTAGTTTGCTGTGGTTCTTCAAGGGTGAGTTGTTACCCCTTTTAAGCCTTGTTTTGCTTAAGTGTTTGGCCCTCTTTGCATACTGTTTTAGGCCTTGCTTTCAACTGAAAAAGGTCTTGTTTTGAAGTGCTTAAAGTGTTTGTTTAAGGCACATTTGGTGTTGGGGGTGGTCTATCCCCTTTTTGTGCCTTGTTTGGCCTTGTTTTGTGCCATCCTTTTAGGCCTTCGAGATCATGTTCTCTTGGCCTTTTAGCCACTGAAATCTAGTGGATTTTCAGTGGTAGAAAGTGTGTTTTGAGGTCTTAAATAGGAGGGGGTTGTCCCCCCTTCTCTTCTCTTGTATGCTTGTGCTCATTAAAGTAGCGTGTTTTTCTACCTCTTTGAGGCTCCATCTTAGCATGTTTTTGGCATTATTTCAGCATGTTATAGCTCTGTCAAGGGTTGGTTTGATAGCCTCTTGCATGCTCCTTGCACTTGTAGTTCATTTCCATTCACTAGCCTAACATGCATCATGCTTTTGACCATCATTCTAGCATGTTTTTGGCTCAACTCCAGCAAGCTTTTACTCATGTTTTAGTATGCTTAAGCTCTGTTTTATGTTGTTTTGGTCATGCATGCCTTGTTTTGTATAGCCGTAGTGCAATCTTGCTCACTAACTTTGAGTTTCCAAGTCACTAGCATGCATTGCTTGGGCTATTTGCCTAATTTAGCATCATTTGGTATGTGATTTCAGTATGTGTAGTGTGGCCATACTCTCTCATGCTTCACTATGTCAATGCTTTTGGTAAGTCATGCTTTATGCCTAAAGCATGAGCCCATATGTATGCCATCTTGCCTAGGCTTTTGGGCTGCCATTTCAGTGTGTTTTTTGTCTTATTTTGCCATGATACAACTCTGTTTTTGGTTGGTTAGAGCATCCCTCATTTGCTTCTTACACTTGTAGTCTAAGTCCTCTTTACTAGCCTTGCATGTCTAATGAGTGAGCTTGTTATTCTAGCATGTGTTAGCTCTAGTCCATGCATGTTTTGGTCTTGTTTTGATCTGCCTTGGGACTATTTTGAGTCATCTTGACTCTTTGGGGCTTGATTGATATGGCCATGATGCAAATCCCTTTGCTAGCCTTAAGCTTTGAGCCTCCTAGCATGCTATGATTGTGTTATCTGCATGATTTGGCATCATTCCTTACATGATTTTAGAGCATATTTCATTGCCACACTCTCACATTTTCCACTTCTTCAGTGTGTTTGAGAGTTATGTCTTCATGCCTTGTTCGTGAACCAATGTGTATGCATGCTTGTATTTGCTTTTGGACTTCATTTTCAGCATGTTTTGGCCATTGTCTTGGCATGCATGAGGCTTGTTTGAGGTTGGTTTGGTCCATTGAGTATTGCATTTCATAGCCCTTGCCATTGCATTGTTGTTTGCATGTTGTTGCACTGCATTATGTTTGCATGTTGTCACATTTGCATGTTGTTAGCATGTTGTTGCATGCTCATGTTATTTGCATGTTGCATGTTGCATTATGTTTGCATGTTTGATTGCATAGCATTGTGTTTGGATCGGATGTTGATCCAAATGCAAGGAACAAGGGACGTTTCATATTCAAAGTGATGAAACGTGCCTCATTCCTTAGGTCATCGACACCTTTGATCATGTATGATAAGGTGGGGGTTTATCGAGTCTTATGTGGTATTTGTGTGCATTCACTGACATTGATTTCTGCGACTTGGCTTCTTTGGCCATCATGCATTGAGATGCGTGATTGGTGGCTCGAGAGTCGAGCACTACACTCCTTTGAGCTTTAAACATGATAAGGAGTGTGGTTGCACACACATTTTCTTGCAAATACATTGCCATGCCTCTGTTAGTGTTCTGTTGCAGCAAAAGGAGAATCTGCAGGAAGCAGTGGCCGACCGGCCATCAGAGCTGCCGACCGACCACTTAGTCTGCCGATCGGCTATCAAAATTGATCGATAGCCATTAAATTTGGCCGATGGCCATTCCTCTTGGCCGACCACCCCTCAGCATGTCCATAAGGTGGATCAGAAGCATCTTGGAAGTTGGAACAATTTTCAAAAGTCCAAAACAATGCAAACAGAGGCATCATGAGGCACGACAGTGGATTTCCGAGCGAAGCCAACCGAGCATGCATCTCTTCCTTGCCCGCGAGGCCATTTCACTGCTTATGATTAGTTTGCGTAATTAGTCATTCAATTTGTTGTGTAATATTTCAACTAGCTTAGTATAGCTATTTGTTTTAATTCGGTTGTGTAATAATTAATTAGCTAAGTTAGTTAATTAGTTTGGTTTGTAATAATTAGTTTAATTAGCGTAGCTAGTTAGCTTATTATTCGGACTCTCCGTCGAGAGGGCACATTGTTGTAATAAGTGTGCGTGTGTGTGATGCATGTCTTCCAACCCCCATTTCTTTCTCCCTTTTACTTATCTGCTTTTAGTGGTTAGTTTCAGGGCATATTTCAATTAGCATCTTCATGCTTTGCATGTTTACATTCATTCATCTGTCTTGCATGCACCGAGCTCGGCGCATCATTCAAACTGCATTGTATTTCAATTTCTATTTGAATACATGTATCAATTGTTGCATTCACATGACATCTTAGAATAGCCGAGCCTATCTTAGTTGCATTTTGCATGTGTTGCATTAGGCATTGTTGACATAGCTAGGATCATACATGATTACTAATTAGCTTCTTTTTTGCCTTGGAGTACTAGGTAAGCTTTTATGCTTTAGCATACTGCATGAGATGTGTATGTTGCTATGTATAGCATGCTTGCCATGAGGCTATTTGCTTAACTGATATTACTGCATGAATGCCAGTGGATGAAGGCTTCATTGCTTGAATTGGAACAATTCATCAAAATGTGCGTTTTAAGCCCACTTGAAGTGGCAAAATCATGTTTTTCTAAGCCCACTTGAGGGTGGCAAATTCGCATTTTAGCCTACTTGCGAGTAGCACCTTCAAACCATTTTCAAACAAACAAACATGAGATGTTTTGTTCTAACTTGAGTGATTTAGTCTATACTTATATGCTGTGCACATCACATGGTAATTCTAGATTAATAACCGAAATAAGAACACATGTGTTTTCAAAAACAACATATCATGTTAGTAAAGGCCGATCCTTTGATCGAGCGAGCGGGGGTGCTCATTTCATGACCTTCCCCCCTCGTACCCAAGTTCCCGAGCCGAGGCAACTTTGGTGATGACGGATACGTGGCCTTAGGCACGAGTCAGGGTTTCCTAAAGTTTCCAAAAATAAAATATTTAGGTGGCGACTCTGAAATCTGGCAAAGCAATCCATGTTTGGCGCTTTTTGATTAAAATCAGTTTTCCAAAACGATTTGCCGGATTTGGACTCTTTGGTGATTTATCAGTCTTACATTGCACTTTGTGATATTAGATTCAGAACCGTGACATGAGTCCGAACTGTAGTAGCTAGAACTACAATTTGCGCCCTCGGGCGCGGAGCGGAGTTTCGAGCTGTCTACACACACCTGGTGCGTTTGGTTCGAGACAAACATAGAGCCACCAGTCGGCACAGTCAGCACAGGCCTCAAGGGCCAATCAGGGAGCCTCTTCGTCTTAGTCAATGCATCAGGCTTATGCTCCGAGGGATGAGTAGGTTAAGCAAAGACCTTTAGGGCGTGTGTATGCTGTTACTACGCTAGATTTAGTATCGGCGCCTTCGGTAGTGAGAGGTACCTTCTAGTTTTGGAATTTAGTTACTAATGTGTTGATTGATAACGGTGCATCCCATTCATTTATATTGTCACGACCCAAACCCGCCCTTATAGGTTTAGTGTCATAACCGGCCAGTAATCCTAGATTACCTTCGTCCTCAAAGACAAAAATCCATTGAATATAAAGTACGAGGCTTAGTGGAAGTATAACATAACGTAAAAATTATCCATTGAGCCGTGCGTAAATGAAAAAAGTTCGCATTAAAATTGTACAACCATTCTGTAGATAAAAGTATACATCACAAAAGTTTTAAAGCAATGTCCAATCCACAATTTCCAAAACTTAACAAGCCATACATATACAAAAACCCCCTATACCAAAAATCAAACTAAGAGCTCATAATAAAAAGGGGTTTAGACTTGCTTGGCTCCACACGAGTCCAAGTTGGCTCCTTCTCGGGAGCTCCACAAAAAGGCTAACCATTAGATAATTCCGAGGCAAATTCTATCCATGATGCTCATCTTGCTCACCTACATATATATACATAAATAGTGAGCTAATGCCCAATGAGTAATAACAAAATAAAGAGGTTATATGAATGAAGTTCAAAGCCATTACGAATATCAATTTCACATTTCTAGTCAATCTTGACATTAATAACCATATCATTCAATTCATGTGGCACATCCAGTAGAGTAACCATGAATCATTAACAATGGGACCTCAAGGGTCAATCAATGTTCAATATTCAATGTGACCATGAAGGTCTAACATCAGAGAATTCTGTGTTTCAAATATCCAATGGGCCACGGTATTGTTTCCTCCCAGTGAAGGCCAATGGGCCATGGTATTAATTTCCCCCAGGTAAGGGCCTCTTTATCAATGGGCCATAGTATTATATCCCCCAGGCGAGGGTTTATTAAGCAATGGGCCATGGTATTATATCCCCCAGGCAAGGGCCTCACTAAAAGATGCCACAAATACATTTTCAAAAGGGAATTTCATTCATTCATAAGAAACTAAAGTTTCAATAAACCATTTGATCATTCATATATCAATTTCGATAACAATAACATTTTCAAAAATAAATATAACTCAAACATATCTTTATAGAGCTATTACTCACAGTGGGTTACATTGTCACTAAGCCTTAGACGTTCACCTATACAAAACACATAACAAAAATACAATTGAAGTACCGTTTGACAACCATTCTGCTTCAATTAAATTTCTCTCATGTGTTTCTAATTCATTCTATGTTTATATAAGCTCAATTGGTGCTTAAGAGTACTTGAAATGACATGAGGATGCAAGTATGCACTTAAAAGAGTTAGTCAAACTTTGCTGAAAATGGGGGTCCCTACTCGAGTGTAGCTTCCTTTGCTTGAGTGGAGGTTTAAAAATAAGACTGGTCCTTCAAGCGCAACTTTTGTTGCTCGAGCGGTCTGTAAACTCTGCAAAAGTACTGGTTGCATGAATTTTTCGCTCGATGGACGCTCAACGGTCACTTGAGCAAAAGACTGAGAAAAAGTGGGTTCACTTGAGCGTGCACTTTGCCGCTCGAGCTACCATGCAAATGTTTGCAAAAATGCTGGCAGCATGAATTTTACGCTCGAGCGAAAATTTCCTCGCTCGAAGTGAACAGGTTGAATTCTGGAACTAATCCAGAATTGTGAGACGTTTGAGGTGTTTTCTGATCACAAGAGTTTAAAATATCTATTTACACAAAAAGACTTGAATTTGAGGCAAAGGAGGTGGATGGAGTTCATAGAGGATTATGATTTCGAGTTACATTATCACCCTAGGAAGGCAAATGTTGTAGCCAATGTCTTGAGTAGAAAATCTATTAGCGTATGGCTTGTATTGCCATCCGAGAGTGGGAGATGTTGGGTGCTCTTAGGGAGTTTGACTTGCATCTTGGCGAGTCCAGTGAATCTGCAGCTTTGTTTACGGTAGTTGCCCAACCCACACTTGTGAATCAAGTGATGGAGGCGTAAAAGGGTAACCTTGAGGTGGAATCCCTCCGGGAGAAGATCTCCAGTGGAAAAGTGGAGAGGGGCTTGAGTGTGTATCCCAACCAGAGTGTGAGATACCGAAACCTTTTTTTTGTGTTGGAGCCTTGCCGAGAGGAAGTACTCCGAGAGTTTCACCATTCGCACCTTGCAATGCATCCGGGGGGCACAAAGATGTATCTTGACTTGAGTTGCCAGTTTTGGTGGAGAGGTATGAAGAAGGATATGGCCATGTTTGTGTTGAAGTGCCTTACTTGTCAGCAAGTGAAGGTCGAGCATCAGAGACTAGCGGGTTTGTTGCAACCCTTGCCTATAGTCGAGTGGAAGTGGGTGCTTGTCACGATGGATTTCGTTGTGGGTCTTCCGAGGACTCAACGGGGTAGTGATGCCATTTGGGTAGTAGTTGACCGATTAACCAAGTCCACGCACTTCATACCTATGCGCGTAAGTGATTCGATAGACCATCTTGCCGACCTGTATATTGGGAACATAGTGAGGTTGCACGGGGTCCCTGTAACGATTGTTTCGGATAGAGATCCGTGTTTCACAGCTCGGTTGTGGCAGAGCTTGCAGTGTGCCTTGGCTACTAGATTGACCTTTAGCACTGCGTATTATCCTCAGACTGACAGGCAGTCCGAGCGTACTATTCAGATCCTTGAGAATATGCTTTGAAGTTGTGTCCTTGACTTCAAGGGATCATGGAAGAGGCACTTGCTCTTAGTGGAGTTTGCCTATAACAATAGTTTCCAATCGAGTATTAGCATGGCACCATTTGAGGCCTTGTATGACTGACCGTGTAGCTCTCATGTGTGTTGGGCAGAGGTGGATGATGCACCTTTGTTGGGTCCAGAGTTAGTTTGGGAAACGACGGAGAAAGTGGCACTTATCCGTAAGAGGTTGGTTATGGCTCAGAGTCGTCAGAAGAGTTATGTCGACCGTAGGAGGAGACCCTTGTCTTTTGAGGTGGGAGATCATGTGTTCTTAAAAATATCACCTAGGCTGGGTTTAATGAGATTTGGGAAGAGTGGAAAGTTGTCCCCTCGATTCATTGGGCCTTTTGAGATCCTTGAGCGGATCGGAGAGGTCGCTTACCATTTGGCATTGCCCCCACAGTTTTTCGGGATTCATGACGTGTTTCATATTAGCATGCTTCGAAAATATGAGCCGGATCCATTGCACGTGTTGGATTGGACCGACTTAGAGGTAGACGAGGATGCCTCGTATAAGAAGAGACTGATGAGAAACTTGGACCCTCGAGACCAAGTCTTGTGAGGCAAGACGATTCCCTTGGTTAAGGTTTTGTGGAAACATCACGGGGTTAAGGAAACAACTTCGGAGCTTGAATCGGAAGTCCGAGAGAAATATGTAGACTTATTTGTTGGTGTTTGAACATATATTGAGAATTTAATTATGTTAATGAAATGTAAAAGCATTGTATATATTTAAATATGAGAACATTGTATATGTTGAATATGTTTTGGAGACGCAGGCTTAATATGAACATTGCATATATTGTTTAAGTTTTGGAAATACGAGTTTATCATGAACATTGAATATGTTTTGGAAATATGGAATATATATTGAAATTGATTAAAACTACGAAAAATGTACATTGGCAATGTGTGTTAAGATGTATATTGAGACTTGTTCATCATGTGATAGGATTGATTGGCCGGTGGATGGGTCATGGTATTGAAAAGTGATTTGTAATCATTGTGGAAATTTGTTTAAAATAAGGTTTTGAAATGCGATTTGTAATTTCAGGGACGAAATTCTTTAAGGGGGGAGGTTATAGTGATCCCAGGTTTAACCCGACTCTTGTGGTATTCCGGACTCGGGTTTAGTGCTTTCATATTTTTGTTTACCTCTTTCTTCCCTTGTATCTGTTTGAAATTGGCTTTTGGGTTGTTGTGATTGTGTTTGGACAGGTTGGTCGCTTGTTTTTCAAATCTTGTGTTGCCCAGAATTTTAGTCCTCCGCTTGAGCGGCACTTTCTGCGCTCGAGCGGGCTTTGCAAACACTCAATCCTTTTGCAGGTCTGCAAAACTACTGGGAGAGTGATTTCTACGCTCGAGCAGTATTTCCTATGCTTGAGCGAGTGGGCACTCGAGCGGCCTTTCTTGCGCTCGAGCGTTGGTCTATTGTCTGTAAAACTACTAGATGTGTGTTTTTTACGCTCGAGCGTCACTTCTTGCGCTCGAGCGGTGAGCATCTTGTTCATTGTGTCGTGGCGCTCGAGCAGAACAACTTTTTGTGTCTGACACTAGAGCATCAGATCTTGTGCTCGAGCGGACTGTACGTATATCAGATCGCAAAAATGACATTTTACATCACTTTTTCAAATCTTTTCTTCCTGAAACCTAAAGTTGAGACCCTCTCTCTCTAAAACACTCTCACTCTCTCTACATTTTCACCTAGTTCAATTGATTTCTTCACCCTAATCCCTTTGTTAAAAAGGTAGACCATCACAAGATCCCCATTTTGATCCGAATAGAGTTGGGTTTGGACTCTTTGAAGTTTCACTCTTGCTTGGCTTGTCTTCTCTATTTGAGGTAGGGATTTTCTACACTTTCATATGGTTTTTAGCTTAGTTATTTGTCATTGTGTAACAATTGTGGGATTTTGGAGTAGTTTGAACAAATCTAAAGCTTGGATGTGAAATAAAAAGACGGATTTCTAAGTGAATGTGAAATAAATGGTTATGGGGTTGAATGTGAGGTTGTATTGTGGCCAAATACTTGATTTGGGCCATTTGGGTTGCTATTTGAAAAGGAGAGTTTTGCCCTAAATGGGTCAAATTGTTATTTTGTATAAATAACTGAAATTAATAATGGTAACATGAAATTGGACGATTTTTGATGTGAATGGTGGAGTTGAACACTTGTTGTCTCTCACCCATGGAAACTTGAATAATATATCTATTGAGAAAATTGTATATCTATTAGAAATATTTGTATTGGGCTATCGGTGGAGGATAACTATGATTGTTGTAGAAATTGCATGAGTATTAGGTAAATTGAAACTAATCTATTGTTGGTTGTCATTGAATATGACTATGATTTATATACATTGTATATGTATGATTGTTTGGGAGGAGAAAGGGGATGTACTCTATTGTTTGTATGGGAGGAGATAGGGGATGGACTCCATTGAAATTAAGTTGGCCGGAGTGTCTAAGGTGAAAGTCCCGAAATCTTGTGTATACATGGGTGCCGATCTCGCGGATGAAATTTCTATAAAATGACAAATTTGAAGTGTTTGTGTGATAATGTATTGAATCGGAAAACCACATAGTTGTAGTCTCTGTTGGGGTTGTTGAAAGATAATGAAATTGGCTCATGAATTGAGAATAATAAATGAACTTGAAATGAACTGAATGAAAATGAATCGAGATATGAACTCCGGTGTTTTACGGTTATATAATGAATGTGGATGTTTTGTCACTAGCATTGGATATACACATTGTACTTATATTTTTGTTAAATTTCATATATTGTGTTAGATTGTTCCTACTGGGCTTTAGCTCACTCTATTTGGGAAAACCATTTTCAGGTGTTGGTGACATGCCTCCGCCAAGGCAATAGCTTGGAGGGACTTTTGGGAGTAAGAGCTTCTTTATTTTGTTATATTCTTTTGTATAGCCAAGGGCTTAAATTGTATTGAGCTAAGCTCACTTTTGTGTAACCAAGCAATGACTTGGAAAGATGTAATCCTATAGGGCAGATGACTATATATTTAGTTTCAATTCTCTTATTGTTGCAACACATGCTGTAGATTCAGGATAAATATTTGTGAATGTATATCCCATGTGTTAACTTTTGCAAATAAACTCTAATGAATGAAAATATTTTATTTCTATTATTCTTTCGCTAATGATTTGGTTTTTATTGTGTTATTTTCGAGGGCGTTACAGCCTTGATTTTTCTGTTGTAAAGGAAATGATTTATAAACTATGATATTAATTCAGCATTGCATGGTTTTTGGAAAGAGATGTAAAATGTTTTGGAACAAATATTGCATATGTATTCACCTTATATCTTTGTTAAGATTCATATACTGTGTTGAATTATCTCTACTGGGTTTTTGGCTCACCCTATGTGGGAAAAACATTTCAGGTGTAGATGGCATGCCTCAACTAAGGCAATAGCTTGGGAGGACTTGGAGCAATAGCTTCATTTTGTTAATTTTTTTTTTTTTTTTTTTTTTTGTATGTTTGTACAGGCCAAGGGCCTTTAACTGTATTTGACTTAAATTCCACTTTTGTTGTAACCAAATACTGTCTTGAAAAGTTGTAAGCCTTTAGGACATTTCTTTTTTGTTTTGACTTTCATCCTATTTCATTATTATGTAACATACACCCGTATATGTTACTCTTTTGTAAAACTTATTTAGAAACTAATAGAAAATAATTACTTTATCATTGTTGTCACTTATTGATGTGTGGATAAGTTATTGTATTTATTTCGGGGCGTCACACTATTTCCCATGAAAATTCTTATTTTTTTAAATAATATTTTAAAATCGTTCATCAATGAACAAACTTTATAAAGTTGGTCGCTGGTCGACATTTTTTTTTACAAGCATAAATTATACTCATCATTTATAAAATTAAATTTTAAAAAAGTATATTGTAATTAATTTTGTAATTTTAATATAATTATATCACATTCGTTTGAGATTTTAATTTATATAATATTTAGATGATTTTTATCAATATTTTGTAAATCGTATGAATGAAAATATAATATTATCATTTTTTTATATACTAAAATATATATTTACTTATGTTTACTTGAATACTTACTTTTTGCATTAATTTTGATCACTTTAATCTTTTTAAAAATGAGATCAATGTAATTATGTCAAAATTTTATAATTAATTATATTTTTATCAATCTTAAGAAAGATATTGTTTTTGTTATGTTAGGGATAGGTTTTATTATCAATTGAATGTGAGATTCTATTTAATTTTTAGAGGAAATTAAAAAAAAAAAAAAATTGCTTATTGTAACAGAATAAATTTGGATACTTGGGCCAAAAGTCCAAATTGTACTTTTGTTTGACCAAAGGTCCAGCGTTGAAATATTTTGTCCAAAAAAACAAACTCAAGTAAAATGACTAACATATCCTTCTTTATATATATATATATATCATTACAGTGTTCCAAAACTTTAAAACAAGAGTGTTTTTCACGGACTGTACCATTTTAACAATTTTATTCCCACTATAGGATGGTTTTTTGTTTTTTTTATTTCCATTCTAGGGAAAAACGGTTTTACCAGTGTCGTTTTCTAGAAAACGGCTTTAGCAATGCCGTGTTTCATGATTAAAAAAATAATTAAATCTGAATACACAAAACCAGCTTTTGAAAAGGCATTTTTAGTTAACTTTTAATTAATTTTGAATTAATTAAAAACGGTTTTGGTAAAACCTTTTTTTAAGAATTTTTTTTTAAATTTGTATTTTAAACACAAATATTTTTTTACTAAAAATATTTTTAATACAGAAAACAGTTTTAAACAGCTTTTCTAAAACCGTTTTTAGAAAAGAAAAAAAAAATCTTTTGTTTTGGGTACAAGATTGCGCCACCCAAAAATTCAGCCTTAAAATTTTCGGCTGTAAAATCAGAACATTTGACGAAATTCTAAGATTTCGGATTTGAAGTTTTACAAAAACTTTCTATCATTTTATGGGTCCACATAAATTCAGAACTTTTGGATTGTGTTTGATGTTTTGAAATTATAATTTGAGTGGAATTGTGAGTTGAATTTCGAAAAAAAGAATATTTGTTTGGTTATGAGTTTTGAAAAGTTTTTTGAAAAGAGTTTTTAAAGGATTTTTTGAATTTTGAATTTTAAAAAGAGTTTTGAGTTTTGAAAAGAGTCTCAAATTGTAACTAAACACATAACTCAAAACTCAATTTAAAAATTATTTTCTAAACTCATAACTAAATACATAATTCAAAACTCTACACTACTTTCAAAACTCTACACTCAAATCGTAACCAAACACATAATAAAAAAATTAAAATATTTAAAATAATAAATTATATATTTAAAATAATAAATAGATTCTTTTTTATTTTTTATATTTAAAAAAAATACAGTACAAAAATGTATGAAATATAGTGCACATTAAAATAAATAAATAAATATTTATCCTAAAAAAATAAAATTATGAAAAATTTTAAAAATTTGAAAAAAATAAATCCAAAAAATTTTAAAAGACAACTCAAAACTTAAAATACAACTCAAAACTCTTTTAAAAACTCATAACTAAACAAATTTTCTCTTTTCAAAACTCATAACTCAAAATACGACTCTACGCTCAAATCATGATTCTAAAAATAATTTAAAAATTAAAATAAAAATATTTTTAATTTTTTTTTAAAATAGAATTTTGAAAAGAATTTAGATTTGAGTTTTGAAAAGAGTTTTGAATTGAGTTTTGAGTTGTGTGTTTTGGTTATGAGTTTTGAAATTAATTTTTGAATTGAGTTTTGAGTAATTTTGAATTGTGTGTTTAGTTATAAAACGGTTTTTCTAAAACCGTTTTCTGTATTAAAAATATTTTTGGTAAAAAAAATTATGTTGAAAATATAAATTTAAAAACAAAATTAGTGTAAAAATGGTTTTACCAAAACTGTTTTTAATTATTTTAGAATTCAACAATGATTCATCCCACTAAAAACACCACCATTAATAGTACTAATGCATTAAAAAAGTAAAACAAAAAAAAAATACAACTCCAAGACCAAAACATCACATCATTACTGGTGGGACCCACTGCCACCTAATTAGTAGGAACACTAATTAGTGCTCCCACTCATTTTCTTTTGGAATTAACTTAAACTTCATTAAAACCGGCTTTACAAAAGCCGATTTTCTGTTTTCGAATTTTATTATTATTTTAATTGTAAAACGCGGCGTTTAAAAAGCCGTTTTTTAAAAAACGACATTACTAAAGCTGTTTTACCCTTCAATGAAAAAAAAGATTAAAATCCACCCTAGAGTGGTAATAAAGTTTTGAGAATGCCATAGTCAGGGAAATGGAAAATGCTAGAGTTACCAAATTTTTTACCAAATAAATGACCAAATGTCTCACATAGTTGTGGGCCCACAAAATTGCGGACCCCACACCCATGTGAGACATTTGGTCATTTGTTTGGTAAAAAATTTGGTGTCCCTAGCATTACCCGCCAGGGAAATAAGCCCTAAAACAAGTCACGTTTCCTCTCCCACTCATACTCTCTCATCTCTCCTCTCTTCAGTTGCTGTCTCTCTCTCTTCCTTCACCCTCAGCCCGCCGACCTCGCAGCTTTGCCGCCACTTAACGGTGGCAATGGACGTTACTGTTGCCACTTCTTCATCCAATGGAGTTGCGAAGGGAAATGAGAGAGAGATTAATAGGACCACACCAAAGCTGCGAAAGCGCCATTGCGATGCCATCACCAGTCGTATACTCCACTGGAACGCCGCTGCGGATACTGGCGTTGACGACTCCGATTCTAGTGTTGCGACTCTCATGACTCCTCCATCTCTCATTATTTTAGATCTGGTGGCCTATCTACGCAATCTGCGCCACCACCATCATCTCTCTCTCTCTCTCTTTCTCTCTCTCTCTAGTGGTTGTTATTGTTTGGGTCTCTCTTGTTGTAGTTTGAAACTTCAAATTTGATCTTGTAAAAGCTAGATCTGTTATACATATGTGTGATTCAATCTATTTGAAGTAGTTTGAAACTTTAGATTTAATCTTACAAAAGTTAGATCTGATCTGAAGTAGCTTGAAATTTATGATTTGATCTTGTAGAAGTTAGATCTACTCTCATGACTTGTTCGTCTCCCTTTTTTTTTATTAAAAAAAAATCAAGTAATTTCTAATTTAATTTTGTTTAACTTTAGATTTATTTTTTTTGATTTTTTATCTGATCTGATCTTTTTTTTCTAAATCTGTTTCTAGAGATCAAAGGATAAGAAGGAAGACCTGCTCTCATGACTTGTTCGTCTTCCTTTTTTTTTTTTTTTTTTTAAAAAAAATGAAGTAATTTCTAATTTAATTTTGTTTAACTTTAGATTTTTTTTTTTTTGGATTTTTTATCTTATCTAATTTTTTTTTGTCTAAATCTATTTCTAGAGATCAGAGGATAAGAGAAAATGAAAAATATAAGTATATAGAGAGAGAGAGAGAGAGAGGGAGAGGGGGGTATGTTTTGTTTGACAAACAAGTACAAAAATTGAACAAATAGATGCTTCTTTTGATGGGGTTCAGTGAATCAGAAATATGGACAAATAGACTTGTTGTGAATGTTGTATAGATAAAAAAGTGATTTGAACAGATAAAATTTAAAAATCACACAGAAATAAATTTTAACAGATAGATCAAAAAAATTCAACAGGTAAGAAAAATAGGTTTCCAAATTTGAGTAATAAATAAGAAATTGTTATTTTAACAGATAAGAAAAATAGAATAGATAGATAGAATTTAGGCAAAAATTGAACTGCTAGATAGAATTTATGAGAAAATTGAACAGAGAGATAGAATTCAGGAGAAAATTTGAATAAATAGTCAAAAATTTTGAACAGATAGACATAAATTTGAACAGATAGTCAACAAAAAATCAAACAAATAAAAAAGATCAATGGATAAAATTGGAAACAAAATGTCCTTCAAGAATTCTCGTCAAATTATTTCACAAAATGTTGATCTATCACTAATTAAAAATATCCACTAGACCTAATGTTTTATACCCTCCTTAGATTGGATTTATCACCAATTTTTTCAGTAAATTTTGAATTTTAGATTTTGTATATTTAAACTTTAATATTTTGATTTGTTGGGTTTTTAAATTATACAAAAACGAATTGGGCTCTTTAATTCATACAAAATCAGATTGGGCTGAACTAGTATTTTTTGGGTTTTTTTTTATATTTTTTTTAGGGCATTGCTATACAAGCCCAAAAGTTCAATGATGTGATAATTAATTAGGATATTTAAAGTGATTCTATTTGCACTTAAAAGATTGTTAAGTATGTCTCATTTCTCGGTACATTCTATTAAATTATTTAGGATTATAATTACTCTCAACTATCACATGCCCGGGGGTATCCATGTGCGTCAAACAGTTCGGACCCTCAATTCTTTGATTCATTCATCAGATTCTTCTATATAAAGGTATTACATGTTATCAACAAAGTAAATGTCCTACAGGCTTACAGCTTTTCAAGTTATCACTTGGTTACAACAAAAGAAGAGTTCTAACTCTATACATAAAAGCTCTCGGTTTGGATTTACATTTAACATCAAAACAAAATATCAAAAATGAGTCTTCAACTCCTAAACCTCCCAAGCTAAGGCCTTGGAGATGGCATGTCCCCTGTACCTGAAAAATGGTGTCCCAAGTAGAGTGAGCCAAAGCCCAGTAGAGATATGTTAAACAATATATGAGAATTAACTAAAACATTAGCATTCGATAAATGTTTAACACTTATAAACCATATTATACCTTTTCCATAATTAATCAACATTGACACCCATATTTCAATTCACTTCCAGTTATTCACCCAAGTCAAATCATTGACATAGTTCATTTTCATTTAAACAATTCAAAATGAGACTACAACTCATTTATCAACACTTTAGTCATAAACGTCATTCATACACTTCCATATCTTGCCATTTTACGGAACTACGTCCGAGGGAACTAGCACCCAAATATATAAAAGATTTCGGGTCTTTCACCGTGGACACTTCAGCCAACTTAATTATCAATGGAGTCGATCCCCTATCTCCTCCCACACAATGGAGTACATCCCTTATCTCCTCCCAAACAAGATACATATGCAATGTATTTAAACACGTTGTCATGTACAATGACCAATTCAATCACATATTCAATGTTTATATACAGCTGTCATATTCAATGACATAATCCAATTGATTAGTTTCAATTTACCTAATCATCGTGCAGTTTCTACAACAATCATGACTATCCTCCACCGATAGCCCAAAATAGATATATCTAAATAGATAAATAAATTTCTCAACAAATAATATATCACATTTTCCCTAGGTGAGTGATTCATCAATCCAACTACACCATTTAATCATATTTTCCTCTAATTTCATGATTCCAAACCAATTTCATATTTCCACATCAATTTCATAATTATACCAATAATTTCTTTAATTCAATTAGGGCATTTTTTCCCCTTTTTCTCAATTAGTGCACCCAAGGCCAAATCTCACTCATTATACACAATTAACCCATTTTCAAGGTCTTACACACATATATGGAGCCCAAAAAGAAAACCCCTCTTTCACAATTTCAAACTCAAACCCTAACTTTACCCAAACTTCCCAAATCCCACCATTTATGCAAAATAATCAATATTTATGTCAAAACTCATATTAAAGAGTAGATTATCCTTACCTCAAGAAAAGAAGGTGAGCCACGCAAGAGATGAACTCCAAAGATGACAGAATCAACTTCTACTTGGAGGAAAATGGAGATCTTGAAGAGCTCAATCTTTTTATCAAAGGAAGGAGGGTGAGTAGATCACTAGATCTAGGTCAAAATGTAGAGAAAGAGGGTATTTTAGAGAGAGAGGCTCTCAACTTAGGGTTTTGGAAAGTTTTAGAGAGAGAAATGACAGAAAAAGTGATTTAAAAAGTCATTTTTGCGATCTGATATACGTACAATCCGCTCAAGCGGAGAGTTTGACGCTCGAGCATTAGACACAAGAATTTGATTCGCTTGAGCGCAATAAAGGCAGCTCAAGCGCCAAGACACTACCCGCTCAAGCGTAGAATACACTCGTCCAGTATTTACAGACTTCAGACAATCGCTCGAGCGCTAAAAGGGCCGCTCGAGCTCAGACCCGCTCGAGCGTAAGAAACTCCGCTCGAGCATGAAAAACACTTCTACAGTATTTTTGCAGACGCATAAAGTACTGAAGGATTGCAAACCTCGCTTGAGCGGAAGACCAAAATTCTGGGCAACAAGGTTCTAGACTAATTAGCAACCAACCTGTTCTAAACACGCCAAAGACATTCCAAAACTCAAATTCAAAAAGTAAAGGATGGGAATAAGGTATAGACAACGACATACAACCACGGAACTCGAGTCTAGAATACGATAAATGACGTGGAAAAACCGGGATCGCTATATAGAAAATCCATTTTATTGCAAAATCGCTTGCCATAAATGAACTACATCACCAGATCTTACAGTCGCCAGCTAATATTTTTGGAAAAAGTAGGAAACCTGTGACTTATGCCAATGCCACTGTTCATTGTAATCAAGAATGCTTGGCTTGGAACCTTAGGTATGAGAGGGAAAGGTCATCATTTGAGCACCCCCGCTCACTCAATCAAAGATCGGCCTCTACTAAACCATCATATGTGTAGCGCCCCGAAATAATTAATCTAACCCATCCACAATATTAATTACATAACAAAACATGATGAGATCATTATCTTTCATTTATTTCAATTACTTGTACAAAAGGGTAACATATATAGATATACATTCACAAGTCTAACCCTGAATCTACAACATATGTTACAACAAGAGGTAAGATATGAAAGTAAAACAGATAATAAATTCCCTAAAGGCTTACAACTTTCTAAGACAATACTTGGTTACAATAAAAATGAGTTTAAACTCAATACAAATAAAGCCCTGAGTTTCTACAAAAGTAAACATAAACAAATACACAAAATGAAGCTCTTACTCCAAGTCCTCCCAAGCTATTGCCTTAGCGGAGACATGTCATCAGTACCTAAAAATGTTTTTCCTACATAAGGTGAGCCAAAACCCAGTAGAAATAATCCAACATAGTATATGAATGTTAACAAAGATATAAGGTGAATGTGTATACAATACTCGTGTCAAAACATTTTATATCTCTTTCCAAAACCATGCAGTGCCAAATTAATATCATAGGTCATAAATCATTTCATTTGCAATAGAAAACAGGGCAGTGAATCACACACTGGGAATCTCAAAACAATTACAACCTTTCATAGAAATTTTGTTCGAAGGAAACCGTAAACTGGCACCTATCTAAACGTAGGCTATACAAGCACTACTATTTCCATTTTACGAAAATTTCATCTGCAAGAAACCGTAAACCGACACCCATGTAAACGTAGGCTATACAAGTACTACTATTGCCATTTCACGAAAATTTCGTCTGCGGGATCGGCACCCATGTATACGTGCGATTTTTAGGACTTTCACTATGGACACTCAGGGCAACTTATTTTAACGAGTCAACATATACTTTCCAGATTTACCCATTTTCTCAAAACAATAAACATTTCTAATGTATAAGTGTCAGATAATGCTCAATGCATTGAATAAGAAAATGGTTTCAATTCTCCTAATTCTCATGCAATTTCAACAACAATTATAGTTATTCTCTACTAATAGCCCAAAACAGATATTTCTAAATAGATAAACAATTATCAATAAAGATAAACTTTCCAAATTTCAAGGTATGAGTGATAATACATATCTAACTGCACCATCTACATTAATATCAATCTAATCTCAAAATTTTAACATCAATTCCATTATTTATATTAAATCAACATTTGAGACATTTATGGCAAAATCTCTTTTTCTTTCAAAATCAATTCTAAGTAACAAAATTAACCATTTCATCACAACTCAACTTTATTTTCAATACCATAATCATTTCCAAGAATCCATTTAAAAACCACTCTTTTGATTTTTAACCCAAAACCCTAAGTTTGTTTCAAAACAATCTCCAAAATCACCATGTTATTTAGAAATAGCATATAACTAAGTTAAAACTCATAGAAAGTGCGAAGAATCCCTACCTCAAGTTTAGAAGACAAGAAAGGGAGGGAGAGAGAGAGAGAGAGAGTAGAAAACTCAAAGACGACGAAAATCAACTTTGTTCGGATTAAAGGGAAACCCACGACGTGCTTTGCCTTTTTAACAAAGGGACACGGGTGAAGAACTCGACGGATCTAGGTGTATTGGTAGAAAGAAGTAAAGTTTTGGAAAGTTTATAGAGAGATATATGAAAAAGTGACTCAAAAGTGGTTGTTCACGTCTCATTATACACATAGATCGCTCGAGCGCAAGAAGTGTCACTCAAGCGACCAAAAACAAAAGTTTCACTGCTCGAGCACAAGAAGTTTCACTCGAGCAAAGACTACAAACTCCTAGAAGTTTTACAAATAGAAGAACAACAATTGAGCGCAAGAAGCTTCGCTCGATTGAAGAATACCACTTTCCAGTAGTTTTGCAGACCTGCAAAAGTACTGAAAGTTCACAAAGACCGCTCGAGCGAATGAACAAAATTCTGGGCAACAACAGTTTGAAAAACAAGCTACCAACTTGTTCCAAACGCAATCAATACATCCCAATAGCCGAACTCAAAGAGAAACAACTATAAAAGGAAATGAAACCCGAATCCAAAACGTCAAATGGGTTAGGTCTAAACTAGAATCGCTATAACCTCCCCCCTTAAGGAATTTCGTCCCCAAAATTTTAAACCAAACATTAAAACCAAGTGTAAACCAAGTACAACAATGATAGTAATTCAAATTCATCACCATGACCCATCTACCGGTCATCCATGCTCATCAACATGATAAACGAGTTTTCAATACTAAATATACAATTCATATTTCCAAAACATCTACAATGTTTATATTACATTAACATAACAAAATCTTCAATACATGCTCAAACATTAACAAATAGATTCGGATACTTCTCACGGACTTCCGCCTCACACTTCCAAGTAACCTCATCAACCCCATAGTGTCGCCACAACATTTTTACCAAAGGAATCGTCTTGCCTCATAAGACTTGGTCTCGAGTATCTAAAACTCTAACTAGTCTCTCCTCATAAGAGGCATCCTCGCCTACCTCTAACTCCGTCCAATCCAACACATGTGATGGATCCGACTCATACTTCCAAAGCATACAAATATGAAACACATCATGAACTCCGAAAAGCTGTGGCGGCCAGGCCAAACGATAAGCTACCTCCCCAATCCACTCTAGGATCTTAAAAGGTCTAATAAACCTAGAAGACAACTTCCCGCTCTTCTCAAACCTTATTAAACCCCGTCTAGGTGATATCTTTAAGAAAACATAATCTCCTACCTCAAAGGATATCGGTCTCCTTTTACAATCGGCATAGCTCTTCTGACGACTTTGAGCCGTGACCAACCTCTTATAGATAAGTGCAACTTTCTCCATTGTTTCCTGGACCAACTCTGGACCTATCATAGGTGCATCACCCACCTCGGCCCAACACATAGGAAATCAACACAGTCGGTCGTATAAGGCCTCAAACGGTGCCATACCGATACTCAACTGGAAGCTATTGTTATAGGAAAATTTCACTAAAGGCAAGTGCCTCTCCCATGACCCTATAAAGTCAAGAACACAACCCTAAAGCATATCCTCAAGGATCTGAATAGTACACTCTGACTGCCCATCAATCTGAGGATGATAGGCGGTACTAAAAGTCAAACTATGTCCCTAACATAAAGGTCGGCTAGATAATCTATTGAGTCACTAGTGCGCATAGGCACAAAGTGCGCTGACTTGGTCAATTGCTCGACCACCACCCAAATGGCGTCATTACCTCGTTGAGTCCTCGGAAGACCCATAACAAAATCCATCGTGAAGTGCTCCCACTTCTACTCAACTATAGGTAAGAGTTGTAACAAACCCGCTGGCCTCTGATGCTCGGCCATCACTTGTTGATAAGTAAGGCACCTCGACACAAACACGGCTACATCCTTCTTCTTCCCCTTCCACCAAAACTGGCAACTAAGGTCATGATCCATCTTTGTACCTCCCGAGTCCATTGCAAGGCATGAATGGTGAAGCTCTTGGAGTACCTCCTCTCGACAAGACTCCGGCACAAAAAGAGAGTTAAGATATCTATCACTTGAGTCAGAATACACGTTCAAGCCTCTTTCTACATTCCCACTAGAGATCTTCTCCCGAAGAGTTTCTACCTCAAGATCACCTCTCTGTGCTTCTATAACTCATCTCACAAGTGTAGGTTGTGCAACTACCGAAAACAAAGCTACCGACTCATCGGACTCTCCAAGATGCAAGTTAAACTCGCCAATAGCACCAAACATCTCTCATTCCCAGATGGAAATATTAGCCACACTACTAAAGGATTTTCTACTCAAAGCATCGGTCACTACATTGGCCTTTCCCAGATGATAGTGTAACTCAAAATCATAGTCTTCTTTGAACTCCATCCACCTTCTCTGCCTCAAGTTTAGATCTTTTTGTGAAAACAAATTTTTCAAACTCTTATGATCAGAAAACACCTTAAACTTCTCACCATAAAGGTAATGCCTCTAAATTTTTAAAGCAAAGATCACAGCTGCTAGTTCTAAGTCATGAGTAGGATAGTTTCTCTCGTGTGTTTTCAACTGATGTGAACTATAATTTACTACATTCCCCTCTTGCATTAAAACACAACCCAAACCTTCCTGTGACGCATCGCAATATACAGAATAGCCCAAGCCTTTCTCCGAAATAATCAACACTAGAGCTGTGGTAAGTCTAACCTTAAGCTTCTGAAATGACTTCTCATAACTATCAATTGACACAAACTTAGCCCTTTCCTCGTAAGTCTAGTCAATGGTGAGGCTAATCTAGAGAAATCATTTACGAACCAACGGTAATACCCGGCCAACCCCAAGAAACTACGAATCTCAAAGGCATTCTTAGGTTGTTCCTAATTTTGTACTGCCTTTATTTTTGAAGAATCTACAGTCACTCCTCCTCCGGATACCACATGGCCTAGGAACTTCACCTCTTTCTACTAGAACTTGCACTTCTCGAACTTAGCATACAGTTTGTGGGCCCTAAGCAACTCAAGCACAACTCGCAGGTGTTCCTCATGTTCCTCCTCGGAAGGTGAGTAAATCAGGATGTCATCAACAAAGACAACCAAAAAAGGGTCTAGGAACTTACGAAAAATCCAATTCATCAAATCCATAAATATGGCTGGTGCATTGGTTAGCCCAAAAGGCATCACTAGGAACTCATAATAGCCATACCACGTACGGAATGCTGTTTTCTGGATATCTTCCTCCCTTACCCTCAACTGGTGATAGCCCAATCTCAAGTCTATCTTAGAGAAACAACAAGACCCCTTCAACTAGTCAAACAAATCATCTATGCGAGGCATTGGATATTTGTTCTTAACAGTTATCCGGTTTAACTTTCGATAATCAATACAAAGTTGTGATGTGCCATTTTTCTTCTTGGCAAAGAGAGTCGATGTTTCCCAAGGCGAAATACTGGAGTGAATAAAACCCTTATCTAATAATTCTTGGAGTTGAATCTTCAACTCATTCAACTCGGCGGGTGCAAATTTATACGGTGCCATAGAAATCGATGCCGTGCTAAGCACTAAGTCAATAGAGAACTCAATCTCACGGTGAGGAGGTAAACTAATGAGATCCTCAGGAAAAACATCCGGATATTCACAAACTACCCTTGGCAAATCAACTCGGACTTCAACACGCTCATTACCCAAGAAGGTTACAAAAAGACAACTAAGCTCACTCCGATCTCGCGGATCACATACTGGCAATGAAGCTCTATCGGCTCTATCCACCATGAAATAAAAACAATCACCACTCATGGCACATACAGTAACTCTCTGAAAATAACAATATATGACAGCCCGACATGATGACAACCAGTCCATACCTAATATAGCATTAAAACTTGACATGTTAATCAACACAAATGCAAAAGGAAGTCAGCGACCAGTAACCTCTGTCTCACAACCCCAACTATAGCGATTCTGGTTTAAGACCTGACCCATCTGATATTCTAGATTTGGGTTTCTTGGTTTTGTATTGTTGTTCTTGTCTTATTCCACTTTTTTCTCCTTGAGTTTGCCTATTGGGATGTGTTAGTTGTGTTTGAAACGGGTTAGTAGCTTGTTTTTTCAAGACTTTGTTTGCCCATATTTTGACCTCTACGCTCAAGCGTAGCTTCTTGCACTCGAGCGGTCGTTGCAAACTCTCAGTACTTTTGCAAGTCTGCAAAACTACTGGGAGAGTGTATTCTACGCTCAGGTGGTGATTCATGTGCTCAAGCGGTCTTGGCTTGAGCGACCCTTCTTATGCTCGAGCATTAGTCTGCTGTCAGCAAAACTATTAGGAGTGTGTATTCTGTGCTCGAGTGAAGCTTCTTGCACTCGAGCAGAACAACTTATTGTATCTGGTCACTCGAGCGACACATCTTGTGCTCGAGCTGATTGTGTGTATATTAGTTCATAAAAGTCACTTTTTACATCTCTTTTTCACCTCTCTCTCTCTCTCTCTAAACATTTCAAAACCCTAAATCTAGTGCTCCTCTTTCTAGAACTTACTCTCTCTCTCTCTCTCTCTCTCTCTCTCTCTTTCTCTGTGCAAATACACCAAAATCTACCCATTTCTCTACCCTACTCCCTTTGTTAAAAAGGTAGAGCTTACCTAGAGCTTTGTTTTCATCCGAATGGAGTTGGATTTCGACTTCCTTGAGGTTTCTCCACTCTCTCCTTAGTCTTCTAGCTTCAAGGTAGGGATTTTCCACACTCTTTTATGATTCTTAACTTAGCTATTTGTTTTTCAAGAACAATCTTGTGGTTTTGGAGGATTTTGAACAAACCTAAGGTTTTGGTTTAAAATCAAAAGAGAGGTTTTCAAGTGGATGTATTGAAAATGGTTGCGGGATTAGAAATGAGGTTGAGTTGTGATAGAATGGTTGATTTAATACTTGAAATGGATTTTGAAAGAAAAATGGGTTTTACCCTAAATGTCTCAAATATTTATTTTGTATAAATAAATGGAATTGATGTTGAAAATGTGAAATTAGATGGATATTGATATGGATGATGGAGTTGGATATGTATACTATTAAGCATAATTTAACGGGGCTACGGGGGACGAAGAATCGCTCATGCATGAATGCAAATTTCCACCCGAGGATGTCTCTGTTTTGCTACCAGAACTATTCTGTTCGTAGTCAAAAAATTACTCTGATTTCACCCTCAGCCTCTGCTATGTTCTGCCATAAAAATGGCACTGCTTGGTCAACAAAAAGTGGTCGGCCGGCCAGATAAAGTGGTCGGCTGGATGGTTAGGTGGCCAGCCGGCCACTATTTTGGGGGTCTGTCCTATTACAACAAAAAGGAAACAAAGCACAAACACAGTGTTTCCAGGGGCCGTTTGTCATTTCTACCTCTTCTTATCATTAAACAGATCAAAGGAGGGCTAGGCTCGATACCAATACGCGAACTCGTCGCGTGATGATCTATGAATTGACGAGACAAAAGCTTAATAAATGAAAATAAAAGACCAACAAGAACCTCCTCCCTATCATGGAGTTGTCTCTCTAGGGAAGTGGTAGACATTGCTTCTCGAGTCATTAACATCACTAACGAGTACGTAATGACTCAAGACATGATAGGTTCAATTAACGTCCGATTGAACTCAAACCAAATTTTATTACTCTTGCTTCTTTTAGTCCAATTTTATTAGCCTTTTTTACTGACCTTTCCATTCTTTAATAAATTAGTCCAAAAATAAGAGTTAAGTCCACTAAAAAGAGGGGAGTGTCAAATAAGAAGTTATTTTGGGCATGAGAGAAATGTAATGCCTTGGTAATGAACCTCCGAAGAGATTAAACCATTAAGCACAAAAGGGTCTCTTTCTCAAGCTTAAACAACACTCGTTTGAAACAAATCTCAAATAAAGAAAACCAAGAAAGGAGGGAGGGTACAGAAATGATTATGCAAGGGTGAACACATATATAAAAAAGCATGAAAGTAAAGTCTATCAACTCAAATAGGTTGGTGTCTAAGGCCTAAACTACCAAACCTATGAGGACTACAACATTACAAGCATACTATACAAAGCATGAATGAATTAAACACACTAAAACTGTGCTAGAATTAGCATGGAAAAGCTATTAAAAAAAAAAGTTAACTAATATAATAGAGAAATGAAGCTAGTAAGCAAGCCTAAGGAGGAGTGGCTAATCCCTCCACTTTTGGGACTTCAAAATCATATTTTTAGCCTCTGAAAAACTCTGGAAAAAAAAAAAGTGGTAAAAAATTAGAAAAAAGTTCAAGAGGAAGTGGAAAACAAAAGGGCAAAAGCTTAGAGAATAAGGTTCAAATAAGCATGGTTAACCCCTCCACCTTTGATAGCTTTAAGCCACAAGTTTCAGCCTATAAACACAACGTAAAAACAGTTCAAAGACAATAAGAAAATATAGATGGGAAGTAGTGTAGAGATGCTCAAAATTATACATCTTGAAGAGAGGTAACTCCTTTGTTGACAAACTAACAAGTTCTCACTCTCACATGCTAAGATTTGAGCTCAAGAACCTCAGCAAGAAGAGCTAAATTTTTGGTTTAGGAAGTGTAGAGAGAGAGAGTGTAGGTTGCAAGATAGAGAAAGAGTGTTTTACAAGTTTTTGGCCTTTAATAATTTTTCTAACCTTGATTTCAAGAGAGGTGGTCATGTATATATAGAAAAACCAGTGCCTCTGTCAGACACAGTTGTATAGAGATAGATGGTGTAGTGCATGCACATGGGGGGACAGCTGGCAGCAAAATATCTGCCAACCGAGAAACCTGGCCAGTCGACCACCTAGTTTTAATTTTAAAAAAGTTATGATATAAAAAAGTCGACCACCTAAATTCTGACCAGCCGGCCACCTGTTGGCCTGTTGGCCTCTGGGTGGTCAGGCTTGGAAAAAGTCAGGTTTTCGAAACCAAAACAGGTTTGGTACAAAGGTGGGCTCTAGAGTTGGAAAACTGAAGCTCTTTTACTGAGGAACTTGCACAATTTGTACAACGTAACTTTCACCATCGAGTGATCAACCTGAGACACTATAGACACCCCATTTTTGACCGTCCTCAAGACTTGGACGTCACCGCTTGAACACTCGGTGATTATCCATGTTTGTGTTCGTTTGGAGTTCCCGGAGGTCTCGGCTACGCGCCCTGCCTCAGGATCTTCGAATTCGACCGTTTTGTGTTTGGTTTTGCACCAAACACCTACGTTTTCCCTTGGAGGGGCAGGGAATGCCTTGTGAGGCATCCCCACACACCACCGGCAGTGGCTAGAGGCCACCGGCTGGTTTTTTGTTGCCACCGGCAATGTACGTTGCCGGTCGGCACTATTTATTGCCGGTTGGCAGTCAATTTTGTCAAAATGACATTTTTGGCCGGCCGACTACTGTTCAGCTGCTTTTGGAGATATTTTGAAACAGCTGGCTGGCATTTTCTTCCCCTCCATACACGTGTATGGAGGGATGCCCCTCTTGTTAGCTTACATTGTAAGTTTACAAGATTGGCTCCTCTATAAGAGGAGCCCTCCTCTCCTTTGCCCAAGGGTTAGAAAAATTAGAGCTTTTTGCTTAGAAAACACAGAGGAAGCTCTGGTTTTAGGGTTAGGGTTCAATACATATCCTATCTCTATATTATTCTTGTGTGTGTTTTAGTCCATACTATTGCACACAAGCACCTAGTGCTCCACCTTCCTTTGGCTACTGAGGTTCTAAGGGCTTGTTCTTGCTATTTTTGACTGGATTGAAGCTCAAGGAGGCAACAAGATCACCATTGTTGAAGAAAGGCTTCAAAGGTTCTGCAGGCATTTATTGCCGACCAGCAACATTTTGTGACGGCCGGCAGTCAATCGATGGCCGGTGGATCTATTTTGTGCCGGTGACCATAATTTAGTGCCGGTGGTCATTCTACTTAGCCGGTGGGATCTCCCAGTATCCTGAGAGGCATTCCTGAGACTTTGGCAGTTTTCAAAGGAGCAAAGCAGGGAAAACAGAGGCAGACTATGCATGGCGGTGCGATTCCGAACAAATCCCGAGCATGCGCTGGATCTGACCCGCTTCCCGAGGGCTTCACTGTCTTAATTAGATTAATTAATTAGTTAATTTAATTGATTTGTAATATTTAATTAGCTTGCGTAGTTAATTAATTTGTAATATTTATTTGATCCCTCCGAGCGAGGGCGAATCTGTAATAAGCGTGTGTGAGTGGTGTGCATGTCTTCCAACCCCCCACTTCTTTCTTCCCTTTTATTTACCCGCTTACGATGGTAGATTAGGGCACGTTTATTTCAGCATACCTTATGCAATGCATGCGTGCATCCATGCATTTGTCTTACATGCACCAGGCTCGGTACATCATACAAACTGCATTGTATTTTCAATTCCAAATTGAATACGTGATAATTGTAGCATTTCACATGTCATCGTAGATTAGCCGAGCCTATCCTAACCACATTTTGCTTGTGTTGCATTAGCCATTTAACATGAACTAGGACATGCATGTTTGCTAACTAGTTTATTGTTTTGGCATGGAGTACAATGTAAGTATTTATGCTTTAGCATCCCGCATGCGTGTGAGTGTTGCCATGACAGTATGCTTACCATGTGGCTAAGTGTTTATATGAGATAAACTGTTTGAATGCCTGTGGGTGAAGGTTGGATTGTTTGAGTTGGAAAAACTCGTTGAAATCCATGTTTTAGCCTACTTGCGAGTAGCAAATTCCCAAAGCGCTTTTCAAAACAAATGGATATGCAATGCTTGTTTCCAAATTAGGCAATCTAGTCTATACTTGTTTGTTGTGCGCATAACATAGTAATTCTAGGCTAATAACCAGAACAAGAACACATAACGTTTTCAAAATCGGATATCACGGTTAGTAGAGGCCGGTCTTCGGACCGGGCGAAATGGGGTGCTCATAGCTGACCTTCCCCGATCGTACCCAAGCTCCCGAGCCAAGACAACTTTGGTGATGACGGACACGTGGCCTTCGGCACCGAGTCAGGGTTTCCTAAATTTCCCATTTTAAAAAATATTTAGGTGGCGACTCTATATCTGGCAAAGCAGTTCATGTTTGGCACTTCTTTTCAAAAATCTGTTTTCTCAAACGATTTGCCAGGGTTGGACTCTTTGGTTCAGATTACGAACCGCAACAAACAAAAAAAAGGGGAGTCCGAACTGTAACCCGTGAGTTCCCACGCGGGACGTGTTACAGTTTCTGGCGACTCTGCTGGGGAATTTAGAGAGCTTGACTCGAACTCGTGATATCCTGTTTTGAACTACATTTATGTGTCTCTTTGCATTGCATGTGCATTGGTGCGCCTAGGACATCGTGTTGGCCATCTGCTATTCCTGAGCGGTTTGTCGGAGGCTTGTCTTGTCAAGACATGACCATAAGGCTGACCGGTTGCGGGCTCTGCCAGTATGGGAACACAAACCCGATTTTACCAGGGCACTCATTTTGACCATTTGACCTAGTGCATATCGAGATCCATAGTGACCATTCCAAGCTAGGACAGGTTGCTTACCCGATATAGGTTGTTTGAAGCTGCTGTGTGCATAGTGAAACCCTAGCTCCTGACAAAATAAGACAGGGAAACCCTACCCCAACATAGGGGTGTATTGGCTCTCATTTATTTGCTATGTGCTTTTAGAGTGTATCTCTACAGGGAACACACATGCAAGATTGGGTATCCGGCCCGAGGGCACCAGTATCAGTGTTGTTGAGAATCAGTTATGTCTGCGGGTATCAGTTCAGTTTTGAACAGTGATTCTAGGGAACAGTGATCAGTAGTAGAGTGCAGTTGATCGGCTACACCCGTGTTTGATCTGTTTGCGGCTGAAATACTGCTTGTTTTCCGTTTCAGTTCAGAGATTCAGAAAATTGATCCAAAACAGCTAGTGTCTTCTCCTTGCTGAGGCAGGACTTAGCATGACGCAGAATTCAGAAGAGATCGCGGTCATGACGGCCGCGTTGGATCAGGGAATCACCCTACACAGTGAGACTACTGTTGATATGCTGCATTCGCCCAGGTCACCCGTTGCGCACCCAGTTTGGACCCCCCAGCTATATCAGGCTCGCGAGCCCACCACATTTGAGCTAATGGGAATGATAGGTGATCTTCAAAGATCCGTGGCGGATCTCGCCTATGGGATGTCTGCCTCGCCACCAGCCGCACCATATGCTGGAGGCTTTGTACCCCAGGAGCCCCCGCTATTGGGACGAATTGTAATTGAACGCAGCCAACCGGAGATGACCTCCAACTATGGCAACGATACATCAAACCAAATTTTAGATCAGGCTGAGGCCAGAGACAAAGGCAAGATGAAGGCAGATGCCGATCCTATCGAACAACTGCTGTGGGCAGTAGAGGCTTTGAAAGCCGGGGGGATGAACAAGCAACAGATATACGCAGTTGTGACAAAAGCTGTGGAAAACGCTTTCCCCACTTCGCCTGAGGGCAGTTCCAGCAAATCAGAGAACCGGGATAGGCCCCGTCATGCCAAAACAGTTCTTCCCACTCCCAACCTTGCACCCGGGAAGGATCAGAAATCCAAGGCCGCACCTGCCGACCCGTTCGCTAGTGTATTTGGCAAGAGTGCTCAGGCTCCAAAGTACCTGCCCCGAGGGCATAGGGTCTTCCATCCTCTCTACATGCCTTTGTCTAGGGCACTTTTGATTTTGGCCAAAAAGGGGCATCTTAAACCCTTGGAGCCTCGACCCCTACCGAAGAATCTCCCTGCTACTCATGATGTTGCTCTGTACTGTGCGTACCACCAGCAAACCGGCCATGCCACTGATAATTGCTTCCGCCTCCGTCATGAGGTACAGGATTTGATTGACAACGAGGCTATCCTCCCCCCCACCTCAGCAAAGTCCGTCACTACCCAGCTATTGGATTTTGAGGATGCGGATACTGTGAGGATGTGATCAGGGTGGGACCACTTGCGAGCGGCGCCCAGTGTTTTTGATGTGGCGTCTGGCACGCACTTTTGAGCATCTGCGAATGTTAGTTTTGTAAATTCTGGCTCAGGTGTCGAGTCAGTCTTTTGTTTTGTTTTGTTTTGAGTCTGTCTCATTGTCTTGAGTCAGTCCTTTTGCTTACGGGTCTGTCTTGTTGTAGCGAGTCAGTCCCCTTTGTATAGAATACCAGGTGATTTCGGGGTTGTTGCCTCAAACACCGTTTTGTCTTGTAATTAGTTGTTTTTGCTTTTTGAGTCTGTTACTGCCGAGGAGCCAGTTATACCAACAAATCTAAATGAAACAGCCACGGCTATCACATTTTCGTACTTGTTGTTGTTTCAGCTAGCTGTGCCAGAGGATGTGAATGGAACGACAGTACATACCACCTACTCTCTTGTGCCTTAAACATCGTTGTGATGACCTAAGCTTTTCATAAAAAAAAAACCCTTTTTGAACACTGCGGTGATAAAAACGAAGAGGGAGTAATTCCTCGGGATTTGTAAAATTTTGATCATTTTGAGGGAAAGAGAGGCGTGCTAAGATTTTAATGAATGAAGCCATGCTTCTCGGCGTGAGTACTGAGAAGGATCCTGGTTTGGTCCAGACTGGTTCCACACTATCTTCTGCGCGAGCGATTTGTCGCTTTCTTAAAAACTTTCAAAAACGAAGTGTTTCGCGCAGTCTTGCGAAGACCTGTGTGGAATCACTCTTGAGATTGTACAGCCTAGGATCGCTCTCAGCCTCAAGATTCAATTTATCTGTTGCAAACTGGAATCCGTTCAAAACGTTCAACAGTGCCGGGAAACGCCTGCGTGGCCCCTTTTTGAGGCAGCCCTCGAGCAAGAAGCATCAAAGTTAGATCAAGGAGATCAAATCCCACCAGGCAAGGCTCGTAAAGCAACCATAATGGACTTTTCTGCAAATCGACACAACAGTCACCCTCCTGGATACAGAGAGGCTTCGATCTCAAAACCATTTGGCGTGGGCTTGCTACACCTTTTACCCTTTGAGAGGCTCGCTGGGCCGAAAACCCGGAAGGGCGACCCAGGCAAAAGTTAGAGCAAAAGAAAAATACAAAATGCAAAAAAAGAAAGAAAAAAGAATAGCAAAAGAAAAGAAAGCAAAAACAACAAAAAAAAGGAAAAGAGCAAAAAATAGCAAAAAAAAAGAAGAAGAAGAAAAGAAAAGAAAAAGAAAAAGAAAAACATAGCTCGCAAGGTCGAAAACCCGCATCGGGCGCCTTGGCAAAAGTTAGAGCCTAAACAGTGAAGGTTAAAATACCCGAGTGCACCTTAACCGGAACTACGTAAGGCTTGATTCCCATGTTTGGGATACGTAGGCAACTTCATCCTGAAGTCCAGCCCCCAACGCTTCCATAGCGTCTCAGTCCATGTCATGGTTTTGATCACTTGTGCTTCCTCCAAATCCGATGTCTCGATTGCAGCAACCTGGAACTACGTGATTAACTTCCTCTTGAAGTCTAGCCCCCAACACCTTCCAGGTGACTATGTCCATATATTGATTCAAACCGTCTTCGTCTCCTCCGCGTTTGAGGGTTTGATCGTCATCAACGAGGACTGGCTTACCGCATGCCGCGGCATCATCCAAACAAGGGGCAACTTTCCGTTGCCATGCATTGCCATAAGTTGCCCTGAGATGCCGTCCAAACCAGGGGCAACTTTCCGTTGCCTTATTCCCCCCCTTTTAAGCCAGGGGCAATTTTCCATCGTCCCCGATCCGAGGTCGCACCTCTCAAGGGTAAGTTCCGCGCTCGTTGAGCGTTGATTGTTTGCAAAAATAGTTTTTGAAAATTTTTACTGAAGTTGATCATTTTCTCGAAAACTATTTCGTTTTCCGAAATTGGACCCGAAAAGGAAAATTTTCAGTGCTCACAGCCTGATTTGCATGTTTTTCAAATCAAAAATCGAACAAGTATGTTAATCCAACTCTCATTCTGATCAAAACTGTTTTAGAAAACACAAAATGGTCAAAGTGACGAACTAGGGGCACAATTGCGTCAGGTCTTCTGTCTTTCCCCCATCAACATACTCACCAGAAAGGCACCCTATCTACCGGAAGAAGTGGCTGCAAGCTAGCTGTACCAGGCATGAGCCCACAACCTCTCGTTTACCCATCAATCACCCTGGGGAGGGATGAAAAATGAGAGAATAAAGAATAGAGAGGTGTAAGTTGAGAGGAAAAGTAAGAAAAGGGTTTTGAGAGAAAAACCGAGCCTGAAGGCCGAGTGATGTGAGTATCGCAAATCAGAAAGGGTGGGAAACAATACCCGGAGGAATTGGCCCCTCGAGATTTGAGGTCTCTTTGTAAACATGTCCGTGTGTCGTGTCTTTTGATTTGTCAGTCTCGATTTTGGCTTTGAGTCTTTTCCGAGTGTGTCTCGTTGTGTTCAGGTCATGTGACTTTTGTTTCTTTGTTTGAGTCTCTCCGCTGTGTTCTGTGGTAGGCTCGATACCCCGGTTGAAAACCCTTCTTTATTTCAAAAAAATCGTTTGTGCTCAGAATGCTGTGCCATTCTCTACATTCGCGCGAAGCAAGAGAAGGAAAGGGAAAATTTGGGACATCCGAGTGTGTTTCAACTGCAACCATGTCAGCCTTTGTGGTCCGTCTTGTCAGATTGGGGCTGTTTGCTCAGGGTTTGCTGTGTGCGAAATGAACCAAGTGCTGTGTTATGGGCTACATGTAGATCAATCCCCAGTAGAGTATGGGCTGTGTATTCAGTTTGAATAGTTGGTTTGTATGAGTTATTTGCTATCAGTTGGTTGGTTATCCGATTATCACAGTGCAATTGTTCAATTTTCAAACAACAGATCAATATCATTTACATTTGAGGTGTAACATGATGCAATACAGTGCAACGTATGAAATATACACAAATGTAAACACTTTTTCAGACGAAAAGTTTGTTTCATTTCATATCATCTTTCCAAGTACATAGTTTCGAAGGAAACAAAATCTGCCTGCGGCAGTACAAAGTACCCTAACTACTAACCAAAAGGGAAAAATGCAAAAATGCAAAAAGAAGAAAAACAGTAAAAAATCTGTATCAAATGTCAAAAATGGCTCCAGGGCCGTCAATCTGTCCTGGTCCTCTTCCTGGACGAAGGTCCAGGAGCGTCATCAACAGGGGCACCACTAGGGGCATCGCCGTCTGAGCTCGAGTCCGAGCCATCACTGGTCTCCTCCGCCTCTGTCTCTGCCTCGGACTCGTCATCTGGAACTGGAGCCCGCGAGCTGCTCCCGACATGAGTGCGCCTCCCTCTGGTGCGGGGATATGCCCTGCCATCCCGAGTAGAAATGGGAGGTCCAGCCGGAGCACCGCCCACCGGAGAAATCTGGAAGGAAGGCTGAAAAAGCATGAAAGGTGAGTACATCAGTATACTATGAACAATTCATCAATATAGAATGCAGTGTATGAGTACAAGTGTATGTATACTGTGAACAGTTCATCAATATAGAATGCAGTGTATGAGTACAGTGTATGTATGCCGTGAGCAGTGAATCAGTGCAGAATACAGTGCATGAGTACAGTGTATGTATGCCGTGAGCAGTGAATCAGTACAGGATGCAGTGTATGAGTACAGTGTATCAGATGCCGTGAGCAGTTTATCAGATATTGTGTTATGCATCAGATTATGTAAAGCAGTTTGTGTATGGTTTGAGGCTGTGGTCAGAAAGAACATACCGGAATGCTGTAAAGGGCTAGGAGGTCGAATGTCCGCTGTAGTATCCCCATCATGCAGGCATTCATCTCCAATGACTGCCGGGTATACTCAGAAGACGCCTGCAAAAGTATCAGATGCATCAGTATTCTGTGGAATATCAAATAAACTAAAATGAAATGACTGTACGAAAATGCAGTAATACATACCGGAGGCAAGTCGGGGATACTGACAAAATCGTGATCAGCCGGTGGAGGGGCGAAGGGGATCTGATAGGTCACCCCACCCTGCCCTCGGAAAGTCAATGAAGCGGGCAGAGCAGGCCAACCGGTCCCCCGCCTTCGCTGCACTCCGCTCCTGCCGCGGACTCGAGCTCTCCTCGGCCCTCCAGCTCCTGCTCCAGCCGCTGGTGCCGCAGGTCTCTCTCTCTCTGCTCGGCGGCCGCCGCTCAGAGGTCGCATGATGAAGGCCCGGACGTACTCCGAGTAATCGCCCTCGCCTCTGAAGTCCTCTGCCTCCCAGCCAAGGGTGTAGTCTGCCGTCTGATCGGCGGTGAATCTCTCGGTATCCCGCATGTGCTCAGGAGGGTGCACCGGGACTATCTGCTCAGGTAAGCCTAGGGTCTGGCGCAAGAAACGCTCACCCAGGTACCAAGCCCGACAGACCGGGCCCTCGAGCAGAATCCGGTAACGCGAGGTCTCATCGGCACCGGCAAACCGATCCCGCATCATGGCTGGCAAAGGAGCCCAAGGCTGCCAGGTGATCTGAAATTGAAATACAGTCTGTTATCTACTGTTATTGAAACATGCAGTGGAAAGACGAAATTTAAATGAACTGCAAGTAAAACATACCTCTGCGGGGGTGATGGTATCGAAGTAGCGCCGGAAGAAGCTGAATGTCTCTCGCGGCCTCCGGGTGCATCTCCCGTCAAAGCGACGCGAAAAAGGGACGACCAGAGGAGTCTCTGCGTCGGGTATAGGAGCAAGCCTGGGAAAGTAGGCGTAAACCCACAACTGCAAGATAAATACCAGTGCATTTATCAGATAAAGCAGAGTATAGAATAAAAGCAGAAATAGCAGAGCCATGTTTTGTGCAGTGTATTGTGCAGAGTGTACAGTGTGAGCAGTGTACAGTCAGTGTAGAGCAGAGTATGTGTGTGCCGTGTGTACAGTATACAGCAAGTGTAAAGCAGACTACAGTGTGTGCAGTGTGTAGAGTACAGAAAATATAGAACTGAAATGTAAAGCAGAGAAGAAATGTACCTCCCTAGCACGCCAGTAACCCCCGAGCAACTGTCCGCTGCCACGGGAGGCTGAGCTCATATATCCATAAAGGGTGGCCAGAGCGACGCCACCCCAGTCATAACAAAAGATGTCCCTGACGTCCACCAGTGCACTGAGCAGGCAGAGAGGCACTGTGTTCGCCCGGTCGGCGAAGATGGTCGTCCCAAACAGGAACATAAGGAAGCCGCGTGCGTATCTCTCCACGGCCTCCTGGGTCATCGGGGCTGCATCGATAAGGAGGGGCTGGACCCTGAACTGCACCTCGAACCAGGAGTATCGAACAAAGCCCGGACACGCAAAAGGCAGTGCCGCGCCGAGCAAGTAGACCTGAGCCGCGGTCCACTCGTCCATATCAATGTCAAAGGGGATCGGATCACCCCCTACCCCGATGCTTGTGAGCATCGAGAAATCGTAAGGGGTCATCGTCATGTCCCCGGTCGCCGAGAAGTGAAATGAATCGGTGGTGTCCCACCATCTCTCCACCAGGGCGGCAAGGAGAGGTCTGCATGTCGTAAGCCTGGAGAGCCCCTGCAGAATGCGCCAAAGCCGGCCTGGTCCACAATATGGCGAACTGCGTCGGGAAGCTCGGTGTACCACTCACGAGCGATGGTATTCCCATACCCGCGGATGGTATGGGAATCTCCCTATTTTCAAACAAGTAGTTGCAAAGCAATATAAAATATACAGTCTTGAAGAAATAGTGGTTCAGTGCAAATCTAGCGTGCATGCAAGTTTATCAGATTTAAACAGATACCGGGTGCCGGTGTGTTTACAGCAAACTACAACGTGTGATGCGTCAACGTGTTTGAGTGGTTCAGTGCAAATCCAGCATGCGTGCAAGTTTATCAGATTCAGACAGATACTGGGTGCCGGTGTGCTTACAGTGAACTACAACGTGTGATGCGTCAGCGTGTTTGAGTGGTTCAGTGCAAATTGGGCATGCGTGCATATGGTTTTCAAATTCAAACAGGTATCGGGCAATGGTGTTTGCAGTCAAATACGGTGTGTGCCGTGGTTTGAGTGGTTCAAGGCTAGTGCAGTGTGTGCGCGTGTGAGTCTTAAACAGATAATCAGTTGCAAGTGCGTTTGTAATCGACTACAATGTACAGTATATCAGTGTATCTGAGCTAAGCAGTTAAAGACTGTAATCAGTTATGGCAATTGACAGTTTAAAGCATCCTACATTGCAGAAAATAAAGCAGAGAAAGAAGGTTACCTCGGAAGCGCCGGAGGATAGGTGGGAGGCAGGCTCGCGTAGCAAGAGCTCAGGATCCAACGCTATGTCAAAGCTCCTGAACTGGCGTAGTCTGTCGGGCGGTAGAACATGAATCGCCGGCCGGTAGGTCGCCGGGTCAAACGGGCGCTCGCTCAACGGGAGGAGCTCGACCCCGGGGTCCATCTCGTGATCCGAGGGAGTCCCACCACGTGGAATGTCGTCCGCCATGTCAAGAATGATGAGAAAATGGTCAAGGAATGGAAATCGGGTCGGAATACGAAGAGTCAACCGAAAAGTCAACCCCCGGGAGGGTGGAAAATGGCCGAAAAGGTCGGGATGTGAAAAGGCACGGAAATGAAGAGCGAATCAAGGGGAACAAGTCCCAAAAAGGTGGAAATAGCAAAAGGAGCATCGAAACGAAGTTTCAATCGGTCCAAAATGTTCGAAACGCGATAAACTTCGCGAATCAAACGATAGAACGGGTGTAAAACGCGAGAAAACGGAGGGATCAAGGAAAGAAAAGAACTCTAGAGAGAGAGTGTGTGATTTTCGGCTAGAGGGAAAGTGAAAGAATAGGGTTTGAAAGCCTATTTTAAAACACCCGAAGCGAAAAGTCGAATCTACCCCGACTCAGCAACTTTTTGCCGGTCGGCAACATTTTGTGCCGACCGGCAGAATATTGTGCCGATGGAATTCTTTTTTAGCCGGTGGACAGCCGGTGGCCTCCTAGCCCGGCCGGTGGTGTTCCCGCAGCCTTGTTTAGGTAATATGAGTTGTTTTGGGTCTTCATAGCTCGAGAGAGTGCAAGAAAGTGTATCTCCGACGCTCAACCGGCCTCCGTTTTGACCTCGGACCGCGTCTTCTGTGCGTAGCACTCAAATTCATGCAAGGATTGTATCCTTTTGTATCCTTTTGCCTTTTACAAGATTCAAAAGTTGCCCCGCGTGCGTTGCATGCATTCATCATGTTGTCTGGTGCGTTGCGTCGCGTCGTCATGCACATCCCTCATGCATTGTCATGCATTTTATTACAAGCATTGTCATGCATTGTCATGCACCTCAATACATACGTCGCCTCGCACATCATTTGTGTTGTCGTGCATCTCCTTATTTTGCATTATCATGCATTTCAAAAAAAACGTGCGTTGTCGCGCACTCGAGTTCATTTCGTGTGGCATGCGTGTCACACTTGCATTGTTTTACATTTCGTGTGGCATGCGTGTCACACTTTCATTGTTTTACATTTCGCGCGTCATGTGTGTCACACTTGCATCATTTTGCATTCTTATGAGGCATGCGTGTCTCATTTGCCTCATCTTCATTGGCACGTGTGCTTCCTCATTTGCATCGGCACGTGTGCCTCCCCATTCGCATTGGCACGTGTGCCTCCTCACTTGCATCGGCACGTGTGCCTCCCCATTTTCATTGGCACATGTGCCTCCCCGTTTTCATTGGCACGTGTGCCTCCCCGTTTTCATTGGCATGTGTGCCTCGCCGTTTTCATCGGCACGTGTGCCTCCCCATTTTCATTGGCACGTGTGCCTCCTCATTTGCAGCGGCACGTGTGCCCCATCTTCATTGGCACGTGTGCCTCCCCGTTTTCATTGGCATGTGTGTCCCATCTTCATCGGCACGTGTGCCTCCCCATTTTCATTGGCATGTGTGCCTCCTGATTTGCATCGGCACGTGTGCCTCCTCATTCACATCAGCATGCGTGTCTCGTTTTCATTGGCATGTGTGCCCCATCTTCGTCGGCATGCGTGTCTCATTCTCATTGGCATGTGTGCCCCATTTTCATCGGCATGCGTGTCTCATTCCCATTAGCATGCGTGCCCCATCTTCATCGGCACGTGTGCCTCATTCCCATAGGCACGTGTGCCTCCTCATTTCCAATTGGCATGTATGTCACATTTTCGTTGGCATGCGTGTCGTCATTTACATTAGCATGCGTACCCCATTTGCATTGTCAAGTTCCTTTATATACACATTGCGTGCACGTGTGCATTGCTTTACTGATATGTGTTCAAGTTCCTTTATATACACATTGCATGCACGTGTGCATTGCTTTACTGATATGTGTTCAAGTTCCTTTATATACACATTGCGTGCACGTGTGCATTGCTTTACTGATATGTGTTCAAGTTCCTTTATATACACATTGCGTGCACGTGTGCATTGCTTTACTGATATGTGTTCAAGTTCCTTTATATACACATTGCGTGCACGTGTGCATTGCTTTACTGATATGTGTTCAAGTTCCTTTCTATACACATTGCGTGCACGTGTGCATTGCTTTACTTACATGTGTTCAAGTTTCCTTTTTATACACATTGCGTGCATACGTGCATTGCTTTACTCACATGTGTTCAAGTTCTCTTTCCATACACATTGCTTGCATGCGTGCATTGCTTTACTCACATGTGTTCAATCCCACTATTTTGCTATACACATTGCATGCGTTGTCGCGCACTTTCGATTGCATTGTCACGCATGTTGCTAACGACATTGTACCTGTTAAGTTTGTTTTCTTTTCAAGCACGATATTGTATGTACGGTTCATTTGAGGCCGGCGCAACCGGACGAACCGCACAGGTATTGTATCCTCCGTGTGAGACGTACAGAGAATTACATAATTCTCTTACATCCTTTCTGCATTGTAGTGTAGATTGGTGTACGCTAGCTTGAAACTGTTGCTTGTGTGCTTCGTTACAGCTTTCTTTGCATGATCATAAGTTATGCTCGGCTTCTTTCATTTTCAGTTGCATTTTGCCCCTGCCTTCGGGCGCATACCTTGTTTGTCTTGCATGTTTGTCCAAGTCTTCGGCCTTGTCAAAAATGGGTCATCTCTGGGCTTTGACATTCACTCCCGTCATTGTTATGACTTTCAAGTTCTGTCAAAGATGGGCAACTGTAGACACCCCATTTTTGACTGTCCTCAAGACTTGGATGTCACCGCTTGAACACTCGGTGATTATCCATGTTTGTGTTCGTTTGGAGTTCCCGGAGGTCTCGGCTACGCGCCCTGCCTCAAGATCTCCGAATTCGACCGTTTTGTGTTTGGTTTTGCAACAAACACCTATGTTTTGCCTTGGAGGGGCAGGGAATGCCTTGTGAGGCATCCCCACACACCACCGGCAGTGGCTAGAGGCCACCGGCTGGTTTTTGTTGCCACCGGCAATGTATGTTGCCGGTCGGCAGTCAATTTTGTCAAAATGACATTTTTGGCCGGCCGACTACTGTTCAGCTGCTTTTGGAGATATTTTGAAACAGCTGGCTGGCATTTTCTTCCCCTCCATACACGTGTATGGAGGGATGCCCCTCTTGTTAGCTTACATTGTAAGTTTACAAGATTGGCTCCTCTATAAAAGGAGCCCTCCTCTCCTTTGCCCAAGGGTTAGAAAAATTAGAGCTTTTTGCTTAGAAAACACAGAGGAAGCTCTGGTTTTAGGGTTAGGGTTCAATACATATCCTATCTCTATATTATTCTTGTGTGTGTTTTAGTCCATACTATTGCACACAAGCACCTAGTGCTCCACCTTCCTTTGGCTACTGAGGTTCTAAGGGCTTGTTCTTGCTATTTTTGACTGGATTGAAGCTCAAGGAGGCAACAAGATCACCATTGTTGAAGAAAGGCTTCAAAGGTTCTGCAGGCATTTATTGCCGACCGGCAACATTTTGTGACGGCTGGCAGTCAATCGATGGCCGGTGGATCTATTTTGTGCCGGTGACCATAATTTAGTGCCGGTGGTCATTCTACTTAGCCGGTGGGATCTCCCAGTATCCTGAGAGGCATTCCTGAGACTTTGGCAGTTTTCAGAGGAGCAAAGCAGGGAAAAAAGAGGCAGACTATGCATGGCGGTGCGATTCCGAACAAATCCCGAGCATGCGCTGGATCTGACCCGCTTCCCGAGGGCTTCACTGTCTTAATTAGATTAATTAATTAGTTAATTTAATTGATTTGTAATATTTAATTAGCTTGCGTAGTTAATTAATTTGTAATATTTATTTGGTCCCTCCGAGCGAGGGCGAATCTGTAATAAGCGTGTGTGAGTAGTGTGCATGTCTTCCAACCCCCCACTTCTTTCTTCCCTTTTATTTACCCGCTTACAATGGTAGATTAGGGCACGTTTATTTCAGCATACCTTATGCAATGCATGCGTGCATCCATGCATTTGTCTTACATGCACCAGGCTCGGTACATCATACAAACTGCATTGTATTTTCAATTCCAAATTGAATACGTGATAGTTGTAGCATTTCACATGTCATCGTAGATTAGCCGAGCCTATCCTAACCACATTTTGCTTGTGTTGCATTAGCCATTTAACATGAACTAGGACATGCATGTTTGCTAACTAGTTTATTGTTTTGGCATGGAGTACAATGTAAGTATTTATGCTTTAGCATCCCGCATGCGTGTGAGTGTTGCCATGACAGTATGCTTACCATGTGGCTAAGTGTTTATATGAGATAAACTGTTTGAATGCCTGTGGGTGAAGGTTGGATTGTTTGAGTTGGAAAAACTCGTTGAAATCCATGTTTTAGCCTACTTGCGAGTAGCAAATTCCCAAAGCGCTTTTCAAAACAAATGGATATGCAATGCTTGTTTCCAAATTAGACAATCTAGTCTATACTTGTTTGTTGTGCGCATAACATAGTAATTCTAGGCTAATAACCGGAACAAGAACACATAACGTTTTCAAAATCGGATATCACGGTTAGTAGAGGCCGGTCTTCGGACCAGGCGAAAGGGGGTGCTCATAGCTGACCTTCCCCGATCGTACCCAAGCTCCCGAGCCAAGACAACTTTGGTGATGACGGACACGTGGCCTTCGGCACCGAGTCAGGGTTTCCTAAATTTCTCATTTTAAAAAATATTTAGGTGGCGACTCTATATCTGGCAAAGCAGTCCATGTTTGGCACTTCTTTTCAAAAATTTGTTTTCTCAAACGATTTGCCAGGGTTGGACTCTTTGGTTCAGATTACGAACCGCAACAAACAAAAAAAGGGGAGTCCAAACTGTAACCCGTGAGTTCCCACGCGAGACGTGTTACAGACACCCAAGTCTTAAGGGCAGTCAAAAATGAGGTGTCTATAGTTGTCCCTCTTTGACAGAGCTCGAAGTCATGAAATGACATGAGTGAATGTCAAAGCCCAAAGACGACCTATTTGACACGGCCGCAAGACTTGGGCAAGAAATCAAAATGCAAATGCAATGGTTGAACTTGAAATTTGCCTACGTATCTCTTTGCAAGGAATCAAACTAGCATAGTTCAGGGGCAAGATGCACATGATATGTAAAAAGAATAGATTTGAAAGTTGGACTTACACGCTTGCGCGAAGCCGACTACTTTTGAAAATTCATGATCATGCAAAACAATGCGAGGAAACAACATAACAAGCAATAATAGGATAACAGTATTTTAATGAAAAGCTTAAATCAAACCAAAACAAATCAAGCCATATCTCACACGGAAAAAAGTAAGCAAATAGCAATTCCAAACATGTCTCACGTGAAAGGAGGATGGGAGTTACAAACCAAACTACACTCCACGTAGGAAGGATGTGAGAAACTACAAGCCAAACTACGTGTCACGTAGAAAGGATGGTCAAAGCTCCATGCCAAACAGTGTCTCACGTAGAGAGGGTGGAGGGTGGAGGGTGGAGGGTGCAAATCTAACTACGTCTCACATAGAAAGGGTCAAAGATGCAAGCCTAACTGCATCTCACGCAGAGAGGGTCAAAGTTCCATGCCAAATTGCGTCTCACGCAGAGACAGTGGAGGGTGCAAACCTAACTACATCTCACATAGAGAGGGTCAAAGATACAAGCCTAACTACGTCTCACGTAGAGAGGGTCAAAGCTCCATGCCAAACTGCATCTCATGCAGAGAGGGTGGAGGGTGCAAACCTAATTATGTCTCACGTAGAGAGGGTTAAAGATGCAAGCCTAACTACGCCTCACGTAGCGAGGGGGACCCCAAAGGGTATGCTACATACGAATAAGATACAATGCGATACAAGTGATAAAATAAACAAACAATGCAAATGCATATTCCATGCAATATAACAAAAAAAGATACACAAGAGCAGTACTAATGAAAGCACCTCACAGAGAAAATGGCAAGGAACACCCCACCGTGCGCAGGGACATGCATGCCCTAGAGAAGAGATCTCCCGAGATTACATCTCACGCATCACGAAGAGGGTAGAGCGCGAGAGTGTGTTTCACACATCCTGAAAAAGGAACAAGGTACAATGATCCTAAACATACTTGGTGTAAAAGGATAAATGACGCAAGGCAAAGAATGCAATGGATGTGGTAAACCGAATAAAAACAATGCTCCACGAAACAATAAAGTAAAGCAGTAGTGTTTTTGGGAAACACCTCACATTTTATCCTCTAATTTACAACTCGAAGGTCTCCAACTGTTCACAAAAAGGATACGATTTGCTCTGGCTTACGGTTAGAGCATGCTCAAGTATTAGAGAAACAGCGTGTCTTGGGATGGTGTAACCGAGCACAGTCTCGAGACCTTCGAAATCTAAAACAATCTTCACACCCATTAATTCTCCTTCTCAAGGTGAACACAGGGCCTCCCATATACAGATTGGGTAAGAGAGTAGCAAAAACTGGCACTGGACCACAACAGGGGTCGGCCGACCACAAAAAGTGGACGACCAGCAACTAACCAATCAGTCGGCCACTCGTCGGGTTTTTAGGGGCAAAACGGGGATTTCGGCTCGCGGTTTATAAAAACAACACCACAATTTCATTTTCTCACTCTTACACATCTGAAAACACCTCCCCTCACTCTCTATGCATTTTCTCTCTCTAGTTTTGCGCTTTGCTCGCGTTACCCACCCCCTCATACAAACTTTATTCGTGAAACACTTGTGGTCCTCTAAGTTTTGAACCGATCGGATTTTGTTTTCGTTGAGTTTTTGGGTTTTTCATCACTTTGGGCTTATTTCCCTCGTGTTTTCCTTGGGTTTAGCACATTTTCCCGAGTTTTGACTTTTTCTCTCATTTCTCTCCTAGGGTTGACTTTTCAATTTTTTTGCCGCTTTTTCCTCATTTTCTCCCTATTTTCACCATCTTTCCATGGCAAACCACATTCCATATGATGGTGCCCCTCCTGAGGCACCAGTGCTTCCATCTGCTACTGAGGTTAAGAAGCCCATAGCCGATAAGGTTGATGGGGCGGTGGAGGACACTGCCGTTGATCTTGAGAGAGAGGAGATCTTCTCTCCTGGGGCTGAGCCCGAGTTACTACCTTTGAGATTGAGGCCATTCAACCCAGCTACTTATCACCATCGGACGCACGCAATGGCCCTCAGAGGCATGCTACAGTTTGAGGATTTCACGATGGGCGTGCCTGAGGACATTCTGCTGAGGGAATGGGCCTTAAACATTTCTCATGGTGCCTTAGAGGTAAGAACTTTAATTGTATGCACTCACTTTCTTGTCTTGCCATTGCATTATTGCCTTTCTTCACTGCCTTTCACTCTGTTACACAACTGATGCTTTCCTTCTTTAGGGGTGTTTGGTAGAGCTTAAAAGCTACTTAACTCAGCTCTTAGATTATTTTAAACTGTTTTGGTGTGTTTGGTAAAACTTAAAATCACTTTTTGTGGCTTAAATTAAGCCAAAAAAAGTGCTTTTTGGCTGAGTGGCCTCCGGGGTGCTTAACTCATTCAGCTTAAGTAGGAAGCTACAAATTGAGGGGCAACATTACTTAAATGCCCTTTACTAATTTGAAGTATTACCAAATTGCCATTATATAAATCACAAAGCATCACTGTTCATTCTCTGAGAGAGAGAGACGGGAAGACGATTTTTGGCGGGCAATTTTCGGTGAAAGCCGATTTTCGGCGCTCAACGAACCAGTGCTCTCCTCTCTCTCTCTCTCTCTCTCTCTCTCTCTCTCTCTCTCACACACACACACACACACACTCATGAACCAGATCTCTTTTCTCTCTCTCTCTCTCTCTCTCTCTCTCTCTCTCTCTTAGCGATCGAAATCCTAGTTTTGTGATCGAAGCCCTAACCATCGACTACGTGACGATCGCGATCTGAAACCCTAGAGTCACGATCGACTGCGTGACGATCGACGATCACAATCAATCGTTCGTTGTCATCCGGTGTTGGTTCGTTGCTACTGCTCTCTCTCTCTCTGACATTGGTTCGTCGCTGCTGTTCTCTCTTTGGCGATGGATTTCAATGTTTTTTTTTTTTTTTTGAGGTTTTCAGTATTTTTTAATAAAAAAAATCATAATAATAATTAAGCATTTTAGCCATTAATGAAATAAATTTTATATTAATTGATACTAATTAACAATTTTAGTATTAATTGATGCTACTTAAGCCATTAATTGACACTAATTAATTTATAATGAAATAATTTTACTAAAAATGAAAAAATGAAATATCACTAAAGTAAAAAAATAAAAATTGTTATATTATTAATTGTAATGAAAAAAAAATTAATAAAAACAAAATCACAATTTTTTTCAAAAAATTAAGATTGAAGGGAAAAAAAATGAAATAACTTGTATTAAATGAATTTTTTTTTTTTTGAATATTATAACTTCTATTAAATAACTAATTGAAATTAATATAAAGAAAAATAATGTAATGACATCACAACATTAATACTAAGGAGAAAAGGAAAGAAGAGAAAAGAAAATAAGGAGAAAAAGAAAAAAGAAATGAAGAAAAAAAAAAAACACATTGATGCTAATCAAGCCATTAATTGACACTAATTAATTTATAATGAAAAAATGAAATAATTTTATACTAATTGATACTATTAATGAAAATAATAATTTTTGTAATACTAATTATATTAGCTTTTATTAATGAAATAACTTTTTTAAAATTAAAACTGGAAAAAAAATGACAAAATAATCATTTTTATATCATATAAGGGCAAAAAGGACAATTATACAGCAAAAAGTTATTTTACAACTTATCAACCAAACACTACTCTGTTGCTTAAATCCATAATCCCACAGCTGCACCAAACAGGTTAACAGCTTATGTTCACAATTATAAGCTATAATCTGTTAAGGTATAATCTATAGTCACTTATCCACAGCTCTACCAAATGGGGCCTTTGTTAACACAGCGTGACACCGGCTCTTAGAGAGGATATGGGGCGATGTTAGCAAGGGACTAGTATTATGAGCTCCTTGCTTGGGTTCGTGAGCTGGTTGATGAAACGGGCTTCGTCCTATTCTGCTTCGAACTTTCATGACTGCTGGGCAACCGAGCCTTGCTTGGAGCTTTGATGGAGAGGTGGTGGGACACCACCAACTCCTTTCACTTCTCCTCCACCGGGGAGATAACGATGACTCCCTACGATTTCTCCATGATCACCAGCTTGAGAGTAAGGGGTGATCCGATCCCCTTCGACATGGACATGGGCCGATGGGAGGCGGCCTGGACCTACTTGCTTGGAGCGCACCCTCCTCTGGATAGGCCAGCTATGGTCCGATACAGCTACTTCCGCAAGCACTTCCACGAGTGTTAGCCAGAGAAGTAGGAGGAGGTGGAGCAGTACACCAGGGGTTTTCTGATCTATCTCCTTGATTCCATCTTGTTTGCGAACAGGTGAAATACCGTAGAGCTGTATCTACTGGGTGACCTCATAACATTGCCCCGGGTGAGATTCTATGATTGGGGTGGAGCGGGTCTTGCCACACACTACGGATATGTGAGCTCTGGTTCCCGCATGAAGGAGAACAAGGTCGGCGGCTATTGAAGAGCTTGGGAGGTATGCACTACACTTTCATTTCAGTTCTTTTCACTATGCTTTCTACTTTGCACTTTCTGCCTTTACACTGTTTATACCTGTGCTTTCTGCTTTGCACTTTCTATCTTTATCACTATTTATACCTGTGCTTTCTGCTTTGCACTTTCTATCTTTATCAATGTTTATACATATTGGTTCACACAACTGATCTTTCCTTCACAACTCTGGGTATATGCATATTTCCCTACCCTTGCCCCAATGCCAATGGATGAGATAGCGCCAGCCGTACCTTACTCCCGACAGTACGATGGCAGATACCGCTCTAGGCACCGTGATGACATGACTTTTGCTTATTATCGCCGGTATTTTGACATAGTGACGGCGCGAGAGTAATCTAAATCTCATACCCATTACATTCCGTCCATACTGCTTTGATCCACTTTTTGCCACAAACAGTAACTAACAACTACGGATTTTCCATCGACAGATCACATGGTAGCCTTGGGCAATGATGCCTGTTGGGATACGGGACCAGTACGCCGGGTCTTGGGCTACTTCCCGATTTTGGATCCTATTGGAGGGCCCTTTCTACTGAGCTTGGTATCTGGGCGAGCAGTTCATGCCCATGAGGACAGCCGATATCCTTCTCGTTGAGGCTATCATTCAGTACATGGTGAGGCAAGATGCTAATTACTTCTGGCGAGGTGGAGACTACACGGCCTTCATCAGGACTTATCTGATGCCACCTTTATACAGAGTTCATGTGGGAGACACTACAGATGCCCCTATGGCGAGAGGTGCTGCACACGTAGCCGAGGATGATATTGGTGAGACCCCTACTGCTATGCCCGTAGTTGGTTTGCCAGTAAATCCGACCATGATACCATGCTGGCAGCCTATCGGGATGGCCTATCAGGTTCTAGTTGATCCACCAGAGAAAAAGCATGGATATGTCAGGGACCCTGCCGTGCAGCAGGTATGTACTTTGCCTCGCAGTTTATGGTTCACATTCCCTTTTTTGCATATTGATGCTCAAACTCATTTGCATGTGCCTTTAGAGTATATAGACGGCCTTCTCGAATTGGTCGCCTCCCTAGTTCAGATGATATAGTGGAGGGGGACACTGCTTACACTCCACAGTATACAGGTATTTTTCCTTCTCTCATACTCTAACTTGCACTAATTCATACCAGTACAAATTCTGCGTTATATTGTTCTGATACTCTGTACTGCTCTGCACTAATTCTATACCGTATTGATTTCATGTTCCTTGTTTTCAGCCTCCACCTGCACCAACGGCACCGACAGCATCGGCAGCATCTCCTCCAGTGGCGGGGAGGAGAAACAAATGAGCCCCAGCACACAGCCGGGATGATGGCAGAGGTCAGGGCAGAGACAGGGATGCCCAAAGTAGGAGCAGCGAATCCTAGACGAAAGAGACCTCCTCCTCCTCCTCAGAGCCGATTCCGAGTGGAGATGATGTTGAGTCTAGTGGTACCGAGGCTGAGGAGATGACGAGCAGGCACTCTGGATCTGAGAATGAGGACAATGGTGCTGGCTAGGGATCAAGGAGCAAGGAGAGTGCCTCTAAGTCAGGGAGTAGAGAAAGTGATTCTAGCTCTGAGTCCAATTCTTTTAATGACAATAGTGCTAATGGAGACAGTGCCCCAGAGTCCCCTCCACGGAAGAAAACAAAGAGGGCCTCTCGAACTTGACTGATATGCCTAACACAAATTTTGTGTACTTTTTCTTTTTTCCTTTTATTTTGGTAGTTTACACTTGTATAGCTTCAGATAGACCTTTACTTTTATTTTGAAAACATTTGTGCTCCTTTTGTAAAAACGATGATCGGGGTAAAACCCTGTAGTTTTATAAAAATGAGTTTTGTTTTTGCATTTCGAGCATAGCACCATACTTGCATAAAATTGGAACTGAATGCATAAAATGATTGTATTTGAATGATGTTCGTAACCGGATATTGAGCCAACAACCGACCAAAAATGTAAAATACAACTCGATATATGAAAAACAAACTCAAAACAACTTAAACACAACTATTTACACTTACTGAAAACAAAATGACTCAAAACAAGACTTCAAAGCGAAAAGGCCAGAACAAGACAACACTGCCCAACTGCCTGGCCAGCAGAGGTGGTCAGCCAGCCACTGAAGGGATGCCTAACCAGAAAAAGTGGCCGGCTGACTAAGTGTTGTGGTAGACAGCTGATTGACAACTGGCATCTATTCACACAACCTTATCCTCTATAAAAGGTCTTCATTCACTGTTTCTTCGACATAACTCCATTCTTGTAGCTATTTCCTCTGAAAATGGAGATATTCCTTGTCGAGAGGCTCAAAGATTTGATAGCCACTTTGGACGGCACGGAAAAGGTAAATTTCTAAGGTTTCGACATAAATGCACTTTTTCCGTTGAGCTGTATTTCACTTTGTTTTCCATTCCTTCACACTACACTCCGATGCTGGAACCTAGCTACGCAAGTTTTTTTGCTTCAGAACACAATAAATGTACCCTACACTTAAGGAATTTCAAGCTTTGATAGAGTCCAGGCGTAACGAGGAAATTATACTTCATCCTATTTTTCGCCATGCACGAGCTCTGGAACAAATGTGTGGGCTCACTTTACATAAGGCTCTATCCTTGGCTCACGCTGGAGAGCTAGATATTCCCAGTTTGATTCACCGATTTTGGGGTATTGGAGACAGGGGGACCTTCTCTAGCAAGGTTATCGCCAACATGCCCTCTACTTATGCTTGTTGGCACACTTTCTTCTTGCTCCTAGTTGTGGCAAAGCTAGCATTGGATTAATCGAAGTGGCCCAACGTCTGAAAGAGGGTCAGAGTTGTATCAGTTTGGCACTGGTCGGGACCTTGATGGGTTTAGATGCTTTTCATTAGTGAGAGACCACTCGGTTTGCAGGGAGTTCGCTGCTTCTCCAGGTATTGTTTCCCACCCTTCTTATTTACGATACTTACATCACTCAACACTCATTCTCTATTTTTTTGATGCCTTTTTCTTACTTTTTCATCAACGCACATCTCTCTATTCTTTAATCTCTCTTATTTTTCTTCCATTCCCAGGTGTGGTTGATGGATAAGCTAAAAGTGGTGGACCCTTATCCCGCGTATTCAGCCAGAGCCTACTTCTTCTGCCAGCGGCTAGTGGACTTCCCTTCAGAGGGATTGTGGTGCAATTGGATGTGCAGTAGATCTGCGGCTAACATCGCTTAGCGTTGCCCCTGGCTTAATGTAACGGAGATAAGCTACAACATGTCCCGACAGCCGGGTATACAGTTGACTGGCCTCATACACTGCGTGTTTTATTTTCCATTCTGGTTCAGACACCAGTTTGGACATGATCAAACCTGCCCAGAGGAAGGGGTGGAATATCCAGCTCCATTTCCCACTCGTGGTTCACACTTGCCTCAGTACTTCACTACTTGGAGGACGCGAGAACTTCTGGCCCCTGCCCCTAGCTTTAGCTACGCCCTTTCTGGCAAGTGCTTGGCTTGGCTTAAAGACGAGGCATAGGTTAGGCCATCTTTGGCTGCAGAGACCTCCATGAGTGCAAATAGAAGACATAGGACCACCTGACTTATATGTGCCCCTAGTTTTATTACTTTGTCTTTTCTTTTCAAGTTTTATGATGTAAAAGCAACTTTGATTTTTTTTAACCAGAGAGTTGAAGAATGTACTTGTGTTGAAATCAATGGAATTAAAGTTGTGACCATTGAAAATTTTTCCTTTTGGGTTTAAAATGGTCAAAGTTACAAGGGTTAAATTTTGAGAAAAATCAACTTTTATTAAAACTTTTCAAAACAATTTGCGAAAACGATCACTACCTGACACACATAATCAATCTTCAAGAGGTACAACCCCAAGTCAGAAGTTCATAATTGTTCAGAACTGCATGCTACCTCATTACTTTCTCTTGCAACTATCCCTTCTTCCAAATGGAGGTAACACAACCCAACTAACAAATGGAAAAAAGATGGACCGAGCAATCAAATGAACAGGACAGTTGAGTTGGCGATGGTTATAGCCGAACTTCGGAATGAAGTTGCCTACGTATCCCAAAGATGGGAATCAGGCCTTACGTAGTTCGGTTCAAGTTCCCTTGAGTATTAACTCTCTCTTTTTGCACTCTAATTTTTTCCAAAGCCGCCCTTTAGGGTTTGCGACCTTGCGAGCTCAGTTTTTCTTTGTTTCTAATTTTTCACGCTCTAACTTTTGCCTAGGTCCCCCTTTCGGGTTTTTGGCCTAGCAAGCCTCTCAGGGATAGTATTTCTTCAACTTGTCCATATGGATTCAAGCCATCTAGATCCATATAGATAATCACTCCTCCCAACCAGATAGATTTGATGATGTAAGGACCGGTCCAATTGGGTCTGAACTTGTCCCTAGAGTCATAGATGGGGGCCGGTTGTCTTTCAGTACCATATCTCCTTCCTTGAGATTCCTGGACTTAACTTTCTTGTTAAAAGCCCTAGCAATTCTGCACTGGTAGCCCTGGATGTGATACAATGCCTTTAACCTCCTTTCATCAAATAACATCAACTCTTCCAACCTGCTCTATTGCCAATCTGCCTCTATTATCTAACACTCAGCCATGATTTTAAGTGATGGTACTTCAATTTCAATTGGCAGAACAATTTCCATTCTGTACACTAGAGAATAGGGAGTAGCCCCTGTGGATGTCCGAATTGACATTTTGTAACCTCAAAGTGCAAACAGCAGTTTAGCTGGCCAGTCCTTGTAAGTCGCAACCATCTTCTGCAAGATGTTCTTCATATTCTTATTGGCAGCCTCAATAGCTCTGTTGGTCTATGATCTGTATATTGATGACTTATGAAAAGCCACGTTATATTTCTCGAGTAAATCGACCACCTCTTTCTTGAAGTGCGAGCCATTGTCTAAGATGATCTCGTTTAGCACCCCATACCTGCAGATGTTGTTGTTTTTGATAAACTTGGCCACATGCGATGCCTTTAACACAGAATAAGGCTGAGCTTCCACCCATTTGGTAAAATAATCGATTACCACCAAGATGAACGCATGTTCATTGGAGCTCTTTGGTAAGACTGCTCCAATAACGTCAATTCCCTAGAGTGAGAAAGGTCATGGTGAAGTCATGTTATAGAGTTTTGATGGCGGTATATTCATGCGATTAACATGAATTTGACATTTGTGGCATCGTCGAACAAAACCAAAACAATCCTCCTCCATAGTTGATGTAATAACCCTCAATACTGATCACTGATTATCTACTGATTACTGCTAAACTGAGACTGAACACGATTAGTAATTGAATTGATTGAAATACTGAACTGACTGACTGAAATCCGAAACTAATTGATTGACTGTATCTGTTTAAATGCATTTTCTATTTGTTGATTGTTAATTGATCTGTTCATGTTTTTGCGTTTAAACTGCAAATTGAAGGCCTTATCGGCGGCCGAATCTGAAATTGATTGATGGATTATGATCATTAGAATTTATGTGATTTTATGGCATATCTATCTGAAATGTGATTCTGTATAATTAAATTAGATTCAATAGTGTGTAATACATGAGTTGGACTTATTACCATGATGCCATTGTGAGTGGGCCACTTCATAGACCAACTTGAGACTTAGATTCAACATTTTTCCCTTAGTCATTTTGAACCCACAACCGACTAGAGAGAGAGAGAGTGAGAGGTATAGAGTGATTACAACTTGAGTTCCTTACATTTTGCTTGGGAATTGAAGGAATTGAAGAGAGTATTGCAAATTGAGCTCCTAGACCTTTAATTCAAGACTTAAGGTAGAACATCCATCTTCTTGGACTTGTTTTTGAATTGATTCATGCATGGTTCATGTCTAATTAAGGAACTAAGTCATGTTTTAGTTCTAACATGTTGAATTATAGCATACATCATGCATGCATGTCTATATTGATGAATTTTGAGTTAAATTCATAGAAATTGTTGCATGCATGTATATATATTAAAGTTTTGAGGTTGTAATTCATAATTCTTCACATACATGTCCATGTTTTGAAAGTAGACCATGATTTCATCTTGTTTTTGTAAGAATGAGCTCATTAGAGCATGAAATTGAAGCTTTGAAATTGGTTTAAAGTCATGCATGATATGTTTGAATTATGTTCATGAAAATTGGTTTGAAATTGAGTTTGAATTAAACACCCTTGGGCTTTGATTTCTCAAATTGAGCTTTGAATCATGTCACTCTATGTGTTTACAAGTATTTTCCAGAAAATTACCCCAAGAGGATCAAATTTGATGCATTTGTAGTTGAATTTGAGCTTGAGGTTCAAATCTGGAAATTCTAGATTTTGAACTCACGCTTGAGCAGAGATACTGGCACTCGAGCGTGAAAATCGTGCTCCCAGTATTTTGTTGTGTTTTACAGACCGCTCGAGCGGGGAAACCTGCGCTCGAACGGGACCTTGTGTCTTACGCTCGAGCAGCTATCGAGCGCCCATCGAGCGTGATTTTCGAGCATCCAGTACTTTTGGCATGTTTTACAGTCTGCTCGAGCGGAGTCAATCGCGCTCGAGCGGAGTATTTTGTTGCCTTTACGCTCGAGAGTAGTAACCTGCGCTCGAGCAGATCCCCTGTTTTCTGAAAATTCTGAAAAATGTTTTAAAGTGCATCTTTGCATCCTCATCCCATCCTAGGCATTCTTAGGCCTAGTTTAAGGCATCTTAATGAGGATATAGATGTAGAACACACCGAGGCAAATTAGGGATTAAGTTATTATCTTTCCCAACTGTATAGCTTAGTGTGTGTGTGTTCATTCTGTAAACTGTGTAGGGTTGGCTTTCCGAGGAGACGCTCTAGCCCACTGTAGCCCAGAGCTCTGTGAGTAACAATTGTGTAAAGATATGTTCAACTGTGAATATTTCTGACTGTTTAACTGAACTGTTTTCTGAACTGACACTGTTGATAGAATGAATGTATGTCCTATATTCTGAACTGTATTGTGGCATCCTTAGCAACTACTGTTTACTGATTGATGGACATCATTGACTGTACGGTCTTTTATGACCTATTGTTTACTGTACTGCTATGCTAATGGATGTACCACATATGACTGTTATGACTGAATCAATGAACTGTTTTCATTACTGTAAGGACATTCATTCTAAACCTCTTTACGCATTATGTTATTCACTGGGCTTTAGCTCACTGCTCATATATACATGTAGGTGTACAGGCACCAGACCACGGCTAGAAGCGTTGGGGTAAACCCCAGTTTTGTCAAGCCAACCACCGTGCCTCACTGCGAGGTTCCGAGCCTGCCAAGCTATGGCTTAGGGGTGTTTTAATTTCCCCCGTCTATCTCTGTATCTGTTTGTAAACTGTTTAGACTGTTACTGTACTGTTTAGTAGGGATTAGGTCCTTGTCCTGAATGATTGTAAATATTATGCATACTGTTTTGTTACTGACTGTATATATGTATGAAAAGTCTTTTTGCATACAGACTGTCACAGCTCATTGGACATTGTTTAATTACTGTTTTGGCTTCCGCCAGCCCCTGTACTCTGTTTTACTGTCTTACTGTTAAGCAGGCCTTCGGTAATCTCGCATTACTGGCCGGTTACGGCAGAAACCCATAGGGGCGGGTTTGGGTCGTGACAGAGTGGTATAGGGTGTCCTAGAAAAGTGACTAAGGCATTGCATGAGCATGATAAGCGCGTGGCTATGACATGACTGAATATATGCTAATGTGATAATCTGTTTAAAGTATGCAACTTCCTATGTTTATAATTACTACGTTGCATATAGTGAAATGGATAATGCAAGAACTGCAAATGAATCTGAATCCTCATCCTCTGAGGCAAGAATGGCAAGACTGGAAAGAATGATGGAATTAATAACTGAAAGATTAGATCAACAACAGAACCAACAGCCCCCACCTCCTTCTCCGGTACAACCGGAACAGAATGCCAATGTTGATGATGGGGACATAATTGCTCTCACCCATAAGTTCAGCAAAATGAAACCGTCATCCTTTCAGGGGGGCCTTGAACCGTTAAAAGCTGAAGCATGGGTCCTTGAAACAGAAAATTTGTTTGAGGTTTTTCCGTGCTCTGAAGCACATAAAGTACTGTTGGCCACCTTTACTCTGCAAGAAGAAGCTAGAAGGTGGTGGATGCTTATCCGTGACGACAACACTGTAATGACTTGGGCTCAATTCAAAAGGGCCTTCTTCGAGAAATATTACCCACAGTGTGACAGAGACAGAAAAGTAACTGAATTTGAACAGCTGAGACAGGGCACAATGTCCGTTGCCGAATATGAAGCAAAGTTCACCGAGCTTGCTAGATATGCACCACCCATGGTGGACACTGATTACAAAAAGGCCAGAAAGTTTGAAGGCGGCCTTAATGTTGCAATCCTTGAAAGAATAAATGTTCTGAAGCTACCGAACTATGTAAATGTTCTTGACCGAGCTTTGATGGCTGAGTCGAACATCGAGGCACTGAAAACTGAAACACCAGCGTCTGAGTGGCGTGGTAAAAGGCAGGGTTTTAAGTTCAAGAAAGGCAAGCATAACCCATTGAACAAGAAACAGAATACGGGGTCAACAACTAGCCCCAGCTAAGGGAGTGGTTCCATACCACCCCGTTCTGAGTGTGGCAAGAATCATAAGGGAGTTTGTTGCAAAATCTCTGGTGCTTGATACAGGTGTGGCAAGGTGGGTCACATGGTCAAAGATTGCCCTTCCACTGCTCCGGGCAATAGTAAAGCTGCACCAAGCGTAGCAGCATCAACTGTAGCACCAAAACCGAACCCTAAAGCTACCGGGAAAGAGCCTATGAGGCAAGGCCGAGTGTTCGCCCTAGTACCGGGAGATGTACAGAATACCGAGACCGTTGTGTCAGGTATCCTCTCTATTTGTACTCAAAATGCATATGTACTGATTGATTCGGGGTCTACACATTCATATGTATCGCATGCTTTTTCGCGAAAACTGAATAGACCATTAGAACCCATGAATTATCTGCTAACTGTATCTTCACCTGTTGAGGGATCTGTAACTTGTGCTTATATGTACCCTGCATGTGAAATTATTGTTGAGGATATGCATCTATATATTGACTTACTACCTCTGAACATAGATCATTTTGATGTAATATTGGGAATGGACTGGTTAACGAAATATCATGCTACTATAGACTGTGTAACGAAACAAGTAGTTTTCCGTCCACCTGGTTTACCTGAATTTGTATTTAATGGGGTTGGAGTAGTACCTCCTCCATATCTGATTTCCTCCATGAAAGCCTTTAAAGTGATTAAGAAGGGGTGTAAGGGATATCTGTGTTCTGTATTGACTGTACCTACTGATTGCAAAACTGATGTGAACAGTATTCCTATAGTCAGAGAATTCCCAGATGTATTTCCAGATGATCTGCCAGGGGATTTGATTGACAGGGAGATTGAATTTACCGTTGATGTGATTCTGGGTACCCAGCCAGTATCTAAAGCTCCTTACCGAATGGCTCCGACTGAATTGAAAGAATTGAAAGTGCAACTACAAGAACTGTTAGACAAAAGGTTCATCAGGCCCAGTACTTCGCCATGGGGCGCTCCTGTTTTATTTGTGAAGAAGAAAGACGGCTCACTGAGACTATGTATTGACTACCGTGAACTGAACAAGGTAACTGTGAAAAATAAATACCCATTGCCTCGTATTGATGACTTATTTGATCAGTTACAGGGTGTTCAAGTGTTCTCTAAGATTGATCTCAGATCAGGATACCATCAGTTGAAGGTTAAACCAGAAGACATTGACAAAACTGCTTTTCGAACGAGGTATGGACATTATGAATTTTTAGTTATGCCTTTTGGAGTTACCAATGCACCTGCTGCATTTATGGACCTCATGAACAGAATCTTTAAACCATTCCTCGATGACTTCATTGTTGTATTTATAGATGACATCCTGATTTATTCTAAGACTAGAGAAGAACATGAACATCATCTGAGACTTGCCCTACAGACTCTAAGAGAACAGAAACTTTTTGCTAAACTGTCTAAATGTGAATTTTGGCTTGATCATGTTATGTTTTTGGGACATGTTATTAGCAAGGATGGAATTTCAGTGGATCCACAGAAAATTGAAGCAGTAGTAAACTGGCCTAGACCAACAAACGTGACAGAAGTCCAAAGCTTTTTGGGACTAGCCGGGTATTACAGAAGATTTGTCAAAGATTTCTCCAAAATCGCCTTACCGTTGACTCAACTGACACAGAAAGGGATATCATTTGACTGGACTAACCAAAGGGAATCAGCTTTCCAAGAGTTGAAAACTCGACTTGTGACTGCACCAATTCTTACCTTACCTTCAGGTACAGATGGTTATACTGTATTTAGTGATGCTTCTCATAAGGGTTTGGGATGTGTTTTAATGCAGAATGGGAGAGTTATTGCCTATGCTTCCCGACAACTGAGACCGCATGAAAAGAACTACCCGACCCATGATCTGGAACTTGCTGCAGTAGTATTTGCACTGAAAATCTGGCGTCACTATCTGTATGGGGCAACATGTGAAGTGTATACCGACCACAAGAGTTTAAAGTACTTCTTCACACAGAAAGAACTGAACATGAGACAGCGGAGATGGCTAGAACTGATCAAAGACTATGACCTACAGATATTGTACCATCCCGGAAAAGCCAATACCGTTGCCGATGCATTGAGCCGAAAATCGATTGGAAACTTAGCCTGGTTGCTCACCGGGCAGAAAGAGTTGCTTTGCGACCTTGAAAAATCTGAAATTGAAATTGTTTTGCGAGAACAAGGTGGAACCTTAGCTGCTATTTCTGCTCAACCGGCACTGATTGAAGAAATTAAAGAGAAACAGCAACAGGATGACTTCTTGAAGAAGATCATCGAAGAACGGGAGTCTAAACCAAAATCGGGTTTCAAATTTGAAAATAATGTACTAAAATTTCAAGAAAGACTGTGTGTACCGAATGATTCTGAATTGAAAAGAAGAGTTCTGCAAGAGGGCCACAATTCAAAATTTTCCAGCCATCCGGGGAATACGAAAATGTACCAAGATCTGAAACTGAATTTCTGGTGGCCGGGAATGAAGAAAGAAATTGCTGATTTTGTATCCAAATGTCTTCATTGCCAACAAGTCAAAGCCGAACATCAACGACCCGCAGGCTTATTGCAGCCCTTACCGATAACGGAGTGGAAATGGGAACATATTACTATGGATTTTATTGTTGGATTGCCTCGCTCCAGTAAAGGTATGGACTCAATTTGGGTTATCATTGATAGACTGACTAAATCTGCTCACTTCTTACCTGTCAAAACAATTTATAATGCGGACAAATTGGCTATACTCTATATTGATGAGATTGTTAGACTGCATGGAGTACCTGTGTCCATTGTTTCTGATAGGGACTCGAAGTTTACATCGAGATTTTGGCAAAGCTTACAGACCGCATTGGGTACTGAACTAAGACTGAGTAGTGCCTATCATCCTTAGACAGATGGCCAGTCAGAAAGGACCATCCAGACTCTGGAGGATTTACTGAGGATGTGTGTCCTTGATTTTCAGGGAAACTGGGAAAGCCATTTGCCATTGGCTGAATTCACTTACAACAACAGCTATCATTCAAGTATTGGTATGGCGCCTTACGAGGCATTGTATGGCAGAAAATGTAGATCTCTGATTTGTTGGGCAGAAGTTGGAAATGGGCCTTTGCTTGGGCCCGAGATTGTTTATGAAACGACTGAGAAAGTAAAACTGATACAACAGAGACTGAAAACCGCACAGAGCCGACAGAAAAGTTATACGGATGTCAGAAGACGAGACAGAGAGTATGAAGTGGGTGATCACGTTTTTGTGAAAGTGACACCGATGAAAGGCCAGACTCATTTTGGAGTCAAAGGCAAGTTGGCGCCAAGATATGTCGGACCGTATGAGATTATTGAGAAAATCAATCCGGTGGCGTATCAAGTTGCGCTTCCTCCTTAAATGGAGCATATGCATAATGTGTTCCATATCTCTATGTTCAGGGATTATCTCCGAGATCCTTTTCATGTGATTGAGCTGACCCGTGTAATGCTAAGTGATGACTACACTTATGAAGAACGGCCTATCCAGATTGTGAACGGACGAATCAAAAAGTTGAGAAACAAAGAGATTCCGTTAGTGAAAGTCGACTGGCAAAACCATGGTGGCGTGTATGCCACTTGGGAAAGGGAAGATGACATGGCTAAAAGATATCCTGAACTGTTTCCACTGAATCATGTTTTCTTCCAAAACGAAGGTAACTCGAGTTTAGGGGACTAAACTCTTTGTAAGGAGGGGAGACTGTAATAACCCTCACTACTGATCACTGATTACCTACTGATTACTGCTAAACTGAGACTGAACACGATTAGTAATTGAATTGATTGAAATACTGAACTGACTGACTGCAATCCAAAACTAATTGATTGACTGTATCTGTTTAAATGCATTTTCTATCTGTTGATTGTTAATTGATCTGTTCATGTTTTTGCATTTAAACTGCAAATTGAAGGCCTTATCGGCGGCCGAATCTGAAATTGATTGATGGATTATGATCATTAGAATTTATGTGATTTTATGGCATATCTATCTGAAATGTGATTCTGTATGATTAAATTAGATTAAATAGTGTGTAATACATGAGTTGGACTTATTACCATGATGCCATTGTGAGTGGGCCACTTCATAGACCAACTTGAGACTTAGATTCAACATTTTTCCCTCAGTCATTTTGAACCCACAACCGACTAGAGAGAGAGAGAGTGAGAGGTATAGAGTGATTACAACTTGAGTTCCTTACATTTTGCTTGGGAATTGAAGGAATTGAAGAGAGTATTGCAAATTGAGCTCCTAGACCTTTAATTCAAGACTTAAGGTAGAACATCCATCTTCTTGGACTTGTTTTTGAATTGATTCATGCATGGTTCATGTCTAATTAAGGAACTAAGTCATGTTTTAGTTCTAACATGTTGAATTATAGCATACATCATGCATGCATGTCTATATTGATGAATTTTGAGTTGAATTCATAGAAATTGTTGCATGCATGTATATATATTGAAGTTTTGAGGTTGTAATTCATAATTCTTCACATACATGTCCATGTTTTGAGAGTAGACCATGATTTCATCTTGTTTTTGTAAGAATGATCTCATTAGAGCATGAAATTGAAGCTTTGAAATTGGTTTAAAGTCATGCATGATATGTTTGAATTATGTTCATGAAAATTGGTTTGAAATTGAGTTTGAATTAAACACCCTTGGGCTTTGATTTCTCAAATTGAGCTTTGAATCATGTCACTCTATGTGTTTATAAGTATTTTCCAGAAAATTAGCCCAAAAGGATCGAATTTGATGCATTTGTAGTTGAATTTGAGCTTGAGGTTCAAATCTGGAAATTCCAGATTTTGAACACACACTCGAGCGGAGATACTGGCGCTCGAGCGTGAAAATCGTGCTCCCAGTATTTTGTTGTGTTTTATAGACCCGCTCGAGTGGGGGAAACCTGCGCTCGAGCGGGACCTTGTGTCTTACCGCCCGAGCGGCTATCGAGCGCCCATCGAGCGTGATTTTCAAGCATCCAGTACTTTTGGCATGTTTTACAGTCCCGCTCGAGCGGAGTAAATCGTGCTCGAGCGAAGTATTTTGTTGCCTTTACGCTCGAGCGTAGTAACCTGCGCTCGAGCGGATCCCCCTGTTTTCTAAAATTCTGAAAAATGTTTTAAAGTGCATCTTTGCATCATCATCTCATCCTAGGCATTCTTAGGCCTAGTTTAAGGCATCTTAATGAGGATATAGATGTAGAACACACCGAGGCAAATTAGGGATTAAGTTATTATCTTTCCCAACTGTATAGCTTAGTGTGTGTGTGTTCGTTCTGTAAACTGTGTAGGGTTGGCTTTCCGAGGAGACGCTCTAGCTCACTGTAGCCCAGAACTCTGTGAGTAACAATTGTGTAAAGATATGTTCAACTGTGAATATTTCTGACTGTTTAACTGAACTGTTTTCTGAAACTGACACTGTTAATAGAATGAATGTATGTCCTATATTCTGAACTGTATTGTGGCATCCCTTAGCAACTACTGTTTACTGCTACTGTTACAGAGATCTCTGTCGGTTCCCTTGTCGGAACCACTACTGTTTACTGATTGATGGCCATCATTAACTGTACGGTCTTTTAAGACCTATTGTTTACTGTACTGCTATGCTAATGGATGTACCACATATGACTGTTATGACTGAATCAATGAACTGTTTTCATTACTGTAAGGACATTCATTCTAAACCTCTTTACGCATTATGTTATTCACTGGGCTTTAGCTCACTGCTCATATATATATGTAGGTGTACAGGCACCGGACTGCGGCTAGAAGCGTCGGGGGTAAACCCCAGTTTTGTCAAGCCAACCACCATGCCTCACTGCATGGTTCCGAGCCTACCAAGCTATGGCTTAGGGGTGTTTTAATTTCCCCCGTCTATCTCTGTATCTGTTTGTAAACTGTTTAGACTGTTACTGTACTGTTTAGTAGGGATTAGGTCCCTGTCCTGAATGATTGTAAATATTGTGCATACTGTTTTGTTACTGACTGTATATATGTATGAAAAGTCTTTTTGCATACAGACTGTCACAGCTCATTGGACATTGTTTAATTACTGTTTTGGCTTCCGCCAGCCCATGTACTCTGTTTTACTTTCTTACTGTTAAGCAGGCCTTTGATAATCTCGCATTACTGGCCGGTTACGGCGGAAACCCATAGGGGCGGGTTTGGGTCGTGACAGTTGACCAATAATAGCCTTGTCTAAGGATTTTCTGAGCTAGCATCACACCATTCATGTGTGCTCCACACTCTCCTCCGTAGATGGCCTCCGTGAGATATTTTGACTTCCTTTCTTCAACACAGAGCTTGTGCATTCCCAGATGGCCTTTTTTGTACAGGCTTACCCCTGCAGATGATGAACTAGATAGCCAAGCGTCGTATTCCCCGTTTATCCTTAGCATTTGCCCTTTGTGGATACATATCCTTTTCTAGAAAATTCCAAATGTCGTAATACTAGGGGTTTTTGTCTTGAACATCATCTATTGCGGCAATAGTCTGATAAGCAGGCATATACTTCTATTCAACAATGATTGGACGCATCTTGACTCCAAGTGGGATGTCTACCATGGAAGACAAAGTTGCTAGCGCATCAGCGAACCGGTTGTTCTCTCGTCAGCAGATGTGTAAACCGTCAACTTTTCAAACCCTCGAAATCAGAATATCCAGGGCCTGATAATAAACCTTCATGTTCTCTTCCTTAACCTTCCAATCCCCGTTGGCCTGAGAAATAACCAGGTTCGAGTCTCCAATGATGTCTAACCTTATTGCCCCTAGTTCTAGAACAACTTCCAATCCCACAATACACGCCTCATATTCTGTTTCATTGCTAGACACTTTGAACAGGAGCTTGAAGGCTAAAGGTATGTGGGAATCATTCGGTGCTATGAGCAACACACCTATGCCATAACCATATTGATTAGATGCTCCGTCAAAGTACATTATCCATGTTTCCTCTTCTACCTGCAGAATGTCCTCATCTGGGAATAGATACTCTACCGCCTTGTCTCCTTCCACAAGGTGGTCTACCAAAAATTCTGCTACGGCCCCTCCCTTTAACTGATTTATGCGTGGCATACTTGAGATCAAAACAACCAACGTGCTAGCCTACCTGTAAGTGTTGGTTTCTCGAAGAGATATTTGATGGGATCTAATCTCGAAACCAAAATTACAGAATAAGCCAACAAATAGTGCCTCAACTTCCTGGTAGCCTATATCAAGGCTAAACAAGCTTTCTCAAGGGGAGTGTAGTGGGTCTTGTATTCCAGCATTTTCTTACTCAGATAGTAGATAGCCTTCTCGACCCTTGGCTTCTAGCTATTGAGCTAGTATGCACCCCATGGTCGAATTTGTCACCGAAAGGTACAAGATTAGTGGCTTCCCTGGTTCCGATGGCGACATTAGAAGTGGATTCTGTAAGTATTTGCTTGACCTGCTCGATGAGGCAAACTGACATCGATCGTCCCCATTGGAACTTCTTGCCCTTTTTTAGGAGACCAAACAATGGTTCACAAGTCAAAGTTAATTTTGAGATAAATCGTCTTATGAATTGCACTTTACCCAGAAAGCCGCGCACCTCCTTTTCAGTCCTCGATGGGTGGCATTTCTAAGATGGCCTTGATTTTTGGAAGGATCTACTTCAATTCCCCTCTATGTGATCAAAAATCCCAGCATTTTCCCTGCAGTCATCCCAAAGGTGCATTTCTGTGGGTTTAACCTCAGTCTAAACTCCCTAATCCATTCGAAGAATTTTTCCAATGCAGTGTAGTGGCCTTCTCGTTCCTTATACTTGACAATCATGTCATCCACATACACCTCAACTTCTTTATGGATCATGTCGTGCAAGATCGTGCTTACAACCCTCTAATATGTAGCCCCAGCATTTTTCAACCCAAAAGGCAAGACTCGGTGGCAGAAAGTACCCCATGGTGTGGTGAAAGCAGTTTTCTCTCTGTCTTCCAGTGCCATCAAGATCTGATTATACTTGGAAAACCCATCCATGAACGAAAGCAACGCATGGCCTACAGTGAAGTCTACCAATTCATCAATGTGCAGCAATAGAAAGTTGTCCTTCAGACTAGCTCTGTTCAGATCCCGAAAGTCAACACAGACTCTGATTCTGCCATCCTTCTTTGAAACCAGGATGATATTAGCCAGCCAGGTTGGGTACTCAAATACCATCAAGAAACCCACATCAATCTGTTTGGTCACCTCCTCCTTAATCTTCAAGGGCCCAGTTTCTACTTAATTGGTCAAGTTTCAAGGTCAAGAGGGATCCGGTGCTATACAATCTCAGAATCGATTTCAGGCATGTCTTCGTAGGACCATGTGAAAACATCTTTGAAATCTTTTAATAAAGTGATTAAACATTCGCGTTCCTCCGAAGACAATGTGGACCTGATTTGGACCAAGCGGGGATCCTCCTCAGTACCCACATTAATGGCAATGATTTCATCTGTATAGAACTTAACACGCCTCTCCTCCTCGTGATCAACCAAAATTTTCAAAGCCCGAGGAATTTCTTCCTCTTCGTTTAAGTTAAAATTTTGAAAATCAAGATCAGTACAACAGACCAAAGGCACATAAAAGTAAGTGAAATCTACAGCATTTCCATTCAAAAAGTCCGGATCTTCGGTTATAGTTTACTCAAAAGAAAAATTGAAAAAAGACATAAATAGGACCTTGGTATCTGGGTTACCATTCCCGGAAGTACTAGACTCAAAAGAACTCAAATTTGACCCACACTCCACAGACTCAGTGGAATCAAATTCAGACTCATTATCCGTTTCAGAACTGCTGATGGTGCCCTTTTCAAATTGCCAGACTAGGCGTGGAGCCTCAGATGCATGAGACCAGTGAAATCCGCTGCTGGTTTATCCCCGATCATAAAGATAATAACACTATCCCCCAAGTTGACGGGCTTAGCCCCAGCATTGGAACTTGCCAGTAGATCAGCCAGTGCTTTTCCCAACAGCTCTTCCTCGTCGATGTCCAAGCCTACAGTCCTGCCTTGATCTGTATTGATATTTAGGTCAATCTGCTCATCCTCCTCTTTTGGTAACTGGTGCTCAAAGAAGATCTCGAACCCCAGGCACCTTGTCTTTGTTTCCTAGTCAAACCAAGGCTCTAGAAATCCACAAAATGGGAAATCTTCCCCTTGGCGAACAAAGTGTCCGTTTAGGGTTCCCCGAATTGGCTTGTGAACTAATTCATACTGTCTTCCAGTCCTCTTTGCTTTAAGTCTCCCTCTCAACTCATCCCCCTTCCTTTTCTAGTCTTCAGCAGTAAGCTTATACCCTAGCCCAAAAGCATGTGGCTATGACTCATCTCTTTAACAATAGTACCTCCTTGCCTGCCACTCCTGCTCAGTCCTGATCCAAGAATATGCCCTTGTTTGTTCATCATGTAAATGGACTGGGCGCTCACGTAGTTCCCGTCGTCTTCTGCCATGATAGTTTGGACCAACCAGGCCTTTGCCAAGGAGAAGCCAGAGAGGAACACATCCTCTTCCCCATATATGATTTCTAGCAAGGGCGTGGTAGTTCCCTAGGGGGGTGGATTGCAGAATTTCCATACACAGTAGCAATCCCACATTTAAAGGGGTATTTCACCAGCTGGTGAAATGTTGATGACCCTGTCCTCATCTGATGCAGCTAAGGCCTTCCCAAGAGTAGGTTGAAGGTCGCCAGTATATCCATGACATGGAATTCCACCTCATGCTCAGACGGGCCGATCGGTATATGGCTCTTGAACGTTCCCATAACGTCCCGGCTAGTGTTGTCATAGGCTCGAATGGCTTGGGTTATGGGCATGAAGTCAACTGGCTTCAAACCTGTGGCATAGGCAATCCATACCGAACATACATTAATCACCGAGCCGGTATCTACTAGTACCACCGGAATCTATTTTTTTCGGCTATCTAGAGTCATGTATAGAGGTTTGTTGTGGTTCGCACCCTCAGGTGGCAACTCTTTATCTGTAAAGGATATCATTGGCGTAACATGCCCAGAGGTGACCAACAACACTAGTTGGTCAACGGTGGTGTTGATGGACAGCTTTGTTCTATTCATGGCCTCCAGCAACGCCTACCTACGTTCCCGGGAAGCCATCAGCAGCCCCTAGATTGATATGTCTTGCTGAATCTTCTTGAGCTATTTCAAGACCAGGTCTTCTTCAACGTCTTTCTCTTTTGATTTCTCTGCCTCTTTTCCAGAGGATTCTGGCTGATCTAAAGTCAGGGGTTTGAAATATCGACCACTTCGGGTCATGTGGTTGATCTCGTCAGTGTACCATATATCATCAGGGGTGTCAGCTTTTCATCATTCGTCAGTATACGCATGGCTCAGATCATTGTCTTCCCATCAATCCCCCGTAGCCATTGCCAGGCTATTATCAGGCTCTACCCGGATCATGTTCATGTCACTCTCTTCACTGGCATACCACTCCTTCCCTGTACTTGACTCAATCTCTTCCCTCTGGTACAGTTGGAGTTTTTTTTTGGCATCTTTCCCGTATCACCAGCCTTCCATACGAGCTTCTTCATGGTTTGGACATCTGTCTCGATCCCTTCTTTTATTTTCCACTTTCCCTACTCTAGGGTTATCTTCCTTTAGATCTCCTCTATTCTTTTGAGTTGGAATTGTTCCAACTCTCATTTTTTGTCAATTATAGGCATGGCCTCAGTCATGGGCATGGCCTTAGTCTTGCTGCTATTACCCAATTCTTTCTTTTTCACAGTCTCCTTTGCCTACTCCTCCATATATGATTCCTTTTCACTTAACCACTCATTGCTGGTTTTGGGTTTGCTTGGATCCCACCACTCAATCTCTACGCTGCCCACATCTTCTTCTTTAAAGAAGTAAAGGTTCTTTAAATCTTCAGCCAGGTCCTCTTCTAACTCTACCAAGTCATTAAGACCTTGTTCCGGCCAATCATTCTGATTTTGCCCTAGCGCATCTTCCCCAATGGAATTGATACTAAGAGAGTCCGGCAGTATGACCACAGGCTTTGGCTGGTCAACAGCCACAATGTACAGGCTGGAGTCGTATTCCTCTATGAGGGAGGCCCTTTTCTCTATAACTCGGGTGTCAGAAAACCCTGTCTCTAGCTCATTCTTCTTCTCCTCCGCCTTTGCCACCATAGGCCCTGGTTAGGTTGTGGGTGTTATGTCCATCATACACATGTCTGTGCTTTCTAGAATAACTACCTCCGATTTAGGTAGATGGGATGGAATGATATATACACTGGGGTTAAAGGTGGGTGGCAGTGTATGGATTAGGTTAATGTTTATAGACGGTGGGACTCAGTTGTGGGCAAGGAATAGGTTGATGGTTACATTGGGTTTTGTGGGTGGAGCTGAGGGTGGAGCGATAATTTTATTGTCAATGAGATCCTGGATCTCATGACGTAAGTGATAGCAACAATCTGTAGGGTGGTCGTGCTATTGATAGAAGATGCAGTATTGGATGGGGTCTTGTCTAGATGGAAGTGGGTCAAGGAGAGGTCGAGGATCGAGGGGCTTGAGGTGTGCATTTTCCAACAACAGTTTAAGGGCCCAAGCTGGACTTATGTGGAGAGAGGTAAAGGTTCTTTGGTTTCTATTTAGGCTGGTGGGCTATGAAGGTTGTGAAGTTACTACGACGAAGGGATTGGTTATTTTGGCTGTTGTGATGACAGTACTGACATCTGCAGGCCGAGGAATAGTGCTACTACTAACATTGGTATTCCTAGTGAATTGCCATCTTGCAGGTTTGTTGGTTCTCTGGATGATGCCTTTATCGAATGCACTTTCAATTTGGACTCCTAACTAATGTAGAGAAGCAAACGTAGAAAGTGGTGCCACTATCATTCTTTGCAGCATATTTGGCTTAAGATTCTGGACCACTAGCCGGACCTGCTCCCTTTTAGAGGGTTTGTTTGTCATCCTGGCTACCTTTTCCCTCCATCTGGCAACAAAGTCAATGAAGGGTTCCTTGGGGTTCTGGGTAGTGGCTTCCAACTCGCTGATGAGTGTCATATGAATATTGGTTGACAAACCCCTCAGACAACTTCTCCCAATTCCACTTTGTAGAATCCTCCAGTTTAGCGTACCAGATTTCGCCAGATCAGACAGAGTTCTCCCAAACAACGACAATTTCTGAGCCCGAGACAAACCCAGATCCCGACTCCCATCAAATCTTTCGATGTGGGGCATCTTGAACTTCTCCAGTAATCTGACCAAAGCCTCATTGTACCTGTCTTCAATATCCAGAAGCCTTGGGATTTTTTTAGTCTTTCTCTAGCCTGACAATTTTGATCATGGCCGGATCATTATCATTGATATCAAAGGAAATGAGTCCCCCATAGGGCTGTGCCAGAGACCTGTAAGCTGGAGCTGATGGAAACATCTCCTAAGGATCCAGGACCTAGGGGTTTTTAACCAGTGGTGGTGGATCAGGATTTGGCTGGACAGCTAGGACTAGGTGCACGGTAGATGCTTCTACTCCAGATGGGCATCGTAGATCGGCGATAATTTCATCCTGTGAAACCATCCTTTGATTCACAGTATCCATGGTTCTCTAGAATACTGCCATCGTGGCAGTAACTTCTTCTACTCTCTGTGCATTCCTAGTCTGAGTGAACTAGATACTAGTGAGCTGAATGGGTGGAAATAGACAAGTGTTTGCTGAGCGTTCTGTGCTGATGCTGCAAACTGTCTGTTCTTTCGTCATCAAACAATCGATGGAAGCGAAACTAACATTGGATGTCCACCAACAAGGTCTTGAGTTTTGCAAAGTTTGCTAGAGCGAGTCCACACAACTTGGGGGATATTAGGTCTCTCTGAAGCTATGATTGTAAACTACCTAGCAAAAGAAAGAAAACAAAAACAACAATCAAAATCAGACAGTACTTTGGCCCAATTTGTAACAGATATAATCACGCCTGAAACACTGATTTCTCAATGAACTCTGCCCCCAAACTAATATCACTTTGTACCATTGATATAAACCTTCTTGTACAGTCTCACTGTAAAAGCACATACTAGGTACAAGAACCAAAACACCCCTATGAGGGGGTAGGGTTACCCTGTCCTAGATTTTGACATGATCTAGGCTGCACTACTTTAAGCAAGTAGTTTCATAACATCCTATATATGGGTAAGCATCCTGTCCTAGTTTGGAACAGTCACTATAGCTTTACAATATGTAGCTAGGCCAAATGGTCAAAAAGGGGTACCTCAGCAGGATTACCAAATATATCTCTCACATCTAATATGGAGAAGTGAAAGGTGGATCAAGCGGTATAGCGGTAATCTAGATCCAAGGGTGGTGTTTCCAACATGGCGAAGCCCACGACCGATCAGCCTTTTAGCAAACTTTTGGGAAAACCTCCGACAAATCGTCCAAGAATAGTAGATGGAAAACACAATGACTTGGATTAACAATGCAAATGCAATGCAAAGAACATATAAGTGTAAATAAAAAATTAAATCATAAAGTTCGAGTCAAATTCTCTAATGTCCCCAGCAGAGTCGCCAGAAACTATAGCTTGTTTTTCATGCTCCTTTCGGATATGATTAGCCCTACAGTTCGGACTCCTGTGGTGTTAAATATATTTTCACAAGTGCAATGTGAAATGGATAAACATAAATGAGTCCAAATCAGACAAATCTTTTGGAAAATCGATTTTGAATCAAAAATGTCAAAAATGGATTGCATTGCCAGATTACAAGTCGCCACCTAAATATTTTTGAGAAATTTAGAAAACCAGAGACTTGTGCCACAGGCCACTTATCCGTCATCACCAAAGTGTCTCGGCTCGGGAACTTAGGTATGAGAGGAAAAGAACATGAATTGAGCACCCCACTCAGCCGATCAAAGATCGGCCTCTACTAATCATGATGTAATTTTTATTTACATTATATGCTCTTGTTCCGATTATTATGCTATCTTTACTAGGTGATGCACACAAGTATAGACTAATTCACGAAAGTTGGAACGCTTTGATTTCATGTTTGCTTTGAAAATTGTTTAAATATGTACCACTTGGGAAAGTGATCTCATATGTACATTAATCAAAATCATCCAACTTAAGTGAAGAAGCCTTTGTCTACAGGCATTCAAGAGATATATCAGTTAATCAGTTAGCCTCATGGTATTATGCTTGACATGGAAACAATCACACGCATGCAATATGGTAAGGCAATAAATACTCACCTAGTACTCCAAGGCAAGCCTAAAGAAATTAAATGGTTAAAAAAATACATGATCCTGACGATGTAAAATGACTAATGCAACACATACGAAATGCAACTAATAGGCTCGGCTACTAATATGATATGTGAATCAATTTGATAGTATGCAGTTAGCATGTTTTTTGAGTAATAAACAACCACAAAGTCAGAATGATGTACCGAGCAAAATGCATGCAAAAATGTATATGGTAAGTATGGTAATGATATGAAAAATATAAGACATGATGCTACCATTATAAGCGGAGAAATAAAAGGGAGAAAGAATGGGGGTTGGAAGACATTCACAATATTACAACTTGCCCTCAGGCAGGAGGGTCCGAATAAACATCCGACCTTAAACTAATTATTACAATACCAAATAAATTAATTAACTAAATTAACTGATTATTACGATTTAAAATTAATCTAAGTAATGAACAAATTATTACAAGCCGTTACAAATTAAGGAATTTAACTAATTAATGAACAACATACTAGTAAGAATAATTTAACGGGCTACGGGGGACGAAGAATTGCTCATGCATGAATGTGAATTTCCACCCGAGGATGTCTTTGTTTTGCTGCCAGAACTTTTTTATTCGTAGTCAGAAAATTACTCTGTTTTCACCCTCAACCTCTACTCTGTTCTGCCATAAAAATGGCACTACTTGGTCAACAAAAGGTGGTCAGCCGGCCAGATAAAGTGGTCGGCCGGATGGTCAGGTGGTCGGCCGGCCACTATTTTGGGGGTCTATCCTGCTGTAACAGAAAGGAAACAAAGCACAAACAGAGTGTTTCCAAGGGCTGTTTGTCATTTTTGTCTCTCCTTATCATTAAACAGATCAAAGGAGAGATAGGCTCGATTCGTAAACCACCAATACGCGAACTCGCCATATGATAATCTATGAATTGACAAGACAAAATCTTAATAAATGAAAATAAAATACCAACAAGAACTTCCTCCCTATCATGGAGTTGACTCTCTAGGGAAGTGGTAGACATCGCTTCTCGAGTCATTAACATCATTAATAAGTATGTAATGACTCGAGACATGATAGGTTCAATTAACGTCCAATTGAACTCAAACCAAATTTTATTACTCTTGCTTCTTTTAGTCCAATTTTATTAGCCTTTTTTACTTATATTTCCATTCTTTAATAAATTAGTCCAAAAATGAGAGTTAAGCCCACTAAAAGGAGAGGAGTGTTAAGAAAGATGTAATGCCTTAGTAATGAACCTCCAAAGAGATTAAACCATTAAGCATGCAAGGGCCTCTTTCTCAAGCTTAAACAACACTTGTTTGAAACGACTCTCAAATAAAGAAAACCAAGAAATGAGGGAGGGTGCAGAAATGATTATGCAAGGGTGAACACATGTATAAAAAAGCATGAAAATAAAGGCTATCAACTTAAATAAGTTGGTATCTAAGGCATAAACCACCGAACCTATGAGGACTACAACACTACAAGCATACTATACAAAGCATGAATGAAGTAAACACACTAAAACAATCCTAAAAATCACCAAAATAGTACTAGAATTAGCATGGAAAAGCTAAAAAAAGTTAACTAAAATAATAGAGAAATGAAGCTAGTAAGCAAGCCTAAGAAGGGGTGGCTAACCTCTCCACTTTTGGGACTGCAAAACCACATTTTTAGCCTCTAAAGAATTTTAAAAATAGTGGTAAAAAAAGTTGGAAAAAATTTGAGAAAGAAGTGGGAAACATAAGGGCAAAAGCTTAGAGAATAAGGTTCAAAAAATGGTGGTTAACCCCTCCACCTTTGATAGCTTTAAGCCACAAGTTTCAACCCATAAACAAAGTGTAAAAACAGTTCAAAATAGCAAGAAAATGTGGAGGAGAAGTAGTGTAGAGATGCTCAAAATTATACCTCTTGAAGAGAGGTAACTCCTTTGTTGACAAACCAACAAGTTCTCACTCTCAACGGCTGAGATTTGAGCTCAAGAACCTCAACAAGAACAAATAAATTTTTGGTTTAGGAAGTGTAGAAAGAGAGAGAGAGTGTAGGTTACGAGATAAAGAGAGAGAGAGAGAGAGAGAGAGAGTGTGTTTTATAAGTTTTTGGCCTTTGATAATTTTTCTAACGTTAATTTCAAGAGAGGTGGTCATGTATATATAGAAAAACCAGTGCCTTTATCGAACACAACTGTATAAAGACAGCTGTGTGGTACATGCACATGGGAGGATAACTGGCAGCAAAATATTTGCCAGCCGAGAAACCTAGCCAGCCGGCTACCTGTTGGCCTACTGGCCTCTGGGTGGTCAGGCTTGGAAAAAGTCAGGTTTTGGGAACCAAAATAGGTTTGGTACAAAGGTGGTGCAAAATTCTAGACTCTGAAGTTGAAAACTGAAGCTCTTTTACCGAGGAACTTGCACAATTTGTACAGTATAACTTTCATCATCGAGTGATCAACCTGAGATGCCCAAGTCTTAAGAGCGGTCAAAAATAGGGTGTCTACACTGAATCGCACTTTTATTTACTTATCATAATGAATGATTTATCATATTTATTTCAGGGCATTATATCGACACCCTTGTTCCAATACAATCTCACCACCAATAAGTGACTCTACACTGAGTGGAGATGCTAGCCGAGCCAATTCTAATCTCTAGCACTCTGTCCTTCCTATTATAATGGAATTATATTTGACTTTTTGATTATCTTGATTGTGAACCTTCTTAGTCGATATTTAAGCCTTAGTTGAAGTGTTACCATAGTGGTTGGGTGAGATTGAATCAAAAACTCCAAATTCGAATAGTTGTTATTGAATATTCTTCACTCTTTTATCATTTTCTCTCTCCACACTTTGAATCTTGATGTGAGGCTAGATCCATTGGAAAGCTTATTTCTAGGGCTTTAATTTGGATACAAGAATAACCCTAAACGGAGTCCGGACGACAGGGATATACCTGTTTGAAATTTGCAAATATGTGTTGTGAGCATAGTGTACTCAAGCACAGCTTTCAATGCTCGAGCGTACAGCACATAATAAGATCTTTAAAAGTCAATTTTTAGGTCAAACTTCTTCACTTTTCACTCCCTTTTCTCTCTTCTTCCGCCGTTTTTGCTTTCTCAAGCTTTTTAGCCTTGATTTCATCTATTTCTAAACATCTTTGACCCCTAGTTCCATATATCAAAACGTAGAGCACGACGAGGGTTTCCATTTAACCTCAATAGATCATCGTTTCGCCGCTGGTGATTTTTCCAACTTGTTACCCTCTTGCTTCAAGAGGTAGGATCTATTTCTTAAACTGAATATGAATTCAGTAATGTATTTGTGGTGTATTTTAAATATATAGATTCCATTGTCTTGAATTGATTTTTGGAAATTTGTTTTTGTAAGTGAGGGTTTGTCCAAATGGGATTGTTGAGCTATGGTTTAGCTACAAAAAGTTTACTTTCTACTTACAAAAATATATATGAGTTTTTAAAAGTAAAAAGCCCTAATTTGGAGAAACCCTAAAATGTTGATATTTTTGGGAAATTGTTGGATTATTAAATCAAAATGTAAATGAGGGGTTTATAAATGTTTTCTTGAAAAGGGTTGTGATTATTAAATTGGAGTTGATATATGTTGAAGAGCTATTTCTTGCATTGAAATGGATTTTCAAAGAGGAAGGGGGTTATGCCCTAAAATGTAATTGTTGAGTTTCTAAAGAGGTAATGGAATAAATGTTGAATAATGTGAAATTGAAATGAAGATTAATGATGATGGTGGAGTTGGATATGTATTATCACTCCTATTTGAGATTTTGGAAATGTGTATCTTTAATGAAGTTTATTTATTTGTTTAGAGATATTTGTTTTGGGCTATCAATGGAAGATAACTATGATTGTTGTAGAAATTGCATGTGGACTAGGCAAATTGGATTGTTTATAAATCATGCATATCATAGAGCATGTAGCTGATTTTGGAAATTGAAATTATATATTTTGGAAAGAGATTTTGGAAATTCTTGTGTTATGTTTTAAGAGCATTTGTTTTATTTTGAAAATCATATTTTGGATCACATGTATTATGCTATTTGGAAAGGGTAAATAAAATGGTAAATCTGATAAATGGTTGTTGTTACATTAAACAAGTTGGCCTGTGTGTCCAGGGCGAAAGTCCCAAAAAACACGCATATACATGGATGCCAGTTCCCACGGACAAAATATCCGTAAAATGGCAATGGTAGTGCTTGTATAGCCTACATTTATATTGGTCTCGTTTAACGGTTTCCTGCAGGCAAAATTTTCGTGAAAGGTTATATTGGTTTTGGAGACTTATGCATTTTATTTATTATCATTTTGGTTTTGGAAAGAAATGATTTTAAAACTGTTTTAGCAATATAATTACTATTGGTTAATGATGTATTCATATTGGAATTGGCAATGTATTTGCTAGTTGGTATTGAGATACTTCGATTGGCTTTGGAAATAGATTTTATATCAGACTAATGTTTTGAATTCAGAAAACATTTTGAATAAACAAATGGTTTGGAAACTGGGAAGAAATGATTTTACTGAGAAAGTAAGTGGATTTGATAATGCATTCGGGCATATTATATAAGTATGTATTGCATTTATGATCATTTGCACTAGTAGAGCATATTTAGTTTTTGAAATATTTCCTACTGGGCTTTATGCTCACCCTAAGTGGCTGAAAATGTTTTTCAGGTATGCTCTGAAATAACCACTTCCTATGTACCCAAAGTATTCAAACCCGGTAAACTCTGATACCAAGTTCTAGCGCCCTCAAAATAAGTACAATAATCCAACTCCAAACACTAGTACAAAGTGATATAAATAAAATAAGAAGCTTTCATTAATCAGAATTAGTACACAAAAGGTGACACATGCGATATATATTCATAAACAATTCATCCTAAATCTACAACATGTGTTACAAGTAGTGATAAAGAATGAAAGCTAAACAGATATACATTTTTCCAAGACCGTGATTGGTTACAATCAAACGAGTCATAAGCTCAATACAAATTAAGCCCTAGGCTTGTACAAAAGATAGATACAAAGTAAACAAAATTGAGCCTTCAGCTCCACAGTCCTCCCAAGCTAAGTCCTTGGCAGAGGCATATCACCAGCACCTGAAAATGGTTTTTCCCAAGTAGGGTGAGCCAAAGTCCAGTAGAAATAATCTAGCACAATATATGAATCTTAACAGAGATATAAGTATAATATGCATATACAATGCCCGTGATAAATCATTTACAACTCTTTTTCCAAAGACCATACTATGTCAAGCTTTATATCTAAATCTATTTCATCTCAATTCATTAATCATATCTATTTCATCTCAATTCATTAATCATATCCATTTCATTCAATCAACCAAACTGATGATACAACTCAGTGTGTCTCTAAAATTTCGTTTGCGAGAATCAGTACCCATGTATACGCACGATTTTCAAGACTTTCACCTTAGACACACAGGCCAACTTAATTCAATGGAGTCCATCCACTTTCTCCTCCCAAACATGGAGTACATCCTCTTTCTTCTCCCAAATACCATACATTTACAATGTATTAAAAATATAGTCATATTCAATGACAACGGATAAGAGATTAGTTTCAATTCACCTAATCCTCATGCAATTTCTACAACAATCATATCTATTCTCTACTGATAGCCCAAAACAGATATTTCTAAACATATATACAATCTTTAACACAGATAAATTATCCAAATTTCCATAGGTGAGAGGTAATATATATCCAACTCCACTATTTATATAAACATTCAACCAATTTCATATTCCCAATGTCAATTTCATTTATTCATACAAAATAACAATTTGAGTCTTTTTAGGGCAAAACTCCATTTTCTCCAAAACCCATTCCAAATGTCAAAACCAACAAATTCAGCACAATACATCCTCATATCAACACCCATAACCATTTTCAATACTTTTATTTGAGAACCCCTCTTTTGATTTTAAACCAAAAACTCTAGGTTTGTCTAAAATCATCCAAATCCTAACACTATTTACACAACAACAAGATAACTAAGTTAAAAATCATAGGAGAGTGTAGAAAGTCCCCACCTCAAAGTAAGAAGTCGAGCAATGCAAGTAGGAAACTTCAAAGATGCTTAAACACAACTCTATTCGGATCAAATGAAAGCCCTCAGAGTACTCTATCTTTTTATCAAAGAGAGTAAGGTAAAGTAACCACTAAACCTAGGTGAAAATGTAGAGAGATAGTGAGTTTTAGAGAGAGACACTCTAGATCTAGGGGTTTTGGAAAGTAGAGAGAGAGTGAGATGTGAAAAAGTGATGTAAAATGTCACTTTTACAGACTGAAATACGCACAGTCTGCTTGAGCGCAAGAAATGACGCTCGAGCATCAGACTGTTGCCCTTTTTCTTTCTGTGGGTAAGCTAGAGACTTGTGACCTAACTGGCCACACTTAAAATAAAAGAAGCCTTCCTGATTACCTTTCCCTGAACTTGAACTCGGCACAGGAAAGGTGGATCTAGACTATGCAGCCTGGAACTACTGTGGGATGGAACCCCTCTACTTCTTACTATCCTGATTCTCCCCCTAAACCTCCTGACTCCTCCTGAAGCCCTTCATCCGCTATTCCTCCGCCTGAACTACGGTCTCAAGATGAGCCGCCACCTCCATAAGGCATCCGTAGTTCTTAATCATCAACCTAACTACCTTGAAAAGAAGCCCGGTCCTCAACCTCTTCTCGAACTCTATATAACGGGGCTCCTCTGTCGCCACAAGTTCCGGTGCAAATCTAGAGAGGCTAGTGAAAGCTGCCTCAAACTCGGTTACTGGCAAATTAAGCTGCTTAAGCTTCAGAAATTGATCTCTCAACTTCTCCCTAAGAGTGGGAGGCAAGAACCTGTCCGAAAAGGCGTTGACAAAGGCCTCCCAAGTTACTCCAATGCACCCACGCGCATACTTCCATCAATGACCCGCATCTTCCTTCCATTGGAAGGATGCCAAGGTCACTCTCAGCCCATCATCTTCGATGCCAAGCATCTTAAATGTCTTCACCATCTTCTCTAACCACTCATCCGCCTTTAATGGCTCATTCGGATCACCCAAAAATTCATCTGGATTAGACCAAAAAAACTCTCTCTTCAAGAACGATAGCCCCGCTTTAGCAACTTGGGCCTGAACTTGATTCTCAACCCTAAAAATGTCCATGGATTCCCGTAACACTTTGGTCATTTCACAGGCCAAAGCGCTCATGGCCTGCTGACCAACCGGTTCAGCCACATTAGCCTGACCAACCCCTTCTTCTTGCGCTGGAATTTCATCTAGTAACAACACCTCATGCCGTCTAGGCTTACTGCACCTACCACCACCACATCCATGTCTTGACATTATAATAAAGGTAACACCAGAGATTAGCACATTTACAAATGTGCCGAAGCCAACTAACTTGTGTCCTAGTGCGATAGACAACAATAGTTCACTCCACATAAGCACATAATCACATAAACATATATGAATTTCATTTCTAGATAATGATCATCCCACGACATTGTCAGAGTTCTAGTTAGAAATAGCAACGATCAAGTGTTCTTCTAACAGGACTTTTAGAAACTCGTAAACCCAATCAATATCTTAGAAATTAAATCTCATACCCATATAATCACATAAGCATGTTATCACGTAAGCATACCATACATACAGATATCTCTATCAAGCGAAATAAACCCATTGTAGTAAGAACCACTTCCCACGTACCCAAAGTATTCAAACCTGGTACGCTCTGATACCAAATTGTAACACCTCGAAATAATTGCTTTAACCCATCCACAATTTTTAATTACATAACAAAACATGATGAGATCATTATCTTTCATTTATCCCAATTACTTGTACAAAAGGGTAACATATGTAGATATACATTCACAAGTCTAACCCTGAATTTACAGCATATGTTACAACAAGAGGTAAGATATGAAAGTAAAACAGATAATAAATGCCTTAAAGACTTACAACTTTCCAAGACGATACTAGGTTACAACAAAAGTGAGTTTAAATTCAATACAAATAAAGCCCTGGTGTAAACGTCCCCGAACGCCCCGGGAGGGATGAGTCCCCCGTTCCGTTCGTTTTGGGCTCACTACATTTCGGACTCAAATTGTCACGGTTCTTAATCTGAACCGAAGAGTCCAAATCCGGCAAATCGTTTTGAGAAAACAGATTTTTAGAAAGAAGTGTCACACATGGACTACTTTGCCAGATACAGAGTCGCCACCTAAATATTTTATTTTTGGGAAATTTAGGAAACCCTGACTCGTTGCCTAAGGCCACGTGTCCGTCATCACCAAAGTTGCCTCGGCTCGGGAACTTGGGTACGATTGGGGAAGGTCACTTCGTGAGCACTCCCGCTCGCCCGATCAAAGATCGGCCTCTACTAACCATGATATCTAGTTTTGAAAACATTATGTGCTCTTATTCCAGTTATTAGCCTAGAATTACTATGTGATGCGCGCAGCATACAAGTATAGACTGGATCGCCTGAATTGGAACAAAACACTTCATGTTTGTTTTTTAAAGCGGTTTGCTACTCGCAAGTAGGCTTAAAATGCAGATTTTGCCACCCTCGGGTGGGCTTAAAAAAAAGATGGTTTTGCCACTATCTAGTGGGCTTAAGACTCACAGTCAAGTATTGTTCCAATCCAAACAACCCAACCTTCACCCACAGGCATTCAGGCAGTTATATCACGTAAGCACATAGCCTCATGGTAAGCATGCTATCATGGCAGTCACTCACACGCATGCAAGGATGCTAAAGCATAAAACTTACCGAGTACTCCAAGCCAAAACAGAAGCTAATTAGAAATCCATGCATGATTCTAAATATACAGAAGTGCCTAATGCAACACATACAAAATGCAACTACAAGCAGGCTCAGCTATTCTAAACATGGCATGTGAAATGCTACAACTAACGAGTATTCAACTTGGAATTGAAATACAATGCAGTTAGTATGATGCGCCGAGTTCGATACATGCAAAACAGATGAATGAATGCAAACATGCTATCATACTGTATGCTAATTGAAACATGCCCTAATCTAACCATCATAAGCTGGTAAATAAAAGGGAGAAAGACGTGGGGTTGGAAGACATACATCACACACACGCACACTTATTACAATTGTGCCCTCGCTCGGAGGGTCCGAATAAATATACAGTCCCAAATAAATAATACAGTCCGAATAGGTACAGAACCCTAATTGATTAACAAATTAATCTAGGAAAACAGTAAATTAGCGTGCAAGCTAGGGACTACCTCGACTCTGCTCCGGATGATGAATGATGCATGCTTGAGTTGCCTTGCGCGGAAATCCATTGCGATGCCCCGATTTGCCTCTGTTTGCAATTATTCTCGGGATTTGTGCCAAGCTTCGGAAGGCTGCCGACTTCTGATTTGCTACAACAGAGAGCAAGAAAGGGGCATGGCAAAGTATTTTCATATATGTATGCATGACTACTCTTCAGGGAGTGTAGTCCTCGATCCTCGTGCCACCAATCACGCATCTCGATGCATGATGGCCGAGGAGTTGAATTGCATGACTCAATATGAAATGAATGCACATATAAACACAACAAGACCGAGACTCCATCATGGGTAATCCGGAGTGTCGGTGACCGGGAATTGAGGCACGTTCCGTCACTCGGAGTACGAAACGTCCCTCATTTCCCGTGCTCGAGCTAACTCCTATCCCAAACACAATGCAATATGCATGACATGCATGAATGTGACTAATATGCAACCTAGCAAACGCAATGCTATGAGATGGCATACACAATGCACGATGTAGTGAGACATACACAATGCTCTAACATACAACCTAGCATACGCAATGCTATGAAATGAAATGGCATACGCAATGCATAATGGACTTACACCAATACGAGCGGACCTCAGCCACACTCACATCAGTGGCCATTAGATGAAAATGAGACTATCGAAATGCGTGCACACATGCACGCAAACCGAGGACCGAACCTAAGGCATAGTATGCGACTCTAACAAGGCATGGCAAGGCATGAAATATGGCATACAAGTATGTAATTTCCAGCACTAAAACATGATGCTAAATGGCCCCGAAACATGGAAATATGGCACCCGATGCATGGGATGAGCCCCGAAACTCAAAACTAGGCACATGTATTGACTTATAGCTGTACAAAGCATGCATTATTTGACCATGAAGCACAAAGATAGAGCCAAGGCAGTCCCAAAACATGAACATTTCTAGTTCAAAGTATGGCCAAAAGATGCTAGCAAGATGGACTAAAATAGCATGCAAGTTTGACTAGCAAACATGGGTTACATGGCATGTACATGAAGTAGGTGAGAACTCATCAAACCAGTAAAAATCAGTGAATAAAACATGCCAAAACATGCCCAAATAATCTCTGAAATGCAACCAACACATGCACAAATAATGAGTTCCTTTGAAGGGCCATACAAGGGGTAATTAAAGCACATGCATCAAGGACACTTAGCATGGCAAAATTGACTCTGGAAATCAAATATGATAGCCCTAAAACTCATCAAATTGGCCCTAAAATCAGTCAACAAGGCATGCAAGATAGGGCCTCTTTGGAAGGCCAAAATGACCATCAAACAAAACAAGGTGAGAGGAGGTCACCCCCCTCTGATTTTGAGGCTCAAAATAGTGTGTTAGCCACTGAAAATCCGCTGGATTTCAGTGGCTAAAAGGTCAAACAAAACATGCAACAAGGGCTTAGTTGTAAGGCTCAAAATAAGAGACAATCAAGCATACAAGGAAGCATATGACCTCAAATAGATAATAGACCTTAATAAAACATGAAGATGATGTCAAAAAAAGGCTTTTTTCAATTTAGGTCGAGGTCCAAAAAGGCTCACACATAGGTCTAATATATCATGCAAAAATGGCCCTAAAAGAGAGATAGCGAACAAGGGGCAGTAGCTGGCCTAAAACAGTAAAGAGCCCTTCAACAAAGTTGAAGAGGGGCTCAAAATAAGGCACTTTACAGTTTGGCTCGAAGCCCATAAATGTTTACAAACAGGGCTAATATATCATGCAAGATTAGGCCCAAAAAGAGAGATAAAAGGAAAGGGGCAGTAGAAGACCTCAAACAGTGAAGAGCCCTTCAATAAAGTTGAAGAGGGGCTCAAAACAAGAAACTTTACAGTTTATCTTGGAGCCCAAAAATGCAAGCAAAATGGGCTAAAGTATAGAGCAAAATAATGCAAAAATGGGGGGAATAGAAGCTTACCCTTGTAGAGTTGATCCTTAGTGACTTTTGGACCAAGAACGTGAGCTCTCAACCTCTGGAAATCAGCTTCAAGGGGCTAGAATGGATGTTGGAGGTATTAGGCTATGAGTTGTAGTGTAAAGGCCAAGAACCAAGGGGTATTTGAGCTTGGAATAGTGAAAATGGGGGGAGAAGGGGGGGAGAGCCTTTTGCTGATTTTTCAACCCTTAGAAATGAAGGGGAGAGGCTGGTTATATAGAGGAGAGGCCAAGGAAAAAGGGGAGGGGAAAATGAATTCAAATTTCCCCCTCAAAAGGGCAGACCCTCGGGCAGGGGTTTTGTGCAAAACAGCTGGCACAGCTGTAATGTACCAGAAGAGAGGAGTTTGGCCGGCCAGGTTCAGAAGGTTCAGGTGGCCGGCCGGCCAATTCAAAAGGGTCAAGGTGGCCGGCCACCCCCTAGGATGAAGCCCCAAAAGTTAGCTTTCCAATGCCGCAAACCTTGCATCAAAATTCCTCCTGTGCAAAAAGTTATGCCTGTTTTGGTGAAGCCGCGCAGATTCGGTCCAAACGGATTTCAACCAACCATATCTCCTCCACCCGGACTTGGCTCTAGGATATTCCTGAGCGAAAAATGAAGCCCCAAAAATAAGATTTCCAACGGTGGTGGCCTCATACCTTAATTCCTCCTGTGCAAAGAGTTATTCCCTTTTCGGTGAAGCCGCGCAGTGTTTTCTCTCCTTCCTAGATTCATGCTGAACCACTTTTGACCAAAAAAAGCTGGTCGGCCATCTGATTTGCTTGTTCTCCATGTGGCCACATTGAAGCCCCGGAAGTTAGATTTCCAACGGCGCCAACCTCGCATCAAAATTCCTCCTGTGCAAAGAGTTATGCCCGTTTCGGTGAAGCCGCGCAGATTCGGTCCTACCCGAATTCATGCCGAACTTCTCCCAAACTAGTTTTCCTTTCTCTTCTCCTCTTTTCTTCAACTCCAAACCCCTAGACAAGGTGTTTTGAAAGATTTCATCTCTCTTTCATTCATTTCCACTTTGCCCTTGCTCGGTTTACCGAAAAGCGCAACATTTGACAAAATGCGAGCCTCGGAACATCGTAAAAACTTTATTTCAAAAACGTTTTGAAAGAGAGGGTTTTAAGGTCTAAAAATCTTTTGATCAAGATTGTTTTGGTCTAAAATCTTCCAAAAATGAACCCTAACTGATGCAAAACGAGGGTTCGGAGGCCAAAACACGCGGCCCGAGGCCCCGAAAATAGGTTGTTAGGCACCGGAGGTGGCGTGTGACCACGAAGTTGGTCTCTCGGGCCACAGTGTCCCTAAAAAGAGAGGAAACAAGGTGTGTGCCAAAAACCGGAACAAACGGAGGTAGTTAAGCGGTCCCGAACCGAGGCACACGGCCGACGGCTCCGAAAACCGGAAACCAGGCTCCAAACGGGAAAAATGGCCTACGACCATGAAGCGTGGCCTACGGCCACTGAGAGATGATCTACGAGACCTCTCCCTCCCTTCAAGAAGAGAAAACAAAGAAAATAGGGCCTGGTTCGCAAACCGAGGCGAGGCACAAAAGAGTCCGGAAGTCCGGAGACAAGGCTCGTAGCCGTAACTCCGCAACCTCAGAACGAGCACAATATGCAACATCACCAAGCGCTCAATCGGTGACGTCTGAGTCTTAAGGTCAGTCAAAAATGGGGTGTCTACACCTGGGTTTGTACAAAAGTAAACATAAACAAATATACAAAATGAAGCACTTGCTCCAAGTCCTCCTAACCTATTGCCTTGGCAGAGGCATGTCATTAGCACCTAAAAATGTTTTTCCCGCATAAGGTAAGCCAAAGCCCAATAAAAATAATCCAACACAGTATATGAATCTTAACAAAGATATAAGGTGAATGCATATGCAATGCTCCTGCCTAATCATTTTATATCTCTTTCCAAAACCATGCAATACCAATTAATATCATAGTTCATAAATCATTTCCTTTGTAATAGAAAACAAGGCAGTAAATTACTCTTTGGGAATCTCAAAACAATTACAACCTTTCATGAAAATTCCGTTCGTGAGAAACCGTAAACCAGCACCCATATAAACGTGAGCTATACAAGCACTACTATTATCATTTCACGGAAATTTCGTCTGTGGGAAACCATAAACCGACACCCATGTAAACGTAGACTATACAAGCACTACTATTGCCATTTCATGAAAATTTTCGGCAACCGTGTATACGCGTGGTTTTTAAGACTTTCATCATGGACAATCAGGCCAACTTATTTCAATGAGTCAACATATACTTCCCAGATTCACCCATTTTCTCAAAACAATAAACATTTCCAATGTATAAGTGTGAGATAATGCTCAATGCAATGAATGAGAAAATGGTTTCAATTCTTCTAACTCTCATGCAATTTCTACAACAATCATAGCTATCCTCCACCAATAACCCAAAACAGATATTTCTAAACAGATAAACAATTATCAATAAAGATTAACTTTCCAAATTTCAAGGTATGAGTAATAATACATATCCAACTCCACCATTCTCATTAATATCAATCCAATCTCACAATTTCAACATCAATTCCGTTATTTATATAAAATCAACATTTGAGACATTTAGGCAAAATCCCTTTTTCTTCCAAAATTAATTCCAAGTAACAAAATAACCATTTCATCACAACTCAACTTTATTTTCAATATCACAATCATTTCTAAGAATTCATTTGAAAACCCTTCTTTTGATTTTTAATCCAAAACCCTAGGTTTGTTTCAAAAAAATCCCCAAAGTTACCATGTTGTTTAGAAAGAGCATACAACTAAGTTAAAGCTCATAGAAAGTGCAAAGAATCACTACCTCAAGTTTAGAAGACAGGAGAGAGAGTAAGAAACTCAAAGACACCGAAAATCAACTTTGTTCGTATCAAAGGGAACCCCACGACATGCTCTACCTTTTTAACAAAGGAACACGGGTGAAGAACTCAACGAATCTAGGTGTATTGGTAGAGAGAAATAGAGTTTTAGAAAGAGAGGGTGTGGATCTAGGGTTTTGGAAAATTTAGAGAGAGAAAGAAAGAGATATGAAAAAGTGACTCAAAAATGGTTGTTCACGAACTGATATACACACAGATCGCTCGAGCGCAAGAAGTGTCGCTCGAGCGACCAGATACAAAAGTTTCACCGCTCAAGTGCAAGAAGCTTTGCTCGAGTGAAGAATACAAACTCCTAGAAGTTTTACTGATATAAGAACAAAGCTCAAGCGCAAGAATAGCCGTTCGAGCCAACACCACTCAAACGTAAAAAGCTTCGCTCGAGCGAACAATACCACTTCTCAGTAGTTTTGCAGACCTGCAAAAATACTAAGAGTTCAAAAAGACCACTCAAGTGCAAGAATTGGCACTCGAGCGAAGTAACAAAATTTTGGACAGCAACAGTTTGAAAAACAAGCTACCAACATGTTCCAAACGTAACCAACACATCCCAATAGCCAAACTCAAAAAAAAATATGGGAGAACAAGACGAGAACAACAATAAAAGGAAATGAAACCGGAATCCAAAACGTCAAATGGGTCAGGTCTAAACCAAAATCGCTATATTATGAGTTTTATTTTCTTTATATGTTCATGTTCCGAACAAACAAGTATACACTATGTCATTCATTTTGGAACAACTTGATTTCATGTATTTTGAAAGAGTTTTGAAGATGTATAACTCAAAAAAATTGAGTTTACAAACATGAAAATTAACATCATTCCAAATTAAGCGACACAACCTTCATCCACAGGCATTCATATAATTATATCAAGTAAGCAAGTAAGCACATGGTAGAATGCTAAACATAGAAAAACGCACACAAATGGGATACTAAAGCATAAAAACTTACATATTAATTAACGTCCGCGAACAGTTACAAAACAAAGTTACCAAAACATGTATGATCTTATATACAAAATCCTAATGCAATTCACTCATGAAATGCAACTAAAGATTCGACTTCTACTATATGGCATGTGAATCATCTCAAGAATATGAGATAGCAGACATAATCGCATAAGAATTGATTAAATCCATAGATGTAAATTCAGCCGAATCAAGATGCATGAAACATGGATGCAAAGCATGAATATAATACTTATATACAAATAAAGAAAGCAAGTAAAAGAACAGGATATAAAGAATAGAAAGCAAGTAAAAGAACAGGATAGAAAGAAGCGAAGTGAGGAATTATTACAACACTTGAACAAATTATTACAAACCAAATAAAAGAGACAGGAGGAGAATATTACAACATAAATAAAACCTCACAAAACACTTAAAATAAAAAAAATAAAATAAATAAAAAATAATAATAATAATAATAATAATAAGTTTCATATGCCTTGGAGATCATCCATCGAAAATTTGTTTGCTACTCTATTTTGCCTTTGGAAAATCTTTTGAGAATTCCTGTTTTTCATGCAACAAGACCAAAACAGAGCAACCAAAACCTTTCCGAGAGAAATAATATAATATATACGAAAATTATCAATTGAAAAATCTAACAACAACAACAATAACATAATAATAATAATAATACTAATAATAATAAGGATAAATTACACTAATAGTCCCTATAGTTTGGGGCTTGTGTCACGTTGGGCCCTGACTTTTCAATTGTGACACATTTGATCTTGAATTTTAAATCTTGTTCCAAATAAGAACAATTGAAGATACCATTGCTTAATTTCAAGGGTAAAATCGTCAATTTGATAAAATATAAACTAATTTGACAAAAATAAATGTTAAAAAAATATTTTTAAATTTTTTTAAATTATTTCTACACTCTAAAGATAAAATTATGTAAAATTGATAAATCTTTTAGACATTTATTTATTTATTTTACTAAATTAATTTTTATTATATGTTTAGATGATGATTATGTAATGGGTAGTTATTAAACTTTTAATGTGTAATTGATACAGTCAATATATGAAATATTTTTAGTTTTGAATTTTTTTTGATTTAATGGATTGGTTTAATAATGATATCAAAGTTGTCGCCATATTTGACTTTTAGAAAAATAGAAACTAATTTAATGAAAACAAAAACAACGACCCATTACATGGTTATCATCCAAACACATAATAAAATTAATTTGGTAAAATAAATAAATAAATCAATGTGTAAAAGATTCATCAATTTTACATAATTTTATCTTTAGTGGGTAGAAATAATTTTTAAAAATTCCAAAATATTTTTTTGACATTTATTTTTGTCAAATTGGTTATATTTTATCAAATTGACGGTCTTGCCCTTGAAAAATCAAATGATATCTTCAATTGTCCTTATTTAGAATAAGATTCAAAATTCAAGATCAAATGTGTCACAATTGAAAAGTCAAGAATCAAAATGACATAAGTCTCAAACTATAGGGACCATTAGCGTAATTCATCCTAATAATAATAATAATAATAAATATACATATATTTGAGAGAAGTGTGTGTGATGATTTCACCCACCACCGCACAAAAAAAAAATTTATTATTATAGTATAATAATATACAATATAATATAATTAATATATTATTATATCATTTACATTATTACTAAAATAAAACAAAAACTACATATTTAAAACAATAAAAAAATGTAAGAAAATGAAGAAATTACATCAGATAAATTAACCAATCATTTCTACCATGTTGTATTATATATTTAAAGACAAGAGAATTAAAAAAGAAAATAAATGAGCAAAATGCAAAAAACTCACATTTGGAAGAAAAGATGAATTTTCTAATTACCAAACTTTCTTCCTAACACCCTTACAGTTATGGAGTATGCTTTGAGCTCTCAGCAAAAAATTACAAGTTTAAGCTTTAATGGAATTTTTGAGTAGTATATATTAGTGGATAAAAAGGTTTAAGATTTGTTGAAACAAAAATTATTTTTCCAAAATTTTCTTTTCTTTTTTCTCTTCAAAAAAATGAGGTTATATTTATAGACTTTCAAAATATCAAAAACACATGTCTTGCCATGTGGTATGAAAGCCTGTAGCTCAGCTTTTTGTGCTCCCTTTCGGAAGGACGAATAAGCCCATACAGTTCGGACTCTACTCATGTGGTTCTGAATCTGATTTCACAAGTGCAATGTGAAACGGTGGAAACACAAAAAGAGAGTCCAAATCTGGCAATTTCTTTTGAAAAATTGATGTTTTGAATCAAATGCAAAAAATGGACTGTTTTGCCAGATATTAGAATCACTACCTAAATATTTATTTTGGAAAATTTAGGAAACCCGTGACTCGTGCCAAAGGCCATTAGTCCGTCGTTACCAAAGTGTCTTGGTTCGGGAACTTAGGTATAAGAGGGGAAAGTCATTAATTGAGCACCCTACTCACCCGATCAAAGATCGGCCTCTATTAATCATGATGTGATTCTTATATACAATATATGTTCTTATTTTGATTATTTAATAAATCTTCAAAATTTATTATGTGAAGCATACAAGTATAGACTAATTTTGCAAGAATTAAAACAATTTCAATTTCATGTTTGTTTTGCAAAGGATTTGAATTTGCCACCTCAAGTGGGCTTAAAGTTTGTGAATTTGCCACTACAAATTGGGCTTAAAATTGTATTTTTAACATACAAGTATAGACTAATTTCACTAGAAGTTGAAACGTTTGATTTTATGTTTGTTTTGAAAAAATGTTTTGAATATGTAACACTTGAAAAAGTGATCTCATATATATACATTAATCAAAATATCCCAATTTCAATGAATAGCCTTCATCCACAAGCATTCAAACAGGTATATCAAGTAAACATTTAGCCTCATGGTAGGATGTTAAACATAATAAGAAAATTATGTACAAACAGGATGCTAAAGCATAACAACTCACATATTTACCGACGTCCCTCGAACAAGCTACAAAACAAAGTTAAAAAAATATTCATGATTCCTAACTATACAAGATGACAAATGCAACACATGTGATATGCAATTACTAGGCTCACTGATATATGGCATATGATGATTTGATCGCATGCGGTCTAAGCATGTATTCAAAGAAGTATTGAAACAACAATGCGAATTGGAATGATGCGTCGAGCCTTGGTGCATACAATACAAGTAGATGCAAACATGAGTATGCTAAATTAAACATGATGTCCCTAATCTAACCATCATAAGCTAGTAAATAAAAGGGAGAAAGACGTGGGGTTGGAAGACATACACATTATTACAAGTTTGCGCCCTCACGCAGAAGGGTGTAAATGAACTAACTAGCTAACTAAACTACTTAACTAATTATTATAAAACTTGAATAAATAAACTAGTTATCTAAGCTAATTAATTGTTACAACAAGTAAATAATTAATTATGCTAAACTAATTAATTAAGTAATTATAATAATGAACTAATTTAAATAACTACTTTAAGCTAATTAAATAAGTACAATACAAAGCTAATTAGCTAACTACAGTAACTAATTAATTTCAGAGTAACTAATTAAACTAGTTAACTAATTAATTACAACATGAATTAACTAATTAAATAACTAATCTAATTAAATAACTATAACACTTTAATTAGCAGCAATGCTAGGTATCATGAAAAAATTTTCATGAAAATAATCATGAAAATTTTGTGACCTTTAGATTACACTTAGAATAAAGCACCACACACTAATCAATGTAATCTAAGGATCATAAATTTTTCATGATCATTTTCATGAAAAAAATTTCATGATCCCTAACTTTTTTCTTAATCAGCCACAACCCAACTATGACTAACTAATTAATAATTAAATTAGTTAACTAGTCTCGGGAACACGGGAGGCCCAATGCATGCTCGTTGGGCACTTGTTGCTGCTTCAACAGTTTCAAACCACAGATACACATTACCAGCACTGTTCTTGTCGACATAGATATGCTTCACCCGGCCATAATTCGAACATTCTTCTTGCACGTCCTCGATAGGCTCTGAGGCCAAAGAAGTTACAAGTGCAAGAAGAGCTGGAGCAAGAACTGCAGATTGCCCATTGATAGGCAAGGTGATGGCTTGTTGATTTGAAGTTGCACCATTAAGCACTGGCACTCCAAGAGACCCCGCAACACTGGTGGCAGTACCACTGCGATCTAGCTTCTGCATAAGCAATGCTCTTGATTGAGCATTTAGAGACAAACCACCCCCATCATCATCATCAAAGTCAGCTGCTTTGGCTCCTGAATCTTGCACTTCAACATGATCTGTAACTGATGAAACCTTGATAATTCGGCCTGCAATCTCCAATTTTCCATTCAAACTCTGAGCTGCCATTGCATGTTCCAGTTGAGCCAACTGAATAAACCCAAAACCTTTGCAGTGTCCTGTCTCAGGGTCAGTAGGTAGTTGCACAAGCTCCGCGGGCCCAAAAGCTTCAAAGATTCTCACCTGCCATAAGCAGTGCACATGCCACTGGCAGGTAAAATGAGTAGTAAGCAGTTTTGTACTGAACAATCCTGTTGGTAATCAAGCTAGTTGTATGCTTGTTCATGCTCATGGCCTCATGGCCTCATGTTTATGGCCTCATGTGCCTCATGTACCTCATGGCCTCATGGCCTCATGTTTTTTGGCCTCATGTACAACTCCTATATAATGGAGCTCATATTTTGGTTTCTAAGATAAGAAGAACATAGAGTGTATTAGTTCATTCACTCTCTCTCAATATTTCTTTCATGGTATCAGAGCAGGTGTAACCCTGTCTCATCATTTTCGCCTCTTCAGTCAGTATTCGAATTTTTCTGTTTTTTTTTTTGTTTGTTTCTCTCTTCTACTCAAAAATATATCCTTCTATTTCATGCCTAAATACGGTCCAGCTTTTGGAATGACTATCAACTCATCCTCCTCTTCTTCTGATACTATCAACTCATCCTCCTCTTCTTCTGATATTATCATCTCATCATCTTTATCCTCTCATCAAATGGAAACCTCTCATCTTCCGATCACCGCCCATAAACTGAATGGGCAAAATTATTTGCAATGGTCTCAATCCATATTAATGTTTATACGGGGAAAGGAGAAAGATGACTACATCACCGGAGCCTCGGCGCTACCAGAAACCACAGCATCAACCTACAAAAGGTGGATAGCTGAAAATAATATGGTCATGTCATGGCTCGTCAACTCTATGACCACTGACATTGGCGAAAATTTTCTTTCATTTGATACTGCCAAAGAGATCTGGGACATGGCAAAAGAAACGTTTTCAGACAAGGAACACACATCTGAAATCATCCAGCTTGAAAGCTCCCTCCACGACTTACGTCAAGACAATCTTACGGTAACTGAATATTTCAATACCCTTACTCGTCTATGGCGTCAACTTGATACGTTTGAGGTTCATAACTGGCAGTGTGTTACTAACGGTTTGTTATATAAAAAGATTGTCGAAGGGAAGCGTGTGTTTAAATTCTTGTTAAGATTGAACACAAATCTTGATGAAATCAGAGGAAGAATTATGGAAGTAAAACCGCTACCTAGCCTTCGAGAGGCATTCTTTGAAGTCCGTCGCGAAGAAAGTCGGAAAAAACTCATGATGGGATCTCATCAACAACTGAATATGGCAGAAAGCTCGGCTCTTAAGACTCAATTCGCTCCTATTGACAACCGTCAGAAAAATAAAGGAGGTAGGCCTTGGTGTGATCATTGCAGAAAGTCGGGTCACTCGAGAGAAACCTGCTGGAAGATTCATGGAAAGCCTGCAGATTGGAAGCCACGTCAGCCTCTTGAGAAAGAAGGACGAGGTAATCATGTAGGTACAAATGAACTATCACCACAACCTGAAGCAAGCCCTTTCACCAAGGAGCAAATGGAGATGCTCCAGAAACTACTACAGTCACAATCTGGTTCGTCTTCCAACCACATCATTGGATCCGGAACCTTGGCTCACAACGGTAATTCTTTGAACGCCTTTACTGTTGGTAAGAAACGTAAAAAACCTTGGATTATGGACTCAGGAGCATCTGATCACATGACGGGAGATGCAACAATTTTTGATACATATAGCTCATGTCAAAATAATTTAACGGTCCGCATAGCAGATGGTTTACTATCAAAGGTTGCCGATACAGGTTCAGTTGTGCTGTCTAGGAATCTTATTCTCAACTCTGTTCTCCTTGTTCCTGGCTTGGACTGTAATTTACTGTCAATTAGTAAACTCACTAAGGAAAAGAGGTGTGTTACTAATTTTTTCTCCACTCATTGTGAATTTCAGGATTTGGATTCGGGGAAGACGATTGGCAATGCTGAGGAATGCTCTAGACTCTACATCCTTAAGAAACGCCACTATCCACAGGAACAATCTCAAACGGCATTCATGCTCATGGCCTCATGGCCTCATGTTTATGGCCTCATAGCCTCATGTTTTTGGCCTCATGGCCTCATGTGCCTCATGTACCTCATGGCCTCATGGCCTCATGTTTTTTGGCCTCATGTATAACTCCTATATAATGGAGCTCATATTTTGGTTTCTAAGATAAGAAGAACATAGAGTGTATTAGTTCATTCACTCTCTCTCAATATTTCTTTCAAATCCGATGGTGAAGAGGCAATGAATACTTCGATAAATCTTTCTCTCCTTCAAGTGTGGTGTGTGGTGATCAAATCTATCACATGTCCACAGGCTGTCTGAAATTCTTTCAGATCGCTCATTGATTTAGAGAGAGCCAGCGTGACTCCATTCAAACACCACCACTTTCATTCACCTTAACATTCGTAATTGTTTCGTTCTCACCACTATCAGCAGCCACCAATCCCTAACACTTCACCACCTCCACCTCTGATTTTGAGTTCAATGCTGTCTTTGTAAATCCTTCAACCAACACATCACATATTACCTCATTACTCAAGTCATTCCTCACTTCATTAGTTGCATCATTACTTGACCCGTTGTTCTCATCGTTCCTTGCCTCAACATTCTCATGAACCGTCATGGGAACAGCCTCAGAGCCTAATCAACCTCTGCATCCAAATCTTCATCTGGGTCAGCCCTTCTCCTCCTTGCACGCTGAAGACGCAAAGCTGCCCTCACAACAAAATACTGGGCAATCTCTCATCGGGCCTATAAAAGTGCTTTTGATCCTTCAGTGAAAAACGGGTACTGAATGTCATCCTCAGCTTCCTCCTTTGTCACAGAAGCTGCAGCCTCCTCGTCCTCGTGCGCTTTCATCAACTTGTCCAATTGCCCTTCAGAATCCAACTTTGCCATAAGCATCCACAAACGATCCCTTCTTTCCATTTCTCTTTCTCCAAAAAAGAGTTATGGGTTCACCAAGACGACGGAGACGAGTCCTTACAGCCAAGTCATTTGTAGGCATTGCAAGGGCAGCAGCACGCCACTTCATAAGTAATTCTTGCATGGCTTTTTCCTGTCTCTCTCTCACCTGCTTGCTCTGTTCTGAAATCTCGTATTCTGCAGCCAAACCTCCAGTAGTCCGATTGGGGCCTGAATCATCATGGTCAGAGTCAGAGTCACTGGGCCTAACCTCACCATTTTGGGGCTAGGGTGGCTTAAGGATGGGTGGACGGACAGGGAGAGATGCCCATGGACGGGGAATCGAGGGGTTAACTGTGGGTATTGGAGCTATAGGAGGCACAACTGAAGGTGTAATTATTGGAGGAATTATGGGTATTGGAGTAATAGGTTGAACTGGTAGTCCTTGTAGAGAAGATCTCGAGCTTTCTTGCCAATATCAGTGTAAAAACCAGGACCTTTGCCCATGATTTCCTGCAACAATGGAGACCAAAGCGCAGATTTGAGAGAGAGATAGTGCCCGAGAGAGAGATGTTGGTTAGAGCCGCTGCTGTGTGTGTGTCGTTCCACCTGGAGAAGCTAGCCGGGGGTGGTGTTGTATCAGTTTTTTTTTTTTTTGCCTGAAGAGCCTCTCTATCTCTCCCAATGAACTTGTTTTTTTGGTCACCTTTTCTCTCTCCCCAGAAAAATGCTCTTAACCGAGCGTCCCCCTTGCTCTAACCCCTTTTTTTTTTTTTTCCTCTCAAATATGCTCTTTGCCAAAATAACAAGGCCTGGCCCTCACCCCATGACACAAATTCAATTTTTTTATTCCTTCTCACCCCATCACACAAAGCCAATTTTTTTATTCCTTCTTCGTTCCCTGGCCCCCCCACCCTCCCATGCTCTTAACCGAGCGTCCCCCTTGCTCTAACCCCTTTTTTTTTTTTTTCCTCTCAAATATGCTCTTTGCCAAAATAACAGGGCCTGGCCCTCACCCCATGACACAAATTCAATTTTTTTATTCCTTCTCACCCCATGACACAAAGCCAATTTTTTTATTCCTTCTTCGTTCCCCGCCCCCCCTCCAAGCGGGGTTAAGGGTGTAATAATGGCCCGAGCCGGGCGCCCAATTCGGACTTTGTGAGCTTGCGTTTTTTTAGTTGGCCGGGCCAGCTCATAGGACAAAAAGTGACGCTCAGGTCCAAGCCCAAACCCACTCATAATAGGACCTAGGGCTGGGCCTAGGCTCGGGCCGGGTCTAGTTGGATTTTTTTTTAATATTAGAAATAAAAAATAAAAAAATAAAAAATTATACTAGAGTATTTTAATTACGATTAATGAGATATTTTGTTTGGTTATGTAATGTTTTATAGTGATATTTAAATTTAATTATATATGACTTATATTTTTTTAATTATGAACTTAAAACTAAAAAAATATTTAATTATGTAATTTTTTTCTTTCGAAATGAATAATTTTATATATATGAAATTGAAACTTTCAATATTACAATATTAAATTATTTATATAACATTTATTGAATGAATAATTTTTATTTCAAAATTAAATAAAATATTACAAAAATTGATATTATTAAATAAATTAGGTGTAGATTACTGATGATAGTATAGCAATTGCATCACTATAGGTCGAGTACATCCTAACTAGGTTTGCACCTACTAACCTACCAATCATTTGCATTATACTCCACCTCAATAATCTAATACAAAAAACAAAAACAAAAACAAAAACCAAGAAAAAAACGAAATGAAATGAAATAGTAAAAAATAAATTGTTGATCAATTATCGGAGGAGACAGACATTTCAGTCGCGTTACCCGATGATATGTCATCCAAATCATATTGAATTCGCTCATTTTCACTAAAATTTTGTCTTCTTATAAGCGCGTGCATATGATCTCTGGATATTATCAGTGCCTCAACCATTTCGGGTGAAAGCCTGCTCCTGTAGTCACTCAGCACCCGTCCACCTGCACTAAAAACTATTTCTAAAGCAACTGTAGAAATAGAAATGGTTAGTATATCACGGGCCATTTGTGAAACCACAGGCCACATAGATTCATTTTATTTCCACCATTCCAAAATGTCAAAATTATCGGAATCATCCATTGACGGGCTTTCCAAATAACATTGTAGTTCAGAACTACTTACATTTGTATGTTAAGATATTCTTCTACTTTTTATTACTGTGAAAATAATTAATCTCCCGCCTCGAGATTGGACTGCTAGTGTAGTGTGTGTAGGTATATTTACAGATGCAGCTGTCCTGTATTCTTGAAATAATCTGTTGCATGTTTGCATAATAGGGGCAAACTGTATTTGATCAGCGAAAATGCGCTCTAAAAATTTTTGTAAACCAACTTCTTTACACCTAAGATCAATTATTATAACTAAACCTAATAGATAAGGCAAATGATGAAAATATTTATCAAATTTTTCTTTCATTGAAGTAATAATTGTTACATAAAGTTCATTACCCATATATTTTATGAAAACTTTAATTATTTCTGCTAGCATATGTAAAACAAATGGTAAAATAAGAATATATATATAAGAAAATAATTTTGTTAAAGTATCGAAAAATTTTAAAAAATCTTTATACAAAACTACTTTGCGCCAATTAAGTTCAGTGGGTGTCAGTACTCCTCCGATTGATATTGTTGCAAAAAATAAATCTATTGCTCTTCTTTGTTTACAAGCTATTTTTAACATATTATATCTTGAATTCTACCTACTATCTACATTTAAAATTAATTTTCTAAATGACATATTTTCTCGTTGAGAAATTTTTTTTATATTTTGAAATTTGATTACCAGAAGACATAATAGTAACAACTGCATTTTTTATTACAAGTACAGAAGTTTCGTATACATGTATAGCTTCTTTAACAATCAAATTTAAAATATGGGCACAACAACGAACATTAAATAAATCACCATCAACAAGTAATTGTAAAGTTGATTTTAAATAGGCTACAGTTTGATTATAATATGATGCATTATCTAAACTAATCGTAAATATTTTATTTTGTAAAGTCCACTCATAAAATACATTTCTTATTTCTACACCAAGCGAATGACCAGTGTATGGAAGTTCAACTAATTTAAATGAAATAATTCTTTTATTTAATTTCCAATCATTATCAATAAAATGTGCAGTGATACATTGATATTCAAAACCATTATTTCACCACAAATCAGACGTTAAACAAAGTCTTCCATTCAAATTTTTAAAGATATCAAATAATTCACTTTTAATATCCTTAAATTTCTTTAAAATCCTATTTCTAGTAGTATTTCTTGAAAAACTTTGATATTGCGGTGCAAAACTTTCATGAATCATTTCGGTAAAATCAGGACATTCACTAGTACTAAAAGGTTGTTCTTTTTTAATAATATAATCAATTACAGAATTTTGTGCACGTATAGGATCATATGAAAATGTTTTCAAATTACCAATTGATGAAAACCCTAATTGCATTTGACTTCGAATATCAGGTTGTTTACTTTGTAAATGTTTGTCAGAATACATTTTTAAATGACTAGTACCCCCTGCAGATGCAGCACTAAGTAAACGTGCACAATATTTACATTTTGCTTTAAATGTAATTGTGCCATCAGGATTATTTATAGATATTTTTTCAAAATGTTCCCAAACACTACTACTTCTGCTCTTAGATGATGATCCAACTATTGGATGAGGGATATTAGAAGGAGAATCAACAAATTAATGTGGTGTAGTATATGTATCAACATCAACATAAACATAAACATTAAGCATATTAGGATCCATAGTAATGCAAGTAAAACAATATATAAGAATTAACAATTAATTTAAATAATATGTAAATTCAATCAGTAAAAAATAATAATTAATATATGTGCATAAATAATTAATGAAAAAAATGAGTAGTTAATAAATTTAATTAAACTAATTAATGTTACCGACTGGAGAATACAATATAGAAATTTTCTTCTTCTGCTAAAAGTTTCTTGTTACACAATTGCAATTGCCACTTAGAGATGACACTTCAAAATTAATTGAGAGTTGAGAGAGATTGAGAGTTTAAGAGAGATTGACAGAGTTTAAGAGAGAGAGAGAGAGAGAGAGAGAGAATGATTTGTTGTGAATTTTATTTTGAAAAATGAAATATATTTATAGTAGTTTGAATTATAACCGTTTGAATTATGACCGTTTGTATATTTATATTTATCCATTTGAGTTGCATTTAAGTAGGAGATGCAATGCAATGCAACAGCTCAATTTTGATTAGGCTAGGCTAGTACTATAGTAGGTAGGGGGGCTGTGGAAGCAAAGTTTTAGGAAACACTTGTCTTCTTTTCGGGCAACCATTTGGACGGTGCTCTTTGGCAAGTAGGAGCCATCACGAGTCCCGTTTTGCTAATCGGAACCGTTCAATGTGTACAACTCGTCGAGTATTATATGTTTTTAAAAAATCACGTTGATCGGATATCTATAACTATCTGATCGAATTAGTGTTTTTGTCAACCATTAACTATAACACCATGCTTTTTTATACAAAACTGATTTAATCATGTAGTTAGCGATATCCGATTAACATGATTTTTTAAAAGCATATAGTAATTGACGAATTCTACACATTGAACGGTTCAAATTATTAAAACGGGACTCGTGATAAGTTTTAGTAAATATATATATGTACTTTTTTTTTTCTTTTCACAATATGTACTTTCCCATCAAGCAATGATGTAAAAAATCAAAGAAAAAAAAAATAAAGGCCAGCCACAGACTTTGCACTGCCAGCCAAAGTGTGGCAGGGCGTGGTGATGGCGTGATACATCATATTTTCCCATCAAACAATTATTAATTTGATTTTAATTTAATAAATTATTATTATTTTTTGTTTTATTTTTAAATTATTAATGTTATTTATTTAATTATATTAATTTTTATTTTATTATTTTATTATTTTATTTTATTATTTTTATAAAATCAATCTTTTTATTTATTTAATTATTTTATTTTTTTATTTTTATAAGATCAATCTTTTTATTTTTTTATTTTTATAAGATCAATCTTTTTATTTTTTTATTTTTCTAAGATCAATCTTTTTATTTATTTAATTATTTTATTTTTTTATTTTTAGAAGATCAATCTTTTTATTTTTTTATTTTTATAAGATCAATCTTTTAATTATTTTATTTTTATAAAATCAATCTTTTTATTTATTTAATTATTTTATTTTTATAAGATTATTTATTTTATTTTTTATTTTTATAAGATTAATCTTTTTATTTATTTTATTTTTTATTTTTTTAATTATTTAACTATTGTAAGTTTTTTTTTTTTTTTTTTTTTTGAAATTTGATCATTGGTAGATAAAGGGTTTGTGGGCTGGGCCGAGTCGGGCCCCAAATGGAAGGCCCAGGCCCAAGGTACCGGGTTGAGCTCGGGCCCGGGCTTAACCAGGCCGAAATGGGCCAAGCCCACCTAGGGCTTCGGGCGGGCTTCGAGCCGCGGGCTATTTTTACACCCCTACCCCCCGCCCACCGAATTGAACATCCAGAGAGAGAGAGATATATTGTATTTTAAAAATCATTTTCCACCCACCGAACACCCTTTAACCAAATACACTTTAACACCCACTCTGCACTTACTCATTACAATCTCTCTATCATCTATTTCAACTTCCCACACATCCTCACAAATATCTTATCTTCATCTCTAGAGTTCAGATCCCCTCCTTGTAAAGCCTCCTTCATATCTTACTTGCAATGGCTGAGATCAGTCGTTGCACATCCAACGGCCATAAAAAATAAATTAATTAATTAATTAATTAAAATTTCATTTTCATTTTCCCGTCCAAAAACACAGAACAGAGCCTATACAGATTTTGGTTTGGTTTGGAATCACACACACATAAACACACTCATTCCTTCTTCTCCGTCGAACCCACCCTCACCGACGACCCAATACCGGCGGCGACCCAGTCTCGACACCATTGTAGATCCGACGACGGGGAAACATTGTCGACACCATTACAGAGGTTAGTCTTCATTGTCTCTATGTCTGTAATTGCTTTGCCCTCACTCTCCAAACCGAATCCATTGATGTCTGTAATAACATTAATGTCTGAAGACTGACCTCATTGTCTCTGTTTGTAATTGTAATGAGGCTAAAGACTAACCTCATTGTAATTACACTGTATAGGCTGAAGACTAACGTCATTGTCTCTGTCTATAATTACAGAGACAGAAATTGAAACAAAACAAAGCATAGTCTTCATTGTATGTCTTTAATAACAATGAAATACATTCAATTTACACTGTCAATGGTATTTCAGTGTCAAAAATACTATGTATTTCAATGTGTGTATGATTGTTCAGAATCAAATGTGTACCACTGAAATACATTCAATGGTATACATTCAACACTGTGTATTTCAATGGTATTTTAGTGGTAAAAATACTATGTCAATGAAATACATTTAATTCCCCAAAATACAATACAAACACAGTCAATTAACATTTATGTGAACCTATAGACAGATAAAAAAATTCACTTGTTATAATTGGTTTATTATTTTGTATTTTTATTTGTTATACATTCAATTCACTTGTTATACATTCAATTTCAGTGTTAAAGTTCACAATTTGTATTTTTATGTTATTTTGTCTCCGTTGAGCTACAATAAGTTTGCCAAACCTATGTAGTGACCCAACCCAAAACTAAATGACTCTTGTTGCCCATTAATCAGTGTTACTAAAGGTACTTGGCTTGCATACCTTTTCTTATACACTATAAAGAGAACCAAGGAGTTGGAGTTTGGGATTATATAGTTTAATTGATGTATTATTTGATCTTAATTGCATACCTTTTGTGTTGTTCTCATTTCTTAGACACTTTAATTGATTTATTCTTGTTTTCTTTTGTCTATGAAATAAAGATATTATTTATGTAGCTAAGATTTTATTTATATGGGTTTTCAGTTGCATTTTGATATGGATATGGAACCTGAGACTGATTGTGCCTAGAAGCCAAAACATGGAATGACATTTGATTCTAAACAAAGTGTGTATGATTTTTATAATACATATAAAGGAAGAATGGGGTTTAGCATAAGAAGGGATTATTGTAGGAAGAACAAGTTCACTAACCAACTTATTTGTAGACTTTTGGTTTGCAACAAGGAGGGATTTCGAAAGGTTGACAAACGAGACTCATTGACACAAAACCCTAGAGCTAAAACTAGGACTAGTTGTGAGGCTCGACTTTATGTTAAATTAGATGAGGGTACTGGGAAATTTGTTGTGACTAATTTTAAAGAAAAACATAACCATGATCTTGTATCACCCGAGTGTGCCCACATGTTGCCGTCACAAAGAAAGATATCAACTACCCAAGCAATTGAGTTAGATTTAGCAGCACAATCTGGCCTTCGTTTAAGCCAATCTTTTGAACTCATGGGTAGGGAAGCTGGTGGGAGGCAATGTCTTGGGTTTACAAAATTAGATCAAAAAAATTATTTAAGAACCCAAAGACAACAAAGTTTAGCATATGGGGAAGTAGGCAATGTGTTGCAATACTTTAAGGAAAAATCTTTGCAGAATCCTTCCTTCTTTTATACTTTTCAATTAGATAATGAGGAGCAAATAACCAATATGTTTTGGGCCGATGCACAAATGATCATGGATTATGCCCAATTTGGTGATGTTGTCACATTTGATACGACTTACAAGTTAAACAAAGAACATAGACCCTTTGCATCTTTTGTGGGATTCAACCACCATAAGGCAACAGTTATATTTGGTGCAACATTGTTGTATGATAAGACCACCGAATCGTTTGCATGGTTGTGTTGAAAATTTTCTAGAGGCTATGTTAAGAAAGCCACCAAAAACTTTGTTCACCGATCAAGATACTGCAATGGCTAAAGCCATACCCATCGTTATGCCTGACACAAGTCACCGATTGTGTACTTGGCATTTGATGCAAAATGCATTAAAACATGTTAATTGTTTGTTCCAAGATAAGGGGGTAAAAGGTGTACTAAATAAATTCTTCTTTGATATTGAAGATGCAAATCAATGGAAGTTAGAGTGGGCGGAAATGCTTGATAAATATAATGCGCATGAAAACCATTGGTTGAAATTGACTTTTTGTAGTGAAAGAAAAATGGGGCTGGCCATATGTTAGATCAACATGGGCTGCGGGAATGAGTACCATACAACTTAGCGAATCTTTTAATGATTTTTTGAAGGATTACATTCGTTCTGATTTTAGCTTAAATTAATTCTTCATACATTTCAAAAGGGTACTTTACGAGAAGCGATACAAGGAGTTAGAAGTAGGATATGCTTTGTGCCAAAGGTTGCCAAAGGTGAAAGCAACAATAAGAATGTTAATCCAAATGGGTAATGTCTACACAAAAAAGATCTTTGAGGAATTTCAAAATGAGTACTTTCGATCCATTGAATCGAACATAGAAGCAATTGAATATGGCGAGGCTAGTACCATTTACATAGTTGTTGATGTTGGTAACAAACATGCAAGGAAAGTGAAGATGGAGAGGGATGGCTCTTTGGGTTGTAATTGTACAAAGTTTGAAAGGGAAGGAATCTTGTATTGTCACTCATTGAAAGTTATTAGAGACATATTGAAGATGAAAGAGGTGCCTCCACAATACATTCTAAAGAGGTGGACCAAACAAGCAAGAGCCGAAATGTGAAGGACATTAAAGGGAATGACATTCAAGTAGATGTGAAATTCCAACAAGCCTCGCGGTATAAGACATTGATGACCACATTTAGAGCACTAGCAAGTAGAGCTGCTGAAACTAAAGAAACTTATGATTTTTGTATTGCACACCTTGCTACATTATGTGCAAATGTTGAAGGCAAGTTAAGTGCTCATTTTGGTGTTGGAAATGAAGTAAGTAATGATGATGACACCCAAAGCTTTGAAGTGGATTGCGAAGATGTGAATCATGTTGTGCAACCAAAAGGATTATTGAAGAAAAAGGTGGCAACTAGTAAGGGCAAAAGAAGGGTAAAAGGTGGATTCAAAGCGGCATTGGTAGCGAACTCCAAAAAAAAATCCCGTGCTAACAGCTTGGCTTCGTCACAATCTATTGCAAGTCCAATAGTTGCACCTTCTCCATTATCTGTTGGAGGAGATATCTATGTTCGTCAACATGTTCCTCTTCTTCATCCTCTTCCTCCATCTTTGCCCATGGGTGGTAATTCTATTCCTCCGCCATTGATGTATCTCATTCCCACATATCATGCAAGTGTTAGTTTAACATTGTATTTTTTGTGTGGATATAATATGTGACTCAAACCATGATTGCGAAGCCTAATATATGACATTGTTGTAGGAGAACAATTTGTGGGAGATGTATGTAGTGCCAAATTCAATGCCTCAACGGTATTCTGCTCAACCAACATTCCAGTCACTACTTCAAGGTTCAAGTGGATATGACATTGGGTTTCGATATTCTCAAGAATCAAACCGTGCAATGTATAGTCAGGTTCGTCCTTGTTGTCTTTTTAATTTGTAGTTGCTAAAATTCTGGCTTTTTAGTTGCTGAAAATTCTGTTTAAAGTATGTATTTAGTTGCTGAAAATTGTGGAAAAATTTTTCTTTTTCCGTTTTAGGCTATGGACAAGTAGAAAGAGAAGCAAACTGAAGCTAAAATTGGTCTGGAAAGTTAAGTCATAGCAGCTCAATTTGTGAAGCAAACTGCTACTGGAAAGTGATGTTGCTGCTCAATTTCTGATGTTGCTGGAAAGTGAAGTAATGGCTTGTATGTGTGTTCAAATGGCCTGGTGTCTGGAAAGTGATGTTCAAATTTCTATTCAAACTGCTGTTGTATGTGTGTTCAAATTATGTTCAAAATATGTGTTCAAATTATGATGTTGCTGTAAAGTGAAGTAATGGCTTCTTTGTGTGTTCAAATGGCTTGTGAAGTAATGGCTTGCTAGAAAATTCTATGTACCTGTGTGTTCAAATGTTAATGGCTTGTATGTTAATGGATTGTATGTGTGGACCAATGTGTTAATTTAGATTGACCAATGTAAGCAAACTTCACTTGATGTTAATTTACACTTGATGTTATACTTCATTTTCTTCTGACTGATTTTTAAATGGACTAATGTGTGTGTTAAAATTTCTAGATTTTCTTGTGTGAAAGAACAAATACACAGATCTGCCAAATAGATGCTTGGGTGTAATTTTGTTTAGATGCAATTTCATGCCTTGAGTGATGTTCAATTTTGTTTAGATGCCAAATAACAGCCACAGATCTGCCAAATAGCTTAATGTGGGTGGAATTTTGTTTAGATGCTTAGGTGATGATGTTCAATTTTGTTTAGATACCAAATAGCAGCCACAGATCTGCAACAGATCTACCAAATAGCTTACATGTGGGTGCAATTTTGTTTAGATGCTTGGGTGATGATGTTCAATTTTGTTTAGATGTCAATTAGCAGCCACAAATCTGCCAAATACTAACCACAAATCTGCAACAGATCTGCCAAATAGGTTACATGTGGGTGCAATTTTGTTTGGATGCTTGGGTGATGTTCAATTTTGTTTAGATGCCAAATAGCAGCCACATATCTGCAACAAATCTACCAAACAGATCTGCAACAAATAACAGATGCAATTTTGATGCAATTTGATGCAATACACATACAATTTTGATGCAATACAGATGAAATTTTGATGCAATACAGATGCAATTTTGATGCCAAACAGATCTGCAACAGATAACAGAACTTGTTCATTAGAACCACAGCATCAAAAATAGCATCTACAGCTCTGCCAAATCTGTTTTAAACTTGTTAACAGATACAAAATTCATCCACAGATAAATGACAAACAGATACTAGTTGACAGATAATAGATCGGCCAAATCTGTTCATTACAAACAAACCTGCAATAGATAATAGAAGTTGTTCATTACAACCAAAATACATTTATCTAGATAACAGAACTAGCAACAGATAACAGGCCACAGATAAGTGACAAAGCATCCACAAAATTCATCCACATATCATCCACAAAAATTCATCCACATAGCATCCACAAAATTCATCCACAGATCTGCCAAATAACATCCACAAAGCTCTAACAATGAGACCAATGTCTCCTAAAATTCATTCCATAATAAAATTCTAAGTTACATCATAATAACTTATAAAATTCATTCCATACATTCATTCCATAATAAAATTCACTCCACAAAGCTATTAAGTACGTTACATTAGTTACATCATAATAAAGTACAAAAGTTACATGATAAAGTACAAAATGATAGAAAATATAATGAAATATACCATCGCTTTGATATTATTTTCTATCCTTTCAAGCTTTCGACCATAGTCATTTTCCAAGTCATGAAGCCTCGTCCTTACATCGTTGAAGTCTTCTACTATTATAGCATCACAAGTTCTAGTGTTGGAACGGATTCTGGACGTAACGTCTTCATCATCTTCATCCACGAACTTGAAGTAATTGCATGGGGAGTGGGAGTGTTACTCTACAATGCATGACAATCAGTTCGTGGAATAAGACAAATATTAATGTGACTACTAAAGGATTAAAATTTTCAATACATACATATTTTGATGGGCAAATAAAGAACAAACATCCTTGATTTCCATTCTCATTAGTTCTTACAATATATATAGTAGCGGTTCTTCCACAATTGCACAGCCTCGATTATAATCTTATGTTGCTATTGTTAGAAGAAGAAGCCATTTTTTAAATCTGCATACATGAGAAATTTGTAGTGATGTGCTATGCTTCTATTTGATGGGGTTAATAGCAGTTCTATTTGAATTTGAGGGATAGAGTGTATGTCTTTACTGAAAACATCTATTTGTTCAATCTGCATAATTATGAAATCTGTATAATCATACTATTTACCTGGCTAACACAACTTGGGTGCTATGGCAACAGGCTCAATTTAGTTTACAACTTTTTTTTGGGGGGGGGGGGGGGGGAGCTTTTCTTTCATTTTATGAGGCAAAAATAAGTTAACTGAGTTGAAAAAAAGCTTATTATTGGGGAGTTGAGGGAGGGGTGCTTTTAGTTTATTCTTTTTTATTATTAGTTTTCAGCTTGCAAGAAGTTGCACAAAGGAGACCCAAAGTCCTATAAGAAACGATGGTGCCTGGATGTAAGTGAGATGCCAAACAGAGATGTGCAAGTTTGTGTACCTGCTAGACATGGAATATATATATATATATTTAACAGTGCTGGAAATGGAATTAAAGACTACATAACTTACTGAAGAATATTTTCCATGTGGTGAACTCAATTTCACTTACTCAACTAAGGCATCCTACCAATCCAAAACCCCAAAATTAGTCTTTAGAGATTTTGATCATCGGAAATAGCCAACTTAACATATGCTATCCTAACATAATCATACTCTTTACTGAAATCTGCATAATTATGATTCCATGTTATCAATCTGCATAATCATACTATTTACCAATCTACATAATCATACTATTTACCAATTTGCATAATCATACTATTTATCAACAAATCATACTATTTATCAATCTGCATAATTATCAATCTGCATAATTATGATTCCACAATATGCATATATGATTTCAAAAGTTAGCTGTTGCAGTTCCACATTTTAATGATATATGTTCCATTATTTATGAATCTACATAATTTCGCTCCAAAATGCATGTATGTTCCTCACAATATGTTCCACATTTATGAATCATACTATTTATCAATCTGCATAACAGTAATTTTGAAAGCCCTAATTTTGAGTGAGTAATTTTGAAAGCCCTAATTTTCAATTTTCAAATCTTTTTTCTCAATCACAACCCTAACTTTTTTATTTCAGTGTTTCAAGGACGAACCTGGTTCATCTATGGCCTGAAAACCCACGTTCTCCTCAACAAATTCCTTTGCTCCAGCCGATGGTCGTCAACGTGGAGCTATGGTTTGCGAAGCATAGAAAATGAGGGCTACAGCGGTGGGTTCGGTTTACGAGTGGGTTGCCGTCGGGTGTATGTCGCCATCGGGAGTGGTCACCGATAAGGCTGGGTTCGGTGGAGGAGGAGTGAGTGTGACGGTAAGGAAGAGCGAGAGTGAGAGTGAGATTGAGGTCAATATACTCTGTATAACCTGTATAGCAAAGCGGGAAAATGAAAATGAAATTTCAATTTTTTTTTTTTTTTTATGGCCGTTGGATATGCAACGGCTGATAGTAGGATATGAAGGAGGCTTTGCAAGGAGGGGTTCCGAACTCCCATCTCTACTCCAAAACCATTATCATTATACCAAACCCATCCTGACCAAATATCCTATATATTATATTATATAAACATATATATATATTGAATTGGATCCAACGACCAACATCTTTTTTTTGTTTCATTATTTTCTATGTTTTTATTATTTTTTTATTTATAAAATATCTAAAATAGATTATCTATACTAATTTATATAAAAACAGCTAAAAATATGTACAAACACATAAAATTATATAAAAATATATAAAATTATAAAATACTACAAATTAATAAAATATTAGTGATATAAAATAATTTGACCAAAATGGGTGAGGTTTGGGATTAAAGTTTCAATCTTATTTTTCTGTTGAGAGATTCATAAAAAGGCATATTCCAATTTTTGTCATGGGGTGGTCAAAAGAAAGTGCCCAAGTCTTAGGGCTGGTCAAAATGAGGTGTCTACAGTGCCGATTTTTGAAAACTACTAAATTTTCTGTAAAAGAAAAATTTAAATTTTTTTGTTTTTTTTTAGTAGGTCTAAAATAATTTGGCCAAAATGGGTGTAATGTTGGAATTAAAGCTTAAATCCGACTTTTCTGCTAAGAAATTCGTAAAATAATACATTCCAATTTTCATCATCGGGTTTCGAAAGAAAGTGCCCAAGTCTTAAGACTAGTCAAAATGGGGTGTTTATAGTTGCCCTTTTTGACAAAGCTCGAAATCATTTCATGACGTGATTAAATGTCAAAACCCGAAGACGACCCTTTTGACAAGGCCATAAAACTTAGGCAAACAAACAAGATACAAATGCAGTTGGTTGAACCCGAAGGTTGCCTACATATCCCCTTACAAGAAATCAAACCAACGTAGTTCAGGGATAGAATGCAAATGATATGCAATTGAAATACAATTTTGAAAGCTGGACTTACACGATTTACGAAACCATTTGAATTTTGAAAATTCACGATCTATAATGCAATGCAGCAGGTAATATGAAGCATAACAAAGGATACATTCCAAACACATTCATATAAGAGAATGAGATGTACCCAAGGAATAGTTTCAACCTATAATCCCAAAACAGGGGAAGTATTAACCAATAGATAGTCTTAACTAACAATCCAAGAAAAGGGAGGTATCAATCAATGGAGGTTAGGACTGCCAACCCAAGAAATGGATAGTTTTGTCATTCTGAAAAAGGGCCAGTACAAAACCAATTGGTTTAATGTTACAACCCAAACGAAGGAGGCTAGCATAAACTGATGAAAATTGGTTGTAATCAAATGTGGATGTGAATAGAGTGCAGCCAAGTGATGTAACAATGATAGTTGTAACTATGCAAATGATATGCTAATGCAATTGAAATTGAATTTTTTTTTCTTGCTTTTCTTTTCTTTACCTACGCAATGCAATATGACAGGTGGTAACACAAGTCTCGTGCAAATGAAACAAACAAATGGATACAATCCCAACACTCACACGAGAGGTAAGAAGAGCAATACACTCCAACCATGTTGAAATCATGAGAGGAGGAACAAACTCCAACCATACTGGAATCATGAAAGAAGGAAGAACATTGTAAGAATTTGAATTTTTAGACAACTAATTAATTTGTTAATAATAAAATTAAGTCAATTAATAGTGATTATTAAATTATTAAATTATAATGCTGATAGCATCATAATTAATACCAATATTAAACTCCTTTAAATAAATTTAATTATCTTTTTTTGATTAAATTTCCGTATCTAAATACAATTATGGAAACTAAATGAGTTAAATAAATAATAACTAAGTTAGTCAAAGGATAGTACGGAGCAAAACATCTAATGAATAAGTTATAAATACATTGATTTTATTTTGTGCACACACATAAACAAAAACAAAAATGAAATCAGATTTTGGCAAAGGATTTCGGCCACCTTCCTTCCCAAGGAGGCTGCAGAGAGGCATGCTAAGGCATGCATCCAAACCCACTTACACACTCAAGGCCTATGCCTTATAGATAATGTTTCCCAAGTCAAAAAAAAAAAAAAAGAGTCTGCCAAAAACAAAATAAATAAAGAAATAAAAATATATTGCCTTCAAACTCCTACAAATAGAGCACTGTTTCAACCCCTCTATTCCTACACACACAGCTGAGCAAAAAAAAAAAAAAAAAGAGGGAGAAATGAGAGGGTGCTTATGTAACGCCCCGAAAGAAATACAATAAACCATCCATGACAGTAAGTAAATAACAATATAAATTAGAGTACAAGGTCATTCTATTACATAAGATTTAGTTGTACAAAAGAGTGACACATACAAATATACATTCATAAATCCTAACCCTGAATCTATAGCATGTGTCAACAACAAAAATATGAAATATAAGTTAAACAGATAATAGAAATGCCTTGAAGGCTACAACTTTCCAAGACTCTACTTGGTTACATCAAATGGATTTAAATCCAATACATATAAAGCTCTAGGCTTGCACAAAATAATAACAAGTAAACAAAATGAAACCTTTGCTCCAGTCCTCCCAAGCTACTGCCTTCGGGGAGGCATCTCATCAACACCTGAAAATGGTTTTCCTATATAGGGTGAGCCAAAGTTCAGTAGAAATAATCCAACACAATATATGAATCTTAACAAAGATATAAGGATGAAATGCATATGCAATGCTTATGACCAAAACGTTTATATTTCTTTCTCAAAAACCATGACATGATCAGCTTATATCACAATTCTCAAATCATGTCCTTTACAGCAGAAAACAAGGAGGAAATTCTAAAACCAGTACAACTTTTCACGGATATTTTGTCTGCGGGAAACCGTCAAACGGCACCCATGTAAACGTAACCTATACAAGCGCTACCATGGCCATTTTACGGGGTATTTTGTCTGTTGGAATCGGCACCCATGTATACGCGCATTTTTCGAGACTTTTACCCTAGACACACATGCAACTTAATTTGGTGATACACACATTTTTCCAACATTCACCAATTTTTCTCAAATTCATATACATTTGCAATATATTAAATGAGCAACAATATTCAATGCACGCAGATGAGAAATTAGTTTCAATTGACCTAATCCTCATGCAATTTCTACAACAATCATAGCTATCCTCCACCGATTGCCCAAAATAGATATTTCTAAATAGATATAAAATCTCCAATACAATAAACTTCTCAAAATTTAAGATGTGAGTGATAATACATATCCAACTCCACTATCCATACTAATATCCCTCCAATTGCACATTTTCACCATCAATTCCATTTATTTATACAAAATAAATATTTGAGCCATTTAGGGTAAAACCCCTTTTTCTTCCAAAATCCATTCCAGGTATCAAAATCAATAGTTTGATCGTAACTCAACCTCATTTCTAACCCCACAACCATTTTCAATACATCCAATTGAAAACCCCTCTTTTGATTTTAAACCAAAACCCTAGGTTTATTCAAAATTCTCCAAAATCACAAGATTGTTTTATAAAAACAAATAGCTAAGTTAAAAATCATAAAAGAATGTAGAGAATCCATGCCTTAAAGCTAAAAGACGAGATACACATGGATGAAACTCGAATGAAGTCAAAACCTAACTCTATTCGGATGAAAACGAAGCTCTAGGTGAGCTCTACCTTTTTAACAAAGGGAGTAGGGTGGAGAAATGGATAAATCTTAGTGTATTTGTAGAGAGATGATGAGTTTTAGAGAGAGAGGGTCTCAACTTAGGGTTTGGAAATGTTTTAGAGATATATATATATGAAAAAGTGATGTAAAATGCCCTTTCTACGAACTGATATATGCACAGCTCGCTCGAGCGTAAGAGTTATCGCTCGAGCGCAAGAGTTATCACTCGAGCAACCAGACACAATAAGTTGTTCTGCTCAAGCGCAAAATGCACACTTCTAAAAGTTTTACAGACAAAAAACCGTCGCTCAAGTGCAAGAAATCTCGCTTAAGCGAAGAACACTACCTCTCATGTATCTCTGCAGGCCTGCAAAAGTACTAGGAGCTCTTAAAGCTCGTTTGAGTGAAGAGGTCAAATTCTAGACAACAATAATTTGAACTAACTAGCAACCAACCTATTCCAAACACAACCAAGACACTTTAATACTCAAACTCAATGAGAAATAATGAGAAACACGGTATGAATATCTAAATAAGACAAATAAAACCCGAATTCAAAGCATCAACGAGTCGGGTCTAAACCAGGAACGCTATAACCTCCCCCCTTAAGGAATTTCGTCCTCAAAATTATGAATCAAACTTTAAAACCAAGGTTTAAACCAATTAAAACAGTGATAATCAATCAATTCCAATACCATGACCCATCCACCAGTCATTCATTCTGATTAACATGATAAACAAGTTCTTAATACTGAATATACAATTCAAATTTTCAAAACATATATAATGTTTACATTAAATCAACATAACAAAAGTTTTAATACATACTCAAACATTAACAAATAGGTCCGGGTACTTCTCACAGACTTTCAACTCACGTTCCCAAGTTGCTTCCCCAATACCGTGATGTCGCCACAATACTTTTACCAAAGAAATTGTCTTACCTCACAAGACTTGGTCTCGAGTATCCAAGACTCTCACCGGTCTCTCCTCATACGAGGCATCTTCATCTACCTCTAAGTTGGTCTAATCCAATACGTGAGATGGATCCGGCTCATTCAGCTCATACTTCCAAAGCATACAAATATGAAACACATCATGAACCCCGAAAAATTATGGCGGCAAGGCCAAACGATAAGCTACCCCTTCAATCCTCTCAAGGATCTCAAAAGGCCTAATAAATCTAGGAGACAACTTCCCACTCTTTCCAAATCTCATCAAACCCAGCCTAGGTAATATTTTCAAGAAGACATGATTTCCTACCTCAAAAGACAAAAGGTCTCCTCCCACGATCGGCATAACTTTTCTGGCGACTCTGGGCAGTAACCAACCTCTTACGAATAAGTGCAACCTTCTCCGTCGTCTCCCAGACTAACTCTAGACCCAACAAAGGTGCATCACTCACCTCGGCCCAACACATAGGGGATCTACACGGTCGGCCATACAGGGCCTCAAATGGTGCCATGCCAATACTCGACTGGAAGCTATTATTATAGGCAAACTCCACTAATGGCAAGTGCCTCTCCCACGACCCCTTAAAGTCAAAAAATAACCCCGAAACATATCCTCTAGAATTTGAATGGTGCGCTCTGACTACCCATCAGTCTGAGGATGACACGCAGTGCTAAAAGTCAATCTCATGCCCAAGACTTTCTGTAGGCTCTGCCACAACCGAGCTGTGAAACGTGGATCTCTATCTGAAATAATCGTTACAGGAACCCCGTGCAACCTCACTATGTCCCTAATATAAAAATTGGCAAGATAATCTACCAAGTCACTGACGGTATAAAGTGCGCCAACTTGCTTAACCAGTCAACTACCACCCAAATCGCATCACTACCCCGTTGCATCCTAGGAAGACCCACAGAAAAATCCATCGTAACATGCTCCCACTTCCACTCGACATAGGCAAGGGTTGCCACAAACCCACTGGCCTCTGATGTTCGGCCTTCACTTGTTGACAAGGCACTTTGATACAAACACAGCCACATCCTTCGTTATTCCCTTTCACCAAAACTAGCGACTAAGGTCGTGATACATCTTTGTGACTCCCGGGTGCACCGCAAGGCATGAATAGTGAAACTCTCGGAATACTTCCTCTCAGCAAGACTCCAGCATGAAAAAATGGTCAAGGTATCTAACACTCGAGTCAGAATACTCATTCAAGCATTTCTCTACCTTTCCACTAGAGATCTTCTCTCGAAGGAATTTTACCTCAAGGTCACCCCTCTGTGCTTCTATCACTTGGCTCACAAGTGTAGGTTATGCAACTACCAAAAATAAGGCTATAGACTTAACGAACTCGCTAAGATGCAAGTCAAACTCACTAGTAGCGCCCAACATCCCCTATTCCCAGATGGCAATACAAGCTACATTGCTGATGGATTTCCTACTTAAGACATTGGCCATAACATTGGCCTTGCGCAAATGATAATGTAACTCAAAATCATAATCCTCTATAAACTCCATCCACCTTCTCTGTCTCAGATTCAGGTCTTTATGTGTAAACAGATATTTCAGACTCTTGTGATCAAAAAACACTTTAAACTTCTCACCATACAAATAATGCCTCCAAATCTTTAAGGTAAAGATCACTGCCACTAACTCTAGGCCGTGAGTATGGTAGTTCCTCTCATGTGTTTTCAACTACCGTGAGCCATAAGCTACTACCTTCCCCTCTTGCATCAACACACAACCCAAACCTTCTCGTGAAATATCACAATACACTGAATATCCCAAGCCTCTCTCCAGAATAATCAATACTGGGGCAGTAGTAAGTCTAACCTTAAGTTCTTGGAATGACTTTTCACAGGTCTCACTCGACACAAACTTAATTCCTTTCCTCGTTAGTCTAGTCAATGGTAAAGCTAATCTAGAGAAATTTTCATAAATCGACGGTAATACTTGACCAACCCCAAGAAACTACGGATCTCGAAGGCATTCTTGGGTTGTTCCCAATCTTGTACAGCTTCTATCTTGGAAGAATCAAGAGTCACTCATTCCCCGGATACCATGTGGCCTAAGAACTTCACTTCTTTCAACTAGAATTCACATTTTCCAAACTTTGCATAAAGTTTGTGGGCTCTAAGTAACTCAAGTACTACCCGTAAGTGTCTTCGTTTTCCTCTTCAGAGGATGAGTAGATCAAGATGTCGTCCACAAAGACGACCACAAAACGGTCTAGGAACTTACGGAAGATCCGGTTCATCAAATCCATAAACATGGCAGGTGCATTAGTCATCCCAAAAAGCATCACTAAAAACTCATAGTGACCATACTGCGGACAGAATGTCGTTTTCTAGATATCCTCCTCCTTTAATATCAACTGGTGATAACCTAATCTCAAATCTATCTTAAAAAAGCAACACGACCTCTTTAACTGATCAAATAAATCATCTATACGAGGCATTAGGTACTTGTTCTTAACAGTCACCCAATTCAACTTTCGATAATCAATACACAATCGCAAAGTGCCATCTTTCTTTTTGGCAAAGAGAGTCGGTGCTCCCCCAAGGCGAAGTACTAGAGTGGATAAAACCCTTATCTAATAATTCTTGGAGTTGAATCTTCCACTCACTCAACTCAGTAGGTGCAAACCTATACGGTGCCATAGAAATTGGTTTCGTGCTAGGCACCAAATCAATAGAGAACTCGATCTCTTAGTGAGGTGGTAAACTATCAAGATCGTTAGGAAAAACATCCGGGTATTCACAAACTACCCTCAGCAACTCAATTCAGGCTTCATCACACTCACTACCCAAGAAGTTGGCAAAAAGACAACTAAGCTCACTCTGCTTACGTAAATCATACACTGGTGATAAGCCTCTATCGGCTCTGTCCCCCATGAAATAAAATCAATCACCGCTCAAAGTACATACAGTAACCCTCTGACGGTAACAATCTACAATAGCGCAATACGAGGACAACTAATCCATTCCCAAAATGGCATCAAAACTTGACATGTCAATCAACACAAATACAAAAAGAAGTCGGCAACAGGAAACCTCTATGTCACAACCCCGACACCCTTGCTCCAAACAATCTCACCACCAATAGGTGACTCTACACTGAGAGAAGATGCTAACTAAGCCAATTCTAACCCAAAGCCGATGCAAATGCAAACGAGATAAATGAATGGGATGCACCCATATCAATCAACACATTAGCAATAGAATTGCATAACAAGAAAGTACCTCTCACTACGAAAGGCCCTAGTACTAGGTCTAGCGTATTAACAGCATACGCACGCCCTGTAGGTCTCTGCTCTACCTACTCACCCCTCGGAGCATACGTTTGATGCACTGTCTGAGCCGAAAAGGCTCCTAGATTGGCCCTTGAGGCCTGAACTAACTGTGCAGGCTGATGGCTCTGTGTCTGCCTCGTACCAACGTACCAAGTGTGCCACTCAATTGAAGGAAAAACCTCTTCAAGTGTCCTGCCTGCCCACACTGATAACAAGTAGGGGGCTGCCCTTTCCCCTAATGCTAGCCCTAAGAACGAGCCGAAGACGACACAAACTGCTGTCCTCCTCCCCTCTGCAGACAAGCTGGAGACTTATGGCCTAACTGACCACATTTAAAACAAGTGAAATCTCCCTAACCTCTTCCAGAACTTGAACTCGATACTGGGAAAGTGGACCTCGACTGAGCGCCCTAGGACTGCTGTGGATTAGAACCCCTCTACTTTTTATTGTCCCCCAGAACTTCCTGATTCCTCTTGGAGCTCCTCATTCACTCATCCTCCATTTGCATCATGGTCTCAAGATAAGCCGCCGACTCTACAAGTCACCCGTAATCTCTAATCATCGAACTGGCTACCTTGAAAAGAAGCCCAGTCCTTAACCTTTTCTTGAACTCCACACAATGGCACTCCTCTATTTCCACTAACTCTGGTGCAAATCTAGAGAGGCTAGTAAAGGCTGCCTCAAACTTGGCTACAAGCGTGTTGAGTTACTTGAGCTGTGAGAATTGCTCCATCAATGTCTCCCTAACAGTGGGAGGTAAGAACTTGTCCTGGAAAACATCGACGAAAGCCTCTCAAGTTTCCCCAATGCGCCCACACGCAAACTTTCACCGTTAACCTACATCTCCCTTCAGCTGGAATGATGCCAAGGTCACTCTCAAATCACTGTCTTCGATGCCGAGCATCTCAAACGTCTTTACCATTTGTTCGAGCCATTTATTTGCTTTCAAGTGCTCTTTAGGATCACCCAAGAACTCGTCTGGGTTCGACCAGAAAAACTCATGCTTCAGAAAAGACGGCCCCATCTTAAAACATGGCCTGGACTTGATTCTCAGCTCTGAAAATGTCAATAGATTCCCGCAATGCTCCGGCCATCTTGCGGGCTAAGGCACCCATGGCCTGTTGACCTATCGATTCGGCCACATTGGCCTAACCAACTCCCTCCTCTTGTGCTAGAATATCATCCGGTATCGGCACCTCCTGCCGTCTAGGCCTACCACGCCTACCACCACGACTACGTCCTGACATCCTAATGAAGGCAACAAAAGAGATTAACACATTTACAAATGTGCCAAAGCTAACTCACTCACGTCCTAATACGGTGGAGAATAGTAATTCACTCCACATAAGTACATAGTCACATAAACACATAAATTTCCTTCCTGGATAATGACCATCCCACGGCATTGGAAGAGTTCCGATTAGAAACAGCAGTGATAAATTGCTCTTCTAATAGGACTTCTAAAAACTCGTAGACCCAATCAATATCCTAGAAATTAAATCTCATACCCATATAATCACATAAACATGTTATCACCTAGCATACTATACATTCAAATGTCTCTATCAAGCGAAACAAACCCATTGTGGTAATAACCACTTCCTACGTACCCAAAGAATTCAAACCGGTACGCTCTGATACCAAGTTGTAACGCCCCGAAACAAATACAATAAACCATCTATGATAGTCAGTAAATAACAATATAAATTAGAGTACAAGGTCATTCTATTACATAAGATTTAGTTATACAAAAGGGTGACACATGCAAATATACATTCATAAGTCCTAACCCTGAATCTATAGCATGTGTCAACAACAAAAATATGAAATATAAGTTAAACAGATAATAGAAATGCCCTGAAGGCTACAACTTTCCAAGACTATACTTGGTTACATCAAATGGATTTAAATCCAATACATATAAAGCCCTAGGCTTGCACAAAATAATAACAAGTAAACAAATGAAGCCTTTGCTCTAGTCCTCCCAAGCTACTGCCTTGGCGGAGGCATCTCATCAACACCTGAAAATGGTTTTCCCATATAGGGTGAGCCAAAGCCAAGTAGAAACAATCCAACACAATATATGAATCTTAACAAAGATACAAGGGTGAAATGCATATGCAATGCTTATGACCAAAACGTTGATATTTCTTTCTCAAAAATCATGCCATGCTCAGCTTATATCACAATTCTCAAATCATGTCCTTTACAACAGAAAACAAGGGGGAAATTTTCAAACTGGTACAACCTTTCACGGATATTTCGTCCACAGGAAACCGTCAAACGGCACCCATGTAAACATAGCCTATGCAAGTGCCACTATTGTCATTTTATGGATATTTCATCCATGGGAATTGGCACCTATGTATACGCGTGTTTTTCGGGACTTTTACCCTGGACACACAGGCCAACTTAATTTGGCAATACACACACACCTCTTTCCAACGTTCACCCCCATTTTCTTAAATTCATATACATTTGCAATTTATTAAATAAGCCACAATATTCAATGCACACAGATGAGAAATTAGTTTCAATTCACCTAATCCTCATGCAATTTCTACAACAATCATAGCTATCCTCCACCGATAGCCCAAAACAAATATTTCTAAACAAATATAAAATCTACAATATAGATAAACTTCTCAAAATTTAAGATGTGAGTGATAATATGTATCCAACTCCACCATCCATACTAATATCCATCTAATTTCACATTTTCACCATCAATTCCATTTATTTATACAAAATAAATATTTGAGCCATTTAGGGTAAAACCCATTTTTCTTTCAAAATCCATTCTAGATATCAAAATCAATAGTTTGATCACAACTCAACCTCATTTCCAACCCCACAACCATTTTCAATGCATCCATTTAAAAACCCCTCTTTTGATTTTAAACCAAAACCCTAGATTTGTTCAAAATCCTCCAAAATCACAAGATTGTTTTATAGAAACAAATAGCTAAGTTAAAAATCATAAAAAAGTGTAGAGAATCCCTACTTGAAAGCTAAAAGACAAGATACACACGGATGAAACTCGGACGAAGTCGAAACCCAACTCTATTCAAATGAAAACGAAACTCTATGTAAGCTCTACCTTTTTAACAAAGGGAGTACGGTGGAGAAATGGGTAGATCTTAATGTATTTGTAGAGAGATGGTGAGTTTTAGAGAGAGAGAGGGTCTCAACTTAGGGTTTTGAAATATTTAGAGAGATATATGAAAAAGTGATGTAAAATGCCCTTTTTATGAACTGATATATGCACAGCTCGCTCAAGTGCAAGAGTTGTCACTCGAGTGACCAGACACAATAAGTTGTTCCGCTCAAGTACAAGAAGCTTCGCTTGAGCGCAGAATACACACTTTCAGAAGTTTTACAGACATAAGATTGTCGCTAGAGCACAAGAAGTCTCACTCGAGCGAAGAACACTACCTTCTTAGTATCTCTATAGGCCTGCAAAAGTACTGGGAGCTCACAAAGGTCGCTCGAGCAAAGAGGCCAAATTCTAGACAACAATAGTTTGAACCAACTAGCAACCAACCTGTTCCAAACACAACCAAGACACTCCAATACTCAAACTCAATGAGAAATAAGAAGAAACACAATATGAATATCTAAATAAGACAAATAAAATCTGGATTCAAAACATCAATGGGTCGGGTCTAAACCAGGAACGCTATAGCTTGCTTGGTGGTCACTATTTTGAAGCTAATCTTAAGCATAGTTTGTAAAAGCTCTTGATATAGGAATACTTTACCTCTATCCTCCCTTAGATATTCTTAACTTAATTTATATATTATATATATACAAGAGCATGTATTATTAATACATACATAGCAAGTGTGATTAGAATTACTCAATGCATGTTCACATTTTGATAGAATGACAATTTCATGACTATATGATTTATATTCCTTCTTTGCATGCATAGATCAAATGATTTAGCTATTGATTTTATCTTCGTATGTGTTCAAATATTCTCCATTGTTTTGAAACAATCTTGCATGAGGATGAAATGAGATAAGGTAAGTTCATTTTTACTCAAAACTTATATTTTCTTCACTGTTTTAGATTTTATCAGTTGAAAAATGCTCTAACAAATTGAAAATAACTTTTGTTTAAAATTTGTTTTACTGGGAGAAGATATAGGTGTTCTATACACATGTAAAATTTTTATAAGATCATTGGACACCATTTTCTTACCGAAATAAATATTTGTCTCAAGTGTTGCTTACAACACAGTAGAAACAGTAAATTCAAACAGGTCCCATTTTCTCTACAATTGGTATTTTTCTACACAACCACTTGGGATAGTTAGATATATGAGTTATCTTTTATTTTCCACCGATTTCACAGATAATGGATAGGTATAAGAGGAGAAATTATAGTTTTACTAAAATGCGACAAAATCTGTCCAATTTTCTTAGCAAACTTAATTGACCATCTTCCATTGGTATTCAGTCTTCAAGCTCCTTTGTAAATGTGTTCTCAACTCAAATATCTAGAATACAATTCTGACCCCTAAGGCACAAAAATGGCATGCAAATGAGATGTGGCATATGGCATGTGGAACATGCAAATTTCAGCAACTAAAATGATGCAAAACAGCCCCCGAATTATAGCGAAATTACACCCGATGCCCGAAATGCAATGTTATGCACCCGAAATGACCTACAGCTACGCCAAACATGCACAATATGGACATGGCATGTAAAGACAGATGCTAGGAAGTCCCCAAACTAGCATTTTTCCAGTACAAAGTATGGCCAAACAATGATCACAAGCATGGCAAAAATAGCTTGCAAAAAAATGGGGGAAAATAGGAGAATTACAAAGCAAGTGGTATCTACAATGCCCAAACTAAAAAACACAGTTCTACAACATTAAAGAGGGGCCAAAAATATGCACATTTACAAGAGATGACATCTCTCAATTCAGTATGTAGATATGCTCAATATAGCATGCAAAATATGAGCCAAAAGGGGCTATAACATGAGGTATCACAAGCAAGCACCAAACAGCTTAAAACCCTTAACAAGACATGAATAATGGGCCAAAATAAGACACTTTCTAAGCCTGATGATGACCAAAAACAGAAGCTAAATAGGCCTAAAAAAGCATGCAATTTTACGGTAAATTGGAAGAATTACAAAGCAAGTGCATGATAGAGTCACCAAACATGGTTGAGCCCTTCTTAAATGTTGAAGAGGTTATCAAAATAGGCCCAATCACAGTTTATATCAGCCTCGAAAACAGATCACTCATGAGCTAAAAATAGCATGCAAAAGCAAGAATAGAACATGAATTCAAAGCAAGTGGTATGCAGAGCATGAAAACCAGGTTGAGCCCTTCTTCAAAGTTGAATAGAGGCTCAAAATAGGCACAATATTAGTTCATGAGATGCTCCAAATCAGATCACAAATTGGCCAAATAAATCATGCAATTTTACGGTAAATTGGAAGAATTACAAAGCAAGTGCATGATAGAGTAACCAAACATGGTTGAGCCCTTCTTCAATGTTGAAGAGGGGCTCAAAATAGGCCCACCCACAGTTTATATCAGGCTCGAAATCAGATCACTCATAAGCTAAATAAAGCATGCAAGATATTGGCATTCTAAGAGGTATTGAAACAAGTACCAAATGGGGCTCTCAAATGGGGTTGAACCCTTAATCAAACTTGTAGAATAGCTCAAAATAGTGACATTTTCAGTAGAGTTCGAAGCCCAAAACAGTGAGCAAATAGGGTAAAGAATTGATGCAAAATTGTGCTAGAAAAAGGGAATTAGTGACTTACCCTTGGAGATCCAACTTTGGTTGCTTCTTGGCTTCAATTTGTTGATCCTTAGCCTTTGAAAAACCCTCCTTTGCTGCTGGAATGGAGGTGGTGATGGTGAGGCTTAGGGTTGATGAAGGAATGGCCTAGAACCTTGAAGCTTTTTAGGTTTTTTTGCTATGGAAATGGAGGTTTTGGGAGAGAAGCTCTTGAGATCAAATGTTGTAACCTCAACAAAGGAGCTGTCCAGCCCCTTAAATGGATCAAAAAGGGTGTAAAAGGGGAGGGAAATGCACCCAAGCTTTCCCTCCCAAAATATCCCCCGGAGGGCTGGGATATTTTGAAAAGCAGCTGGACAGCTGTAAAGGGTTCAAAAGCAGAAAGCTGGCCGGCCAGGTGCCTTTCTTGAAGGTGGCCGGCCGGCCACCCCAACTGGTCGGCCAGCCACTCCCCCTGGCCGGCCGGCCGGCCATGGCCAAAAAATGAAGTGAAGAATTAGTGGCCGACAACCACTTTTTGGTGTCCTCCCATGTGTGTAGAACAAGGTTCCATGGTTAGAATTTGGCAACTCTGAAACAGAAGTCACAACATTGCACTTGAAGGAGAGGCTCAAAAATGAAAACAACAATTACTGGCCGACCAGTACTTTTTAGGGTCCTTCCATGTGCCCTCATCACAAATATGTAGTCCCGGCTTGAAGAAAATATCCCCAGGGTGTTCAACATTGGCCCGGAAGTGAGCAAAACGGGCGCCGGAGGAGCGAAACTGGTTTTCTGGAACAATTGCTGGCCTCCCACCCTCCAGTGATCTTCCTGATGTTAAAACAGAGGCACCTGCCAAAATTGAACAAAACCTGATGCAAAATGAATGCTCGGAGCCCAAACCGCGAGGTTCGGGGTCCCGAAAATGGGATGCAGGCACCGAGAGTGGCGTTCGGCCACGAAGTGGGCATCAGAAGCCCCAGTGTTCCTCAGAATGATAAAACAGAGGCACTTGCCAAAATTGAACAAAAACCGATGCAAAATGAATGCTCGGGGGCCAAACCGCGAGGTTCGGGGTCCCGAAAATGGGCTGCAGGCACCGAAAGTGGCGTTCGGCCACGAAGTGGGCATCAGAGGCCCCAGTGTTCCTCGTTATGATAAAACAGAGGCACTTGCCAAAAATCGGAGAAATCGGAGATGGTTGGGCGGTCCCGAACCGAGGCACACGGCTTGACGGTCCCGAAAACCGGGAACCGGGCTCCGAAATGGGCAAAATGGCCTACGGCCACGAAAAGTAGCCCACGGCCACTGAGAGATAGTCTACGAGACCACTCCCTTCCCTCAGGAAAGAAAACAGAGAAAACTGAGTCTGGTTCGCAAACCGAGGCAAGGCACAGAAGAGAGTTCGGGAGTCCGGAGGCAGGGCGCACGGCCGTGACTCTGAGACTTCTGAACGAGCACAATATGCAACATCACCGAGCGCTCAATCGGTGACGTCTGAGTCTTAAGGTCGGTCAAAAATGGGGTGTCTACAGTCACGGATTTCACTAAGTATGCGATAGATTGGAATCTTGAAGACCGTGGTGATGCCTGTCCTGGCCTTCAACCTTCTGTTTGCATCCGCTACGTCATCTCGGGGGAAGTCATCCCGGTCACTCCGACGTCCTCTACCCTGGTTTTTGCGATTCGAACCACGATCCGACTCCTCTGCTCGGTCATTTGAGCGGCTGGACTCTTGCCCAACCGCGTGCACTTTGCCAGCTGTCCTCTTATCTGTTGCTACCGGAGCTGCCTTTGCGATGGATGCTGACGCATCATCCTTAACTCGGATGTGCTCATTGATGCGCTGCATGAGCTGGCCCATGGACGTCGGCTGGTGCATGGTAAGTGAGTCCCGCAGTCTATGTCCGACCGGGAGACCACGCTTGTATTGAGTGATTGCAAGGTTAACCAGGCAATCCAAGATCTCGTTGAAGGTCTCCCAATATCTGGAGTTGTACGCCTTCAGTGTGTCGCTCGGTTCCATCTTGACACTCAGTAGGTGATCAACTTCCTTTGGTGTTTTAGTGTTGGTTTTGAAGCGCGTCATAAAGGCTTCGGCCAACTGATGCCACCTTTCTATGCTCCCCTCCGGCAACCTCTCAAACCATTTCAGGCCCAGTTCGCCTAAACTTGAAGGGAAGATAAGGCACATAAGTGCATCATTCCGCCTATGTCCGGCCATTACCTGTCGGAAGTGGCTTACATGCATGTAGGGATCGGTCTTTCCATCGTAAAGTGTGAATTTGGGCTGGTGGAAGCCTGCCGGAAGCGGTGTTGTTTCTATTTCCAGGGAGAAAGGGGTGGCACTCAGCCTAGCCAAGTCCGAATCTACAAGGAGCGGCGCTGCCTGGCGGGGTGGAGGCATTCCGACCTCCTCACTGGCGTGAACCCCGTAGGATAGCCGCTAGAACGCAGGCACCCTCTGAGCCTCCCGCCGGCGAGCTCGCTCCTTTAAGACTGCCCGCAAATCCTCTGATCGAGCGGAATAAGAATACCTCGACGTCGTCGCCGGACATGAGGGCTGGTAAGTGCTATCTTGCGCGCTGGGCTTCTCTGCGCGCACGTCGGAATCACCAACCTTATAACTTCTGGTAATAGAGATGGACGGGGTGTGTCGCTGACTCTGACTGCCTGAACAGCGGGGTTGGGTGCGCTCACTGTGGTCTCCCACTCCAGCTATACCCTTCCCTTTGACATGCCGCTTCAGCTCCTCCATCTTCGCCGCCATCCGGCGGATGACGGCATCCTGGTCCCTGAGCTTGTGTTCCAAACGTCTCGCATGTGACTCTCTCCGTCGCCGATGACCGTCTGGGCTCCGTGAATGACCATAGCTCCTTTCGCGCTTATCCCGCGCTTCTCCCGACTGCCCTCCTAGGAATGTCTCCAAGTCCGCCATTGGAGGGATGATGGTATGACCTTCTCTCCGTCTGCCTGACTCCGGGGTAACTCCGTCGATGGCAGACAACGGAATCTCCTCGTTGTTCGCCATGAACGGCGATCAGACGAGCCTGGAAGACAAGGTTTTGTCTGCAAAGATTCCCACAGACGGCGCCAATTGTACGGGGAACAAATATTCCGGCAAGCCCGTACTCCTTTCTTCCAAGCTCCGTTTCTGTCCGATCACCTGAAAGCACAACGACGGTGAGCAACCCAGCGGTGTGTGGCCGGAAAACCCCTCTGACGGTCAAGTTAGCACACACCTTGGGATAGAGGGAGAGAGAGGAGAGTGTTTGAGTGTAGGAGTTTCTTACAAAGTGTTCGTCTCCCCACGTATGGGGGGCGTAGACATGCTTATATACCCTCTACGCCCCAAATCTACTCCAAGTGATCTCTCAACACGTGGCACTGCTATCCCATCTGTCAACACAAATCTTGCTGAACATCACCTAACTCAACTGCCTGCCCACTCTTATGGGAGCTCGGCAGCCGGGCTGCACCATCTCGGCTATCAACGGCCATATTGCGCTTCAAGCCTAAGTATTCCCATAGCTAAGACTAATGAGGGCCGGGCTCGGCTGCATCCCAGCATAGTGAAGCTCGGTCAAGCCCATGCTTGTCTGCCGTTGACCTTCCTGCCGAGCAAACACAAGTAGCCCGGTCTATCCTTGGCCGCCGCCAGACGTCTAACTTGACCGGCCTTGATACCATGATGCCGCGTAGCTCGGTCTGCCTTAACCGAGCAGATTCCTGCAAGGGCCGAACTACCTCGGCCCAACCTCGTTGGGCCCAAAATCTGTCCGGCCCAATTCCAGATCATAAATCTCCCTCTCAGTTTTCATATTGGTGCACTAATGAGAAATCTTGTTTATACTTTGGTATTTGTTTGGTAGAGCTGTGGCGTATATGATCTAGAAGATGAATTTAATCGCTTCTAATTATTTTGATTTGGACTGATGCATAAGGAATTGGTTTTCTTTTAGCCCATGTTTGGATCAAGGATTTGAGAGGGTATTTGTTGAGGGAAAGGAAAATAGAAGGGAAAATTGGAAAAAAAAAATAATAATAAAGCTTGTATTTCATTCACGCTTCTCCTTTGTCTCCACAAATCCCTACTCAAAAGCAAAATATTGGAGAGTAAAATTTTAGTTTTTTTAGTCAATTACTTAAAAGGGTAATACAGGTTGTGTTTTAGAAGAAAAAAAATATTTAAGTTAGGTTCTCTAGTAGAATCATTCAAACTTCTGACTTCTACCTATCCTAACTACTATGTCTCCTTGGAAATGTTTTATATGCTTAGTTATCTTTAAAATTTGCTAGAGTTTTTGTTATCTTATCCTTTTGTTTCTGATGCAGTTATACCTTGTCAACAAAACTAGTTCATTAAATCACTGAGTCCATGTTACCACAAGCTGTTATATGTGATATCTCTTGCCACCCTTGACAACCTCAAGGACAGAATAGACCATGACATAGGTGATATGTTTTTGAAGGAAAATGCCAAGTAAAAAAGCTATAGAAATGTGTGAAAAGATATGGAAATATGTAAATGTGTATGGGAATATGAGAAGTGCATTGATATTCTCACTATTTTGTTATTATTTCCACATTAACGACAGCTAATGTACAGAATTCTTCAACCCGACTATGATTTTAGAGGCATTCATCAAGTTTTGTTTTGCAAATTAGTATGCTTGTTGCTTGTCAGTATCTATGCACTAAATGCAGTTATGGTTCTTCAAATAAGTTTTCATTTTTTATTCTTCAGTGGTAAATAGGGATGCGGCATTGGAACTTTGGTACCTCTCTGTTATTGTAATTGTTATTTTTCTTTGCATTCTCTTTCTTTGTTTGACTTCGAAATTTTATTTTCAATTAGCATTTATGGAATGGATTTCTATGTTGTCTTGGAACGCCAGGGCTATCGTGTTGGGCGTCGCTGTAGGTGCAAGTCTCATGTTGGAATTCAGCACAGGGTCACAAAGGACGATGCTATGAAGTGGTTCCAGGTCAAATATGAGTGTGTGATCCTCAACAAGTCCCAGAATATTGGGGGTTAGTCTTAAACATGAAGGCATCCGTTGAGTTCTAAGTTTTCAAGTAGGAAAATGCTATAGACTTCAAATAATCTACCAGACTTCTCACATAGATATGGGACTCACACAAACCCACATGTGTGTAGGACTCACACCCATGCAAGAGATTTGGTAGAAAATTTGACAAATTATTTGGGATCTCTAGCATAACTCTTTGAAGGAACCTATTATTAGCACAGTTTTAAGTTTCAGTTCTGCTAGGTAGCTTGAATTCATTAAGGTTCAAATGACTCGTTTTGGCACCTTTTTTCTTTTCTTTTCTTTTCTTTTTCCTCTGTGTTCCTACTTCTGTTCTTCCATTGATTTTTTTTCTTTTCTTCTTCCATAACTCAGAATCAAAAAAAGAGATAGAGGAGAGGAAAGAGATGGAGCAGAGAGAGGAAAAATCAAAAAAAATCAAACAAGATCTGTGCTGGTTAGATCTATGTCTACACAAATCTGCTCTACCACCTCTTTGTTTCTTCTCTTCTTCTTCTTCTTCTTCTTCTTCTTCTTCTGTATTTTCTGCTCCACCACCACAACACCCAAAATCAAAATTAAAATTCAAAATCAAAACCAAACTCATAGAATCAAAATCAAAATCAAACCCCCAAATCAAAATCAAAACAAAATCAAAATTAAAATCAAACTCACCGCATCTAGAGTTGTTGCATTTGGGGTTGCTTACCTGGCGAACATTGTATGGGTTAGGTTGTGGTGATCTCTGTCCATGGCTCCCTCTCTTTGTTTCCTTCTCCTCTCTTCCTCCTTTCTTTCTGTCGCCTCTCTATTTCTCTCTTTCTCTGAAATCAGAAAGGAAGAAGGAAAAGGAACACAAAAAAAATAAAAAAGTGCGCTACAACGACGTCATTTGACACTCGGGGCATTTGGGCCTCTCCAGTTTCAAGCTTTGAAGCTTTACTCTTTAAGTTTTTGGAAGTTGTGGGTATGTTTTTCTGTAGACTACGTGATATATTTTACCATTTTCAAGAGATTTGTTTCAGTTGTACTGTTATGTTTGTTCAAATGTTGAATTTAACTTAGTATTGTTTTGAGAATGGATGATAATGATGACGTTTGAAATCTTACTAGTATTAACAATCAGATATTTACTAAAATGATGAAAATGTCTTAGTGTATTTTTTTCAAACATAACACTTCAATATAATACACTAATAAATTTCTTAGTGTGTTTTATTTTTAAACATAACAAAGAGTATTTTTTGTTTAAACGTAACAACGTAACATTCTAAAATTGTCATATAAGACAAAATAGATTATTTTAGCCAAATATGATAAAATGTCATATCTAACTCATAACCATTTTATTTTTTCTTACACAAAAGTTATAATAAAAAAAAATCAAAAAATTTATTCTAAATGTGACTTTTTAGTCCCACGTTAAAATAACTAAAAAGCTAACAAGTTAAAAAGTTAACTAATATTTCAAACGAATTCTAAAAAAATTCCTTAGTTATTGATATCAGATTTTGTCTTACTTTTTAAGATAATGACACCTTATCTTAAAAAATAGAATTTTAACTTTAAAATTCATTAATATGTGTATAATATTAAAATATATTTTAATATAAATTTTAGTCTGTTTGAAGTACATTTGGTAGTAAACAAACAAAAATTTCCTTTAGAAACAATGCATTATTGCACTTCACTAAAATTAGAAAATTTTAAAGTACTAAAGTCATGATAGAATTCATTATATTAAAATTTGTGTTGGCACCTTAATTTTAATCAATTCTAAAAAATAATAACTAGTAAATACAAATAAATAAATAATAATAATAATAAAATAACAAACACAGACTAAAACTAAGAATAATAATAATAATAATAAATCAATAAAAGAATAGGAAAAAACAAAACAAATAAACAACAACAAAATAATAAATAAAATAGACAAAGCAAACCAAGTAAAACAAAAACAAAGAAAACAAAAATAATAAAAACAAAATCAAGCAAGTAGATTTGGCCTCTTTTGGGAAGAATATAAAGTCAAAAGCCAATTTTAACCTATTTTAAGTCACATTATTTTCTTTTCTTTTCTTTTACATATTTTTTCTATAAAAAAAATCAAAAAATGTCAAAAGAATTAATTTTTAACCAATTTTCCAAAACAACCCTTTAAACCGACCAAAAGCAAAGAATAAAAAAATAATAACAAGTAATCAAGCAAAACAAGCACACCAACTGATAAGGCCGATGAAGGCAAACGAATAAAGCTTGAAATAGAAGTGTCACACTATTCACACTAATAGACTATCTCCAATGGTTACTTAAATTTATCATCAAATTTGAATTTGGTGAAAAATGACTCTTTTTTCTGATCTAATGTTTTTATCAAATAGATATCAAATCCAAAATTTCACTCTTTTTTTTTCATCAAACTGAGGACCAATGTGCCTTTTAACAAATCACTATTTATACCCGTTTGATTTTCACTACCGGATGTCCACTCATATGTCCTCCGGATGACCATCTCAAGGCAAAAATTTATAAAAAAATTACACTAACCGGTTAACCCTCCAGATGACCACCTCAAGGTAAAAATTTATGAAAAATTTACACTTGCTGATAAACCGACTGGACATCTGCCCAGCCAATTGTTGTTCTGATGAAACTTTAAAAACCTCTATTAGAACACTTGATATCAAATGGAACTTTACTCAAATTAGTAAAAAATTTGATGCATCGTTAGAGATTTTCTTAGATGCAAACATTAGTTGAATTCATGTCATCAACCCTCTTGCTTGTGTACCACCTATACAACCCCGCCACCCCAACTTTTGTCTATAAATAAATGTCTCCAACAACTTTTAGAGAGAGAGAGAGAGAGAGAGAGAGAGAGTAATTCAAGAGTAAAATTTAAAAAAGATAGAAAGAGAAAAACCAAGAAGAGAATCAGTAACAATAAAATCAAAGAAGAAAAAAAACAAAAAGAAAGAAAGAGAAGTAAGGGAGAAGATGAAAAGGAATAAGAAAAGGAATAGTAAGGTATTAGTACATGTAAACTACAAGTTAAATCTCAATAAGTATAAGTTAATCCAAATAATTTAAGTCGAACTTTCATTCAACTTATGGAAAACTATCTAAGTAAATCAAGTTGAATCTCTGTCCAATTCAAAATAAGGTATAATCCAATAATTTTATTAACTTGTTATAATATTTGAATCTCATTATCATCACATATCATTGTTGACTGTCAATAATATTTGTTATCATCCCATGAGTCTCATCATCATATCATTATTGACTGTTAGTAATATTTATAGTCATTTTATGATTCTCATCGTCATATTACCACATCACATATCATTATTAACTGTTAATAATAGTTAGGGGTTGTTTGGAGTGTCCTAAATAAGTGTACTTTTTGTCTTTTTTGACTAAAAAGTTGAGGAAAAAAATATGAATATTTGTGTTAACTTTTTGACTTTTTATGGAAAAATGTGTATTAAAAAATTGTATAAATTAGTGTGTAGGGGAAAATTAAGATTGGGAGTTGTGCAGCCGTAATTTTTGACTTTTGATAAATAGTAATAACTTTTTAACTTTTTGAATAATTTTTTGACTTTTTTTACACTTCCCAAACTTGGCCTTATTGTCATCTTAGGAGTCTCATCATCATATCATTTTATCATATATTATTATTGAGTGTTAATAAAATTTATTATTATCTCATGAGTCTCCTTATCATATTACTTTATCATATATCATTGTTGAGTGTTAATAATATTTGTTATCATCTCATAGATCTCATCATCATTTCATTTCATCACATATCAATATCAAAATAGAATTCTCCATACTAGCAATTTTTCATATTAACACTAACATTACTAATCTCATAAACTATATATGTAAATAATACATATTATTATTATATACCGTCTATTAGCCGAATGTATAGTAAAATATACACCGGCATGAACTTCTTTAGCATTTATTTACATTTTTGTTATTTAAATACCAATACTATATATACGTAAATAATATATATTATTATATACCATCTCTTAGCCGAATGTACAGTAAAATATACATCGGCACAGGCTTTTTTTATTCTTATTTATATTTCTGTTATTTAAATACCAGTACTATATAAATGTAAATAATACATATTAGTATTATATACCGCGCCTTAACCGAATGTATAGTAAAATATACACCAGCACATGTAGCGATCCCAATTTTGATCCGTCTCTTGTAGTGTTCCGGGCTCGGGTTGGTATGGTTTTGACCGATGTTACGTATCTTAGTTTCCCTTGTATTTCCCTTATTTTTGGTTATCAGGTTATAGTGGTGTGTTTGGAACATATAATGTCTCCAAACCTTTAGATGCGAATCCAACCCAAATTGTGCTTTGCAGAGTTGTATCGAAAGTTAATTCTTTCATGTTTTGCCATTTCGCTGAGTATGTCGGGGGTCGAGTCACCCTATACAGCTTACGGGGGTCGACCTGCCCGGTCAGCTCGCCGAAGCAAAAATGCAAAACGCATTCGAAGTTGCTTGCCTGCTCGAGCGGCCGTTTATCCGCTCAAGCAGAGAATGTTTGGTTCCAAAAGTTTGACCTATCCGCAAAAGTACTGGGAAAGTGTATTCGACGCTCAAGCAGGGCTTTCCATACTCGAGCGGACCATGTTATATCAGTTCGTGAATCTGATATTTCATATCACTTTTGTATATCTCTCTCTAAAAATATTTCCTCTCCCTTCTCTCTACATTTCTCTACACAAACTAGATCAAAAATCTTGATTTCTCAATATCCATTTGAGTTTTTCCATTGCTTCTTCATCAAAGTGGTTTATCATCTCGAGGACTTCATTGTGTACGGTGAAGATCGAGTTTCGACACCGTTGATTTTGAGGGTTTCATCTCATTTCTTCTTCAAAACTTGAGGTAGGGATTTTCTTAGAGTTATATATATATTTTTGCAATATTTATATGATTTTGGAAATCATCTTTCGATAGCTTTGAAAATTGATTGTTGATTCAAGAAGTTGAGCGATTTTGAAAGTGGGTTTGTCTCTTGTTCTTTTAAAATGATCTTATGGGTTTTGATCTTTATTGATTGAAGAAAAGATGATTTTGAAAAGTTTTCTTTCAAAAGATTTGAGTTGTATAGTTTTGGTGAGAAAACCTAGAATTTGTGAATTTTTTTAAAAGAGACTGAAAATCCATGAATGATATTGTTATATTTATTTTGTGTGTCAAAATAAATGGATGTTTGGAAATTTTCTTATTTATATTTATATAAATGATGAATTTCAGGGAATATGAGAATTGTTGTTCATTTTGAAAATTATTGTTCAAAACGTTGAAATAGTCTTGAACTGACTAATTGTTGAGGATACTTGAGAAGAGGAAATTGTGTTATTCCTTGGATGATGAATTGGAATAAAAGTATTTATATTCATCTTGTGTTATTGGCATAACAATTCATTTGATTACATTAAATTTCGAAAGTTGATTTGAAAAGTTGTATTGAGAAAAGAATGTTGAGAAACAAGTTTTCAGGAAATGGTTTTGGGGTAAATACATTGGTAAGTCTTAATAGGTGGTGTAGATGATATTGAATAAGTTGGCCTGAGAGTCCGGGGTGAAAGACCGAAAACCCGCGCGGATAGGTATCGAGCCTTCTGGTTAATACCGGTAAAAATGACAATTTAGTACTATTTGTATAGTCTACTTGCAGATACTAACCTAGGGATTACTAGAGTCATATTTACCGCCCTTGAAATAAATTGTTAAGTTTTGAACAATTGAAATTGCATGACATCATTGAGCATGATGGTTTTCAAAAGATGAAAATGTGATTTATCTTCAAAAATGGCATAGCATGGCATGTGCATTTCATCTCTTGAGACTTGTATAAAATGTATATACTTTATTAAAGATTTCCTATTGGGCTTTATGCTCACCTTACGGGATTTTTGTGCAGGAAAAGTTGTGGTAATGTCGCCTAACTAAAGGCGAGGAAATGTATGTTGAGAGTACAAGACTCTCATTTTCCTGTAACTCTGTGTGTAAGCCAAGGGCTGTATGTGTGTGGGTTTAAATAACCGTTTTGTGTAACCAAACTCAAGCCTTGGAAACTTGTAAATCACTGGGGGTATTTATTTGTTTATTTACTTGTTGTTGGATTAATGTATTGTTGCATGAAGAACTATTGTATCATGTAATGTAAATTTAGAGATTTATATTCGGTTTTCCTTGAAAGAGCCATGATTGTTGTATTATCATTTGGGCTAGAAATTTGGAGCGTTACAACTTGATATCAGAGCTACCGGGTTTGAATACTTGGAGCTCGTGGGAAGTGGTTGTTTAACCACAATGGGTTCATTTAGCATGCTTAGGAAGTGTTATGCATTTTGTGACTTTGTAATAACATGCTTATGTGACTATATGGGTATGGGATTGGACTTTTGGGATATTGTTTGCACCTGTTAAATTCCTTGAGGTCTTATTAAAAAGGTACTTGATCAATACTCATTTTACTAAGAATTCTTGGTTTTTCGTGGGACGAATCTCATCATAAGAGTATAATCCATATGTGTTTACATGACTAAGTGCTTATGTGGGGTGAAATTTAATTGTTATATGGTAGAGGAATATATAGAATTATTGTGATCGAACGTGTAAGGCAAGTTGCGGGCACATGTGGGTTAGTGTGCTAAATTAATTCTATTGTCATTTATAGGATATCAGGAAGAGGTCAAACCCGTGGTGGTATAGGCGGGAGGCGTCATAGGGCTCGCCGAGGTGTGCATGAGGTGCCAGTCCATGAGGTTTCGGTGCAAGAGGAAGAGTCCGGCCAAGCTAATGTGGCCGAACAAGTCGGGCAGGCTGGAATCCCAGGACAAGCGAGTCAAACCGCAATGAGGGCCCTAGCTCGAGAAATGGTAGGGGCTTTAAGAGAGTCTATGAACTTGTTGAGGGTGGAGAATCAAGCAAAAGAGAACACCGCGGAGTCAAGGGTGAGTTTCCTTACTAGAGAGTTCTTGCGAGCCAAACCGGATGAGTTCCATGGTGGCCCCGAGCCCAAGAAAGCAGATGAGTGGCTCCAACAAACTGTGAAGACATTTGAGATACTTCACATCAAAGATAGTGAACTAAGAGTGGCTCTAGCGAGTTACTACCTTAAGGGAGACGCGGGTCAATGGTGGAAATATGCCAAGGGTAGAGTGGAGCCGACATGGAAAGGCTTTGCGGTTGTTTTCCAAGATAAATACATACTTCCCACTGCTAGAGAGAGATTGAGGCAAGAGTTTAAAGATCTCAAACAACTCAACATGCCTGTGGCAGAGTTTGAGGCGGTCTTCTCTAGTTTGTCTAGATTTGCACCAGAGTTGGTGGCAATGGAAAAACGCCGTTGCATTGAATTTGAAAAGAAATTGAAAACAAAAATTATGTTCAAGCTTGTCGGAAATATGATTCAGGAATATGACCATCTTGTGGAGACGGCGACACACGTAGAAATTTTCATACAAGCCAAGGAGGAGAGACTTTGAAGTTCAAGGTTTAGGGGCCAAGAGTCTCAAGGAGACTGTAGGCAAAACAAGAAAAGCAAGAATACCTATCCATCCTAGTCCCAACCACAGTAGTCTAGATCCACTTTTCTTTTGACTAGTGCAAGTCCGGGAAAAAGTGCATCGAGTAGCTTCTCGTGTTTCAAGTGTGGCCAACCAGGTCACAAAGTTTTCTCATACCCACAGAGGGGAAGAGGGCAATTAATATTACCACCACCTAACCGATCTCAAAGTCAATCTCAGTCTCAGAATAAAGGTCAAGGGTTTAATTGTTATTAGTGTGGGCAGCCGGGGCATATGAAGAGAATTTGCCCACAGTTGGGAGGTGCATCTGGCGCATCAAGGTCAAGGCAGACTCAAAGCTACCAGCAGGCTCAATCAATCCAAGCTTCACGAATTAATCAGGGAGTCACTTCGGCTCAGTCAATACAACATGTCTATGCTCCGGGAGGGGAGCAAGTTAATCAGGGGCCACAGGGGGCGCGTGTATGCTGTTACCGTGCTAGAGCAGTTGCCAGAATCCTCAGTTGTGAGAGGTATTTTTGTTGTGTAATTCTTTGGCTAATGTATTAACAGACACGGGTACGTCTCATTCATTTATATCTACTGCATTTGCTTCTGCATTAGGGTTAAAGGTAGCACGGTTAGTGCCTTCACTCAAAGTAGAGTCACCTGTTAGGGGTACAATTGATTTAGACCGGGGTTGTCGTGATTGTGAAATAGAAGTTGTCGGGCGTCGACTTCCGTTTGCTTTTGTGTTGCTAGATATGTTGAATTTTGATGTCATTTTAGGCATGGACTGGTTGTATTCTTATCAAGCTGTGATTAATTGTTACCATCAGAGAGTTACAGTGTGCATTTTGGGTGGTAATCATTTCTATTTTCTGGAGAACCGAGTTGCTAGAGCCTTGTTGCTAGTTGTTGACCCTCGTAGTAGAAGTAAGCTTAGTGGCCTTCTTACAACTCTCTTGAATAGCGAGAGTGACGGGGCTCGTGTTCAGTTACCAAGGGTACACTACAAGAATTAACACTTTTAGCAACAAAAAAATTGGTCGCTAAAAGTCTATTTTTGGTCGGCAAAAGTTATCCGCGACCAATTTTTTTTGTCGCTAGTTTGGTCGCCAATTGAGGGTCGCGGAAAATAATTTGTGACCAAAATTTTCGTTGGTCGGGAAAAGTTGCATTTGCCGACTAAATTTTTGGTCGCTAAATATTTAATTACCGCGACTAATTCATTTTGTCGCTAAAACACTTTGGTCGCGAAAAATCGCCTTTTGCCGACCAAATTTCTTAGTCGCCAATTGTGACATTTCACAACCAAAAATTTTGGTCGCCAATTGTGACATTCTGCGACCAAAATTAGTTTGGTCGTCAATTGTTACTTTTCGCGACCAAAAGTAATGGTCGGCAAAAGTGAGTTTCCACGACCAACAAAATTTTTGGTCGGCAATAGATGTATTTTTTGCGACTAAAACTCTTGGTCGGCAATTGTCATTTTTTGTGAAAAAAAATAATTTATTTGTCGCGACTAATAAATTGGTCGCCAAAGCAGGAAAACAACACACCTGTAATTCCTAATAATTCATTCAATCCATAATAAACCTATAATTTTAAAGTATCATTCAAATTAACTGAATCATTAACATTCGACACAATACAACTATTCTAAGTTTTCATTCACAAGTCACATCCATCTAGCATAACAATTTGAAACAATACATAATTCAGATTTACAGCATCAGGAAAATTGCTTAATCCACTAAGTTGCCTTGATAGCCAATCAAAAAGATCCTTGCGCCCTTCCGTGCCAAGCTTCGCATCCATCAAAGCAGTAGTGATGTAAGGCACCTAATAAAGAAACAGAATTGAAAAATTTATCAGAGAAGCATGATAAATATATAAAATTAATTAATGCATAAACGAAATAGAGAAATTGGAACCCCACCATTTTGTCGAGAAGACAGAGATCTGTCAAATGCTCTAACAGGAAAAACATTAAATTTATAAAAACATTAAATTTATATGCTCGGGCAATCAAAATATCTATCAACGATTCAACATTTCATTTTTTTTTTTTTTGCGCATTAAAGCAACCATTTTTTTACCTCTGTTAATGAGGAACAAACATACTTTCTTATTTAATTTTCTTTCAATTTACAACAATTTCTTACATTAATTATATAAATTCAGCAAAAGGGTAGTGTACAAACCGGAATTTTAGCCTTTTTATAGGAATTTTCACAGCAAACATTTGTGACATCCTTAAGCACTGCCCTCCTCTTATGCTGAACAGGTGCAGCAGCAGAAGCACTGCTATTCATCTCATCTAAAGCTGCCCTTTTTGAACTTGTCCGTAAAACTTGCTTTTGACCTTGCTGCTTCAGTGCTTCTGAAGGTGGAATCCCTCCAAATGCATGACAAGCAGCAGCTCGAGCTCGTGTCATTCTAACAGTAGGCTCCCCAACATTAGCAATAGCAAGATTTTCTTCCTTCATGTTTACTGGCCTTAGAGAAGAGCAAGGCAAGGGTTTCTAAATTCAGATAAGACTCATGAAACCTGCAACAAATGCATATCGGGACAAAGTGAAATAAAGGACAAGCTGCTGAAGTGAGAAGGGGCTCCAGAATAGGGAACTCACAGGCTGCTAAAGAAATATCGTAAGCGAGTAAAAAGTACAAAATAAAGCATAACAAACCTAGAGCATCTAATTTTCCAGATAATCAAAGTAATGTTTGTCTTTAAAGACACCAAAACAGATGCACAACCATGTACAACTGGTGTATAAAAGCTACACACTGCTAGGGAGGTAAAGAAATGGTTCCAGAAAAGACTCTGAATCTAATAGAATGAAATAAAAGGTAAATATCTTAAATTCAAAAATCAAGAGTGAAATAAAGCCATTAGAATCCAGTGCTGGAAAATATTGTTTTCAGCTCCTGAAACTGCTAAACATTGCAATTTGATGATTCTAAATGAAAATGATGATCTCCAATCAGTGATTTGCATAAACACTGATATTTTCTACTTTGGATCTCCAGGTGTGGTGGAGTTCCATCAAGCAGCTACCTACGTATCCACAAACCAAATGCAAAGACAGAGACAAAATTCAATACATTCAAATAATAGAATGGAATGGCTTTTTAGCTTAAAAAAATAAAATACTTTGGAGCAAAACTTGCAATTATAGGAATCACTTCAAGTTCATTATAGGAATCACTTGACGAATACACCATTCAGCCACTTTTTTGACATTGTGGCATGTTTCTATCCCTTATTGCCTACCTAAGATTCTAAGAAGCATGAACACAGACAAGTGATACGACACGAACATGCCAATACAACAATTTTCAAAAAATATAGGACATGACACATGAAGGACACACATAAAATATATAATTTTTTATATATTTATTATATGCTATATATATGAATATATCATTCAAAGATAATATAAAAAAAAATTGAGAGAGACGTGTCGAAGTAATCGTTGCACATTGAAACATGACAATACTTACCAACCATCCAGCAATCCCAGGAAGTTCTGTAACATGAGTGAAAATAGGTTTCACTGTCATCTGAAAATATGCTAATATATGAATATATCTTCTATTTTTCTTCATGAATGAAGTCTTAAAAGGGCTATGATGCAGCATCACAACTTGCTACAAATTTCTCATCATCAAACAAATCTATTAGTTGAAGACAAGCACTCTAATAAAACATCAAACGGCTGAAATAATCAAATTTAATAAATGAGTCATGCTCAGCAAGTACATAAGCAACTTTCAATGAGAAGATGAAGCATTACGGTCAATGACTTAAAAAAGTATAAGTACCAATAAATGAGTCATGCTCTGCAAGTACATAAGCAACTTTCAATGAGAAGATAAAGCATAAGTACCTGTTAGGTAATCCGCAGATATATGATATGGTAAGTGCAAAAGCTCTGCACCCCCAGTTTGATATTTCAAAACAGACATCGTCCCATACTCGTCTCCAATATACCTGTGTTATTGCAACAGCAGAAAAAGAATTATAGAATGCACCAAACCCTTACTTCCATAGGCTGATCGTGTTAAGATCTAACAATTTTTTTGTCATCAGTGCATGAAGTGGGAGGAATTTGTCATCAGTACATGAAGTGGGAGGCATAAGATTACAGAGAAAGCAGTTATATTGTATTCCCATTGTAAACTACCAGCAATACACCTGCTCTCCAGATTCCAAACCTGCAAGAGAGAGAGAGAGAGGGAGAGAGAGAGAGAGGGAGGGAGAGGGAGAGAAATTATTTAACAGAGAATATATGCTTTTATTATCAATACAAATGGTACAAAAGCCATTAAGGCAACACAACTCTCTAGAAACATACACATACATATGGATGTATGATATATCTGTCCAGTAATCCCACCTAAAGATGTCATATGTTTTTTTCTCTCTTTTTTAATTCCTTCAAGGATCATCAACACGTCCAATTATGCTTGAATTGCGATATGACAATGTAAGAAAAAAAAATGGAAGAACAGGTTGTGCTTAATTTGATTATAGAGTAATGAGAACCAAATCTTTGAAAAAAAAACAAAAAAGAAAAAAGCAAATGAAGATCAATGATAATATGCATGTTTTCAACGCAACCATATCATCACATCCCATTGTCATGATAGAATGAAATGATTTCAGATTTGGATTAAGATACAGGACAAATTACATATTAATAGGGAGTGAGTAATAATTACAAATTTATAGAGATTATAAGTGGGTAAATGTGTTTCATACCATAATTTTTATAAATTTATAATTTTCTCATTTTCCACTGACTTTTAATTTCTTACGTTTAGATCTAAGATTAATTTCTTTTGCACACTTCTGCTACTAAGGGGACAAAGAATGATCATGGTGTCTAAAATTTCAACGCAACCAGAAAAATGGACTGCGAAAAATAAAGACAAAAAATGCATGAAAATAATTGATAAGAAATAAAAGCAAACGTCAATCCCAAAAGGCAAACGTCTTAAAGAAATTCGAAATCAAACCATTCAAGCTCACATTTGGGTGCCTTTGACAAATAAATGCCGCAAGAATAGCTAAATGGACTCCTCCAAAAAACACAAGTAACTGCACATATGAGTATAATTAATAGGATTCCTTTACCCTTGACAGAGGCTAGGGGAGAACATATAAAGACAAATCTCAAATGTGACCCTATACCATGGACAGACAAGTTGGTGATGGTGGATTCTGACCTCCCTCTATTCCCTGGACAGACAAGTTGTTGAACACTGTAATATTCTCGTGTTCATGTGAAGTGTCATAGAGATTTTTCCTTTACTACAATAATTATTAGGCATGTGACTTCTTACAAACTAAATGGTCTTCATTGTCATTTACAAATAAGAAAAACAGAAATAAAAAAGAAATGTGTGTGTGGGGTGGGTGATTGCTTAGGTGGAATCCATTGTTAGGTACCAAAAATTGAAGATAGATGCTTTAAAATCAAAGAATTGTACAAAGCTAAAGCAAGGTATGCAAAAAGTAAGAGACACCCAAATGAGCTATTTTTCTTATTTTTAACCAATCATCAATAATCAAAGGGGAGATATAGACGATGTTGTCCATATATCACAGCAAATAAACAAAAGAATCATTCAGGGTGCTATGTGATCAGAATACTTGGGAAAAGACTCTGATTTGAGGCATTATATGATTAACTTCTTGTGGCTAGGTTGTAAGATCAAGAAAACTTCCATCATTTTAACTGATAAAAGCTAATCAACCAAGGAGACACAATAAACAAAATTTTGAAAAGAGGCAGTAAAATTTTGATTCTATTTAAATTAAAAAAGCACCCTACTTATCCAAAATCTTTGAATTATTTGGAAAGAAGAATGTCATGGTAGATTCAATCCAATTATTTATCATGAAATAAAATAATGCGTGGATCTCTGAAACTCCCTGTCATGCAATTTATGCAACAATAAACTTCAGCAATTAATCAAAGACACAAACTATGTTTTTCCAATAAAATCAAAACTACATAAATGATCTGTCAAAGCATTCGTTGGACTTACTGGTAAGAAAACCAGTATGGCGCCCTTTGGGTGTGTTTCATCAATGTAATGCACCAGATCTTCAAGAAGAACATAATCAATAACATCTTCATTCAACCTTCTCTGTGGTAGATCAGGAAAAATTATAGGGTCACCATCCTAGATAAAGCAATAGTTATATGTTATGAACACTTAAAAAGTACATCTCCAAGATGTTTACCAAATTCTTTCGAGTTTGATCACTATATGTTTGGTAAGTACTCGGAATATAGTATGGATTTATGAAATCTTCAGACAGAATTGATTCATCTCCCCATCCATATAAAACTAGATTTTTCTTCCCCCTGTGGTTGCTAACAGGATCATTCTGCAGCCATGAAATTCCTGTGCAGAATCACATGAATTTAACAATGTACTGTTCATTTCTCACTCTAAATATATTCATCATACATACAAAAACACAAACATGTATATATATATAGAGAGAGAGAGAGAGAGGGAGAGAGAGAAGAGTTTGAGTACCTTCCTTGTCTTGAATCTTGGCCTTGACATTGTCGATGGTGTCGCTGCTCTGGACCTGGAGAGTTATCGTCTTCCCCGTTAGGGTTTTCACGAATATCTGCATCACTCTCTCACCTGTTCTGCAAGCCTTTTTTTATGAGCCCAAGACGAAGAAAACTAGGGTTCCCTATGAGGCCATGCTTAGCCTCGTACAGCAGCAATTGGGCGGTGGTCAGCCTCCCGGAACAGTCGCCGCCGCCGCTGATGAGGTTTTGGGTGTTTTGAAGAACAATAACCCCAACAAGAGGGAGGAGATTGAGAAATTGTTGAACCCTATGTCGAATCATGTTTTCGATCAGATGGTTTGTATTGGGAACCTAATCACTGCTTTCCAAGAAGAAGAAGACAATGTTATGATTGATGATAATGTGGGTTTTACTGTTGTGTTTGACAAGGAAGAAGAACAGGAGGAAGAGAATGGTTTTGATGTGGTTGAGGAGTGTGATGAGAAGGAGGGAGAAGATGATGATGATGATGATGGGTTGAAATTGAATTGTGGTGATGAGATTGACATGGAGGAGAGAGATAATTAGGGCATTGATGTTAGAGATATTGATGCATATTGGCTTCAGAGGAAGATTTCTGAGGTCTACAAGCAACGGATTGATCCTCACCAGAGCAAGCAGCTTGCAGAACACAGAGAGAGGGAGAGTTGGAGACAGAGAGGAGACCAGGGCCTTCTTTTAATATTTTTTTTTTTAGGTACAAAACGACGTCGTTTTAGGATTGGCGACCAAAGTTTTTTGTCGCCAAAAAAATTCATTTTCCCCCCAGAATGTTTCAAATTTCCCTCCCAAACACTTTTGGCGACCAAAAGACCATATTAGTCGCAGAAAAGGTACCTTCGCCGACAAATTTTTTTAGTCGCCAAATCTCAATCAATGGCGACTAAAATATTAGTCGCTAAAAGTACTAATTTGGCGACAAATTTTTTTTGGTTGCTGAAAATAAGTTTTTGGCGACCAAATTTTTGGTCGCCAAAAAATATGTGACCTTCCGCGATCAAATTTGTAGTTGGTCGGCAAAAACATACCACTTTCTGCGACTAACTCATTTTTTGGTTGCCAAAATATAACCTTCTGCGACCAATAATATTTAGTCGCCAAAAATAATGATCATTCGCGACTAATTAATATTTGGTCGCCAAATGTCATCTTTTTGTGACCAAAATTTTTTTGGTCGGCAAAAATGGTCGCAAAATGTGTAAATTCTTGTGGTGGTAGTTTGTGAATACCCAGATGTCTTTCCAGAAGATCTTACTAGCTTACCACCTTACCGGGAGATCGAGTTCTCCATTGAATTAGTGCCTGGCACGGCACCGATTTTCATGTCACCATATAGATTTACACCCACCGAATTGCATGAGTTGAAGATTCAACTCCAAGAACTTTTGGACAAGGGCTTCATTCGCTCTAGTACATCGTCTTGGGGAGCGCCGGCTCTTTTTGCGAAGAAGAATGATGGGTCATTATGGTTGTGTATTGATTACCGCAAATTGAATAGAGTTACAGTTAAGAACAAGTATCGTCTACCCAGAATAGATGATTTGTTTGACCAACTTAGAAGGTCTCCTTGTTTCTCAAAAATAGATTTGAGGTCGAGATACCATCAGTTGAAAGTCCGGGAGGAGGACATTCAGAAGACGGCCTTTCATACTCGTTATGGCCACTATGAATTCCTTGTAATGCCTTTTGGGTTGACCAATGCGCCGGCTTCCTTTATGGATTTGGTGAACAAAATTTTCCAAGAATACTTGGACCGTTTTGTGGTCGTCTTTGTGGACGACATCTTAATTTATTCAACCTCTGAAGAAGAACATGAGACTCACTTGCGGATAGTGCTAGGTTTACTTAGTGAGCACCAATTGTATGCCTAATTTGAAAAATGCGAGTTTTGGTTAACAAAGGTGAAGTTTTTGGGGCATGTAGTGTCTAGAGAGAGAGTGACTATGGACTCCTCAAAGATAGATGCCGTACAAGATTGGGAACAACCCAAGAATGTTTTTGAAATCCGGAGTTTCTTGGGATTAGCGGGGTATTATCGACGTTTTGTAAGGGACTTCTCTAGACTAGCTACACCTTTGACTAGGTTGACTAGAAAGGGAATCAAATTTGTGTGGAGTGAGGCATGTGAAAAGTCATTCCAAGAGCTTAAGACTAGATTAACTACTACACTGGTTTTGATAATTCCGGAAAGGGGTTTGAATTACACTATCTATTGTGATGCGCCCGGGGATGGACTTGGTTCTGTCTTAATGCAAGAGGGAAAAGTTGTGGCCTACAGTTCACAACAATTGAAAACTCATGAGAAAAATTACCCCACCCATAATCTAGAATTAGCAGCTGTGATTTTTGCTTTGAAAATTTGGAGGCATTACTTGTATGGTGAGAAGTTTGAGGTTTTATCCGATCATAAGAGTCTAAAGTATTTGTTTTCTCAAAAAGACTTGAATTTACGACAACGGAGGTGGATGGAATTTATGGAGGATTATGACTTTGAGTTACACTATCATCTGAGGAAGGCCAATGTGGTGGCCGATGCTTTGAGTCGAAAATCTGTGAGTAGTTTGGCAAGTGTGGCCATTCGAGAATGGGATATGCTAGATGTTATTGGCAAGTTTGATTTGCACTTAGGTGAGTCCAGAGAGAGTGCTACCTTGTTTACTTTGAATGCTCAACCTACCTTGGTTAGTAAGGTCATAGAGGCACAACGAGGAGACCGTGATGTGGAATCAATCCGTGTTAAGATTTCCAATGGGAAGAAAGAGAAAGATTTGAACGTTCACTCGAATCTAAGTGTACGTTACCTAGACCGTTTGTTTGTACCAGAATCTTGTAAAGATGAAATACTTCGGGAGTTCCATCACTCACACCTTGCAGTACACCCGGGAGGCACTAAAATGTATCATGATCTTAGCCGTCAGTTTTGGTAGAGGGGTATGAAACAGGATGTCGCTTTATTTGTATCGAAGTGCCTTACTTGTCAACAAGTGAAGGTCGAACACCAAAGACCAACGGGTTTGTTACAACCTTTACCGATAGCCGAGTGGAAATAAGAGCGTGTTACCATAGATTTTGTAGTTGGGCTTCCTAGAACACAACGAGACAATGACGCCGTTTGGGTGATTGTTGATAAGTTGACTAAGTCTACCCATTTCATTCCGATGTGCACCAGTGACTCAGTTGAACGCTTGGCAGAGTTATACATTAGAGAGATAGTTCAACTTCATGGAGTCCCTACGGCTATTGTGTCGAATAGGGATCCTCGTTTTACTACCCGGTTATGGCAAAGCCTTCAAGAGGCGTTGGGAACTAAGTTGACTCTTAGCACCGCTTATCATCTTCAAACCGATAAACAGTCAGAACGTACTATTCAGATTTTGGAGGACATGCTTAGAGCTTGTGTCCTTGATTTTAAGGGGCCTTGGGAAAGGCACTTACCATTGATTAAGTTTGCTTACAACAATAGTTACCAAGCTAGTATTGGGATGGCACCATTTGAGGCCTTGTATGGCCGACCTTGTAGATCACCGATTTATTGGCCCGAAGTGGGTGATGCACCGTCACTGGGTCCAGAAATTGTTAGAGAGACAAAGGAGAAAGTTGTTCTCATTTGGAAGAGGTTAGCTACGGCCCAAAGCCAGCAAAAGAGTTATGCCGATAAGAGGAGACGACCTTTATCTTTTAAAGTTGGTGACCATGTATTTCTAAAAATCTCACCAAAGCGGGGTTTGATGAGATTTGGTAAGAGTGGTAAATTATCTCCAAGGTTTATTGGGCCTTTTGAGATCTTAGAGCGAATTGGGGAAGTAGCATACCGGTTAGCTTTGCCGCCACAACTTTCGGGAGTTCACAACGTATTTCATGTAGCTATGCTTAGGAAGTATGAACCCGACCCTTCTCATTTGCTTATCAAGCTCATTTATTGAGCTTGAACTTAGCTCGTTAATATTAATAAAACTCGAGCACGGCTCGATAATATTTTTTAATATCATTTATATTATTATTTATATATATTTATATTTATATTATTTAATATATAAATAATATATTTATTATATAATTTAAATAAAGATAAAAGAGCCGAACTAATTCAAGCTCGAGCTCGGCTCGCTTATATATTATATTATATTATATTATTATCCCTAGCATGGTGTATAGTAAATATACTATTGCTTGGATTTTTGACAAGCTAACTACTAACTTGTACTATATTACCCATACATTGGACTAGGTATATTACTATCACTAACCATCCACTCACCATCAGGCCCCGCAAATAAATAAATTTTACAATCAACACATTTTCACTCATGCATTGGGTTATGTATATTAATATCAATAACCACCCTCTCGCCACCAGACTCGCAAGTAAATTAACAATAACAATAACCACCCATTCAGTAAATTAATAATAACAATAACCACCGACTTGCCATTAGCCCCACAAGCAAATTAATAAATATCACAATCAACACATCCTGTTAATACCAGAAACCACCCATCCGCCACCAAGCACTCAAGCAAATTAATAAACATCACAATTAGCACATTTTCATCACCACAAGCAATAAAATAAACAAAATAGTAAACCAATCATTTCAAAAACCAATCATTTCAAAAACCAAAGTACATGCACTTCAACAGGTTTCAGCATATACAGGAAAAACAGTACCGAAAGGGTGATGTAGGGTGCGTAACACCTTCCTTACTTGTAATAGAAAACTCCTAAACCCATCTCTGATTCACACAGACCATTAACGAGAGTCATTAAAATAAAGCAACCCCACATTGGTAAATAGAAACTATAAAAGTATTGGCTCATTAAAAATCTATTTTCTGAGTGGCCTAACACACCCAAACTCTATGTTAGATAGTGACTCTAAGTAAGTCTTTCAAAGGTCTGAATAAAGAAATAAAATTAAACAATAGTTTCATCGTCGCTATTAAAAACTCATATTTTTCCCAAATAACTGTTAAAAGTGAAAATTCAGGTACAACATTAGTGTCTTTTTATTAAACGTAACACTCCAATCAATGTAATACACAAAAACTCCTTAGTGTATTTTTTAAAATATAACACTCCAATATGACACAAGAACATCACTAGTAGAAATGTAGATTTCAACATTCGACAACCAACACTTCAGCCACTAATCCCTCTAAAAAGAATCTTCCATACCTCACCTATCAATTTCCATCCAAAAAACGAATCAAAAAATTGAAAAATGAATTATAAAAGAGTATTCACTTATATTCAAATGATACCAAATCAAATAAATATAATTTTTTTAAACAAAAAAGACTAATTTATTCATAAAAAAAACTTTAATTTCGTTTGGCATTGACTAATATTGCCAAGTTTTTTGGGGCTTTTTAGCCTCATTTGGTTTTGATTTTTTGACTTTTGTAAAAGAAAAAGTATAATGATTATGAATTAAATATGATATTTTATTTTATTAATTTATTTAATCTCTTTTGTCATTTTATATTTTTTTTAGTCTCAAAAAAATAGTCAAACCCGGGCTACATTGATCAACTTTTCCAACTTCCAAATTTATAAAAGTAAATTTTCCAAATAACAAAAGGAGCAATATGTATGTATAAGCTATACTTTTTTTTATCATGATTGTGGGTTCGTGACCACATTGTAGTGGGGAAAAAAAATTGACAGAAGTTGAAAAGAACTAGGCAATCATAACAAAAACAGCAACATGGATGTATAAGCTGTATTTTTTTTATCATGATTGTGGGTTCGTGACGACATTCTAGTGGAAAACAAATTGACAAAAGTTGAAAAGAACTAATCATAAAATCACTCGTCGCAAATCTTGCTTTAGAAAAAACAAAAAAATAAAAACAATCATATTAAGCCTCCGTTTGGGAAGTGGGTTGGGTTCTTTAGCTTTTTGGCTTTTTTGGCTATATGAGCCTGAGCTCAAAAACCTGGTTTGGGAAGGGCTCTTGGCTTTTTGGCTTTTTTGGCTTTTTTTGTGAGAGAAGAGTGTAATGATTATGGGTTGGATGTGATTTTTTGTCTTTTGTGGCTCAAATTGCTATTTCGTCTTTTGTGGCTCATTGAGCCAAATGAGCCCAATGAGCCACTTCCCAAACACAGATCTTGCTTTAAAAAAAACAAAAAAATAAAAACAATCATGTTCAAAAAAACAAAAAACAAAAAAAACAATCATATTAGAAGAACGGCAATGATATATATCACTAAAAGTGGTGTTGTAAAACATCATTAATAACTGCACACACTTAAAAAAAAAAAAAAAAGGCATAGTAACATTGTGACAATGGATAAAACCCACAATCACATCATTAATGCCAACGCTAATTAATGGTCTCAATCATTATCCTCAAAAGAAATATAGTAGACACTTGATTCTCTTTATTTCATAATTATTCATTCACTTTATTACATAATTATAATAAAACATTGTTATTACGGATTAATTTAGAAAAATAGTTAATTTTTAATTTTTTAAATTTTTTTAAAAAATATTAAAAAAATAAGAGATAATGTGACTCAAAATAAATTAAAAATAAGAAAATGACTTTTAACTTTTTTTCAAATTTAACAACTAAAAGATAAAAATAAAAATACATCATTATTTCAAATTAAGAAAAAAATCATTGCACTTTCTAAGATAGTTTTTCATAACCATTAAATAATATAATAAATATCATTTATTATGGGAATGACTATAGTATACACTCTTTAAAAAGTGTATACCATATATACAAAATGATATAATTTCATATTTTCTAAGTCAAAATTAAAAATAAAAATAAAAAAGTTACAATCAAACACAAAAAAATCATAACTAAATATCTTAAAATAATGTCATAACTAAAAAAGAAAATTAATTATAACTTAAAAAAAACTAACGTAACTAAAAAACATATGATATGAGAGTGTGTATAATATAATCCTCCCATTCATTACATATAATATAGAGGAATTACTATCTGAGTACTAATATAATAAAAATCTATTAATTAAGTTGTGATATTTTTTACACGTCTTCCTTCTTTCTTTATTATGTGATGATATTACTTGTGAAGCTCTTGACTATCATCAAGTTGCTCAAACTTTTTTCCTGATAAAAAAAATATATTAAAAAAAATATAAAGAGATCACAATCTCTTTTGGAGAGGTTATTACTTTATCAAATTAAAAACAAAAGAAGTACAAAAGAGATGGAAACCACTATATTTCCTCGCCAACATTATCAAATTAAACAAAAAAAAAAAAGTAGTACAATATATGATGGAAACCACTCTAATTCCTCACCAAGTTATTCCATAAAATGATAAATAAAATACAAAACATGTTCATAGTACCGACGCTAGAAAGCCAAATAGGAGAAACCTCAGTGCCACAGATCATCAAATACCAGCAAAAAACTCGAGCGCATCCAACCTAGTATTGGCAAGGTATTTGGCAAGATAATCAGAATAAATGAATGATCGGTAGCGCAGAGGATGTTCTTCGTCTACAAGCTGTGGATGTATCTCAACACTCACTCCATCCTTTGGAATAGAAAAGAATCCACACGAAAGCCTCTCTTTGTCACCGCTCATCACCACCCTGTGTTGCACTGCTTCAACTCTTCCATTGGTCCAAGCCTATATATAGTTGCATCATTAAATTAAAAATATATATATATATTCCTTGTGAAAACTCAAAAATATTCGCACATGTAATAATTAAACGAGAGAGAGTGAGAGAATGCATTTATAACTTTGATTTACTTCTATTTATGCGTCTAAATCAAAGAGTAAAAATGTTTGTACGATTGACTCTATGATAACATTATTCTTTTTTCACAAAAATCGAAAAGATAAAAGAACAGAGAAACACGCACCTGGAGCCCATCGCCAACAAAGACTACCAAGGCTCCCTTAGGAATGCTAAGTTTAATCCATTTTCCTTCTTTAGTGAGAACCTCAAGACCTTGCACTGAATTTTGACATAAAATGGTTATGATGGTTTTATCAACGTGAATTGCGAGACCAAGAGGGTCTTCATCCTCTTTAGGGAGTCTGTACTTCATGGAACGCAAATAGCCAATAATGTTCTCATCTAGTGCTCTCTCCTTGTAGTATTCTTCTATCCCAAAGCTCTCGAAAATCATTCTCAATAATAGAAGGTTCAGTTCATGCACCTTTGCAGTTATGGAGTTGATAACCTCACTATCAAAAAATAAAAGTATCCAAATATTAGTAGGTCTACTTTTATCCCATTTATCGTGGACTTTCAATAAATTTAGTGGGTGTTTGACAAGTGGCTATTTTTTAGATTTTTTGATTATTTAGCTATGTTAGACTTCGTTTGGGAAGTATAAGTTGGGGCTTTTTTTTACTATTTTAGTCACAAAAAATAAAATAAATTTTTTAACTCAATAAGACAAAATATCATATTCAACCCATAATCATTACATTCTTTCTTTCACAAAAAGTCAAAAAAGTTTAAAGTCTTTCCCGAACTAAACTTTTTAGCCCCAAGCAATAGCCAAAAAAGTCAAAAAGTCAAAAAGCCAACCCACTTCCCAAACGAACCCTTAAACCATCTACAACGGTGAATCAAATTCACTATCAGACTTGAATTTGGTGAAAAAATATCACTTTTATGGCTCCGATGGTTTCACCAACCGGATATCAAATTGAGAATTCACCAAAAATTTCACCAAAATGAGAAGCGAAGCAGCTTTCACCAGAACACTGTGTGTTTACGTTGGAAGTAGGTCCCACCGGACGTCCTCCAGGATGACCACCTTAAGCAAAATTTTGTGAAAATTTTACACTAGGCGGTCGACCCCCCGATCGACCACCTCTTTGTTTTCTCAGTTTTTCATTTTTTACATTGGTCGGTCGTCTGCCCGTTCGACCGATAGTTTGATGAAAAGTTAAATTTCTCCGTTAGAACAGGTGATATCAAATAAGGAAAATCATTTTTTTTTTTACTCAGATTTAATGAAAAATCTGATGAACCATTGAAGATACTTGTGTTTGATTGGGGGGATAAGGGGGGAGATTATTTACTATGCAGATTGTAATCCGCACAGTAAATCCAATCCGATATTTTTTTTTTTTAGTCCGTCGGACATGGAATCCGGCCGGACTCCTTATCCCCCATATGGGGGATTATACTATCCTAGGGAGGGGTGTGAGATAATTTTGGGGGGATTATTTACTATTGGGATTAGGTAGTGAAATGACCATTTTGACCCTCTACTATTTAATTATGTATTATATTTAGTAAAATTTAATAAAATTTAAATGTCTCAATTTAAAAATAAAATAATTTTATTTAACTTTTTATTGATGTTTTATTTTTTTATTTTTAAATAATTTTTTATAAATATTTTATTGATGTTTTATTTTAAAATTTTGTTTATATTTTATTTAATTTCATTATTTAAATGTTAATAGATGTTTTATTTAAAATTTATTTAAAATTTTAATTAAAAAAATAATATAAATTTTTTATACAGGTTATACAATATTTTATTAAATCAAATTTAGTGGTTATACAGTAATGATTTATTAAATAATATAAAAAAAATAATGTCTTCTGTATTTTATTAAATAATTTATTGGTATTTGTTATACAGTAATGATTTAAAACAAATTTATTTAAAAATTTAATTAAAAAAATAATATAAATTATTTATTGATATTTTATTTATTTATTTAATTTTAAAAAATAAATTTATTTAATTGTGTAAAAAATAAAATAAAATAAATTTTTATTTAATCTAACTAAAAATAATTAAAATATTAAAGATATGTTTAATATTGTTATTACTTAGTAACAATTGAAAAATGATAAAATAGTCTTTTGTTCATTTATCCTATCCAGTCCGTACAACCAAACGTTGGATTCACTAAAAATAGTCCTTTCCAGACATCTAATCCCATGAAAAAAACAAACACAGGATATTTATCCATTCCAACCAAATAGTCGGGGATTCACAATCCCAGGATTCAAGTCCAATGGATTTTAATCACCCCCTATATTCAGTCCGTGCAATCAAACACACCCTTAGTTGACTATTTTAATTTTTGTATTTGAGAAGATGGGATGAATTTTTTTTATTATTATTGTATTAAAAAATGTGTTTAAATTGATTGTATAATATAAAATGACCAAAGTGTCCCTCCAAAAAAAAAAATTTAAAAATTTAGACAATGCTGTGGCAATCTGTACACTGCCACTGCCCAGTTTGTTTCTATGAAATGAAAAAAAAAGTACATGCTAGGCTCCAAAAAAACAGTACAGGTTGGTCTGACGCAAATGTGTTGGCATCCAGCTGGACAGCCTCGCTCTTTTGCCTTTTTTTGACAAACGGACAGCCTCGCTATTTTGCCTTTTTTTTGACAAACGGGCCAAAATAGCCCGTGCCACAGCTTTCCAAAATAAGAAAAGTAAGATCCTGGTTCACATTATTATTTTATTAATCAATTAAATATAAAAATAAATATTTTAATATAATAATTATTCTAATGAATCAAATGCTGCATTGATTCATTAGAATAAAACAATTATTCTATTAAAATATTAATTCATATATTTGATTAGATTAAAAAGAATAACAAAAAATACAACACAAATAAAATCATCTTTTACATTTTAAAGGAATGATTATTTTAAAAAAAGTTTAAGAAATTACGATTCCATTTCATTCCCCCTTATTCCAAATTGTGCATAAGTATGAGTTACCAGAATTGAGGATTGCCTTGAGGCCACATAAGCTTCTCGAAAGCTCGAACCTCTTCTTCACCATAGACTCCAAAACTCTCGTAGAGAGGGATAAATGGGTTGCTAAGAACGTAACCACCATCTTTAGGAGTATGTTTTTTGTACTGCAACTTGGTCTCCACTGGGAGATCGAACATCTCGGCGGTGGTCTTGAACAGTATTTGTTGAAGCTCTAATGGGATCTTCTCATAATCAAGCATAAAGCAACCATATGCTTCGCAAGCCTCTCTCACCTTTCCAGTCATCGCTTTCCATTCTTCGCTCTGTCTATCCAAACTCAATACCTCATTTGTAAGAGAAATTGAGGGGATCATTTTAACAGCGTCACTCATATCTCTCTCTTTCTCTTTTTCTCTTCTTTTGTATTTTGTTTTTCTATTGTCTGAGAGACAATGTGAAAAATGACCCGTTAAAGTACCTATTTATAAACAGGACAAATCTTATGTAAGTATCTCCTTATAAACCTGTATCAATTATAAAATATGTAATTTTATTATAAATTGAGGTAATAAAATATTTAAAATTTGATAATTAATATTGTAAAAATTTAAAATTTGATTACAATATTTCGTACATAACATTTTTTTTTTTTTTTAAAGACCTGCATTACAACAAATAAGAATTTTAGAAACTAGATGTTTTAGGGGGTGTTTGGGAAGAAGCTTTTTTAACTAAAATAGTACTAAAAAATAAAATAGGTTAAAATAGTCAATAAGATAAAATGTCACATCAAACTCATAATCATTTCACTTTTTCTCTCACAAATATCACATCCAACTAAAAAAAAATTAACTTTCTTCCCAAACACAAAAATTTTAGCCTCCTAAAATAGTCAAAAACTAAAATAGCCTACTAAAATAGCAACTTTCCAAACACCCACTTAGTCTCTAAAAGTAAAAAATTTGTCACAAAAGACATTTACGGACCAATTTCTATTGTTATGAGGATAGTCGCTAAAAGGTCGTCCAGAAAAATCCAAAACAAGGCTTTTAACGACAAAATTTAGAAAATATCACTAGTAAATAGACTTTTAGGGACAATAATTTGGTCTCAAAATAATTTATTTTTTGAGACAAATTTGATCCCAAAAGGATAATAATTCATCACTAATATCTAATTTTTGTTACTAAAAATAAAATAACGGCACTTTTCGCAACAAAAATATTTGGTCCCTAAAAAATAATTTTGTCCCTAAATTTTGGTTTCTAAAACCTTAATTTTTTGTAGTGATGGTTGTGTTTGGTTTAGTTTTAAAAATAATTTTTGAGACTTTAAAACCTAAAATTTGTTTGATTTTAGATTTTTCGCTAAAAAAACATAAAAACACAAAATTGGCTAGATAAATCAATAAGATAAAATATTACATCCAAACCATAATCATTACACTTTTTCTCTCGCAAAATTCAAGAAAACCAAAAAAACCAAACCAAACAAAACTCAAAAAGCCAGGCTAAAAAAATCTCAATACAAAAAAGTTAGCTAAAAAACCCCCTATCAAACGAAGACCTAGGGTTCGTTTGAGATGTGGGTTGACTTTTTAGTTTTTTAACTTTTTGGCTATTTTAGCTTGAGGCTAAAAAGCCTCATTTTAGATTGACTTTTTGACTTTTTTTATTTTTGTGAGAGAAAAAATAAAATAATTATGGATTAAATGTGACATTTTATCCTATTTAACTAATATAACCAATTTTGTCCTATATAGCTATTTTAGTCCAAAGTGGTATCCCAAACGGAGCCTTACAAGTTTTTGAAAATTATTTTTGATCACTTTTTCTATCTATTTTCTCATCCTCTCATATACTACCTATCAATTAATTAATTTTTCTCTCACAACCATCCATTCAATTATAAAAAAATAAAAAAAGTTAAAATCATCTCAAACTATAAAATTATTTTCAAAATGTAGAACCAAACAAATTTTAAAAACTCTTTTCAAAAAATTTACTTTCCAAACTAAATCAAATAGAGATTTCCATTGAGCTTTCCAAATGCAAAAATGAAATTTAAGCCTTGTTTGGAAAGAGTTATTTGGGCTAAAATGGTTAATAAAGACAAATTAAATTAAAATAATTAATAAAATAAAATGTCACATTTAATTCATAATTATTTCATTTTTTTCTTCCGCAACCATCAAATCTTTAAAAAAAAACTATCTTCCTAAACCTAACTCTTTTAAACAAATTAAAATAACCAAAAAAAAATTAACTTTTAACCATAAAAATAAAAAATAAAAATGATTTTTAATCAACTTGGAAAAATAAGTCAAAATAACTATTCCCTCCAAACCATAATAATAGTCATTTTTGGAAAATTGAATTTTTCTTAGTAGTATAATTATTACACTTTAAAAATATTAATTTTTTAAAATTACTCTTTAATAGTAATTTTTTTTGAAATATCAGTTGTTATAATTGTACTTTTTGTGTTATTAATGAATTTAAAAGAAGGACAAAATAAAAAATTCATATTAATTTAATCCTTCATTTTTGAAAATGAATTAATATTTTGGAATAACAAATTAAATAAGAGACTAATATTTTGCAACAGAAAGAGTAACATTTTTTTTACAATGGGTTATTTTGAAAAGATACTTAAAAATTGACTTCTTTTTCTTTTTTTTTTTTCTGACTATTTTTAGACAAACATATAAAAAATGTTTTGAAGTTCTAGAATAGTGTTAATTTATCTTTTTCTTTTTAATATTTTGTCTTCTTTTTTTTCTTTTTCAGATGTGCCAGCTGGAACTGCTTTTGGAATAATTCTGCTAGAGCTGTCATCAAAGTCCTACGTTTATGAGAGATCCCAAAAAATTGTACTTTTATATCTCTCTATCAAAGTCCTACATTATAAAAAAAAAAAAATGTACTTTTATAACTATTACTTATTTTTTCCATCTGTGTTGCACGTGTATAATAAATACAGGTTGTTGGCGGCGGGACATGGGCAGTGTTGCAGTGTTGTCACATTACCTCTGCTCACAAATTTCAATTGTTTAATAAATAAAAGTGTATTTGATTTGAATTTTTTAAATTAAATTTTTTAAAAATTAATTTTTTTTGTTTTTTTATTTTTAGTAAATATTTTTAAAATTTTAAATTTTTAGAAAATTTATAAAAAAATATTTTAAAAATTAATAAATAAATAAAAATATAAAAAAATGTATTAAATTCTCCTATTTTTTTGTATTTTTAGGTAAGATTTTTTTCACAATTTTTTTACTTTTTAAGTATATTTATGTTAGGTATGTCTAAAAAATTTTAAAAATTGCTTAAAATATTAAAAAAAATTCAGTAAATACAAAAAAATAGAGAAAATAAAAAAGTAAAATTTTCTGAAAAGTATTTTTGAAAAACTCTAACCAAGCAAAGTGAATCCTTAGTTTAGAATGTGAGTTAATTTTTTGATTTTTTAACTTTTTTAATTATTTTAGTTTAAGATTAAAAAGTCTCATTTAGGATAAATTTTTTAATTTTTGTAAAAAAAAAATGAAATGTTTATAATTTAAATATGACATTTTATGCTATTAACTTTTTAATTTATTTTACCTTTTTATAACTATTTTAACCAAAACCATTCATGTCAAACATAGCCAAAGTAACGTTTTTTCATAATGTGGTATTTTAAAAAAATAGTAAAAAGTTAATTTTTTGACTTTTTTTTTTAACTTTTTTATATAAAAAAATAAGAAAATGAGGAGACCTAAAAAAATTAAAAAATTATAAATAAGAAAATTTTTAAAAAAAAACTAATCTTCCTAAATTGCACCAATGTACAATTATAATAGTTCAAAAAAAAAATTGTACTTTTATAATTATTATTATTATTTTTTTCATCTATATTTCACTTGTATAATAAGAGAATGGCTTCTTTCAGTCTAATCACGGGTTTGAGCGTACTGTTGGGCTCGTAGGGACTATCACGGGTCTCGTTTCGATAATTCGAACCGTTCAATGTGTAGAACTCGTCGAATACTATATTCCTGCAAACAATCATTTTGGTCGGATATCAATAGTTACGTGATCAAATCAATTTTATATGAAAAAAATGGACGATGAAAAATATACGGCTTACAAAAATCTGATTTGATCACATAGCTATGAATTTCCGATCGACGTGATTTTTTACAAGCATATAGTATTCGACGAGTTCTACACATTGAACAGTTTAGATTATCAAAACATCACCCGTGATGAGCCCCCCACAAGCCCAACAGTACCCTCCAGTCCGATCACGGACGGAAAGGAAGCCATTCACGTATAATAAATACAAGTTGTTGGCAGCGAGACATGAACAGTGCTGTCACACCACTTGTGCTCACATACGTCGGTAGCCCTACAAACAAACCGAGCGATCCATGAATAGTTCGAGTTCGACTCATTGGAGCTCGACTCGTTTATTAAATGGACGAACTCGAGGTTGAGCTCGATTTTTAAGTTCGTTTATTAATCGAGCTGAGCTTGAGTAGCTTTAAGTTCGGCTCGATAAGATTCGTGAGCATAAAAATAAATTAATTAATATTTATTTTTAATAATATCTTAAATAAATTTTCAATAATTTATTTTATTTTTTGTTTATATTTGGTGTTCGTGCAAATTTACATATTTAATTGATGAAATTTATTATTAATATAAGTAATATTATATATTTTACTCATAATTTTGCATTTTTTTTAATCTTAATACGTAAATTAATTTAAATTTAATTTTTTTTCAAGCATGAGCTCGAATTCGAACTCGGCTCGTTTATGTAATCAAGTGAGCTCAAATTCAACAAATATTTGACAAGCCGAGCTCTAACTCGATTTTTGAAGTTCAACTAGAGCTCGGCTTGAGCTCAAGTTCAACTAATTCTTAATAAACGAGCTTGAACATTCAAAAGTTCGGCTTGGCTCGGCTCGGCTCGTTTACAACCCTATATGTCGGTGAATTTTAACAGAAATTTGATGGGAAAAAAAAGAGAAAAAAACAAGTGATACATTTATTTTTTTTTTAAATTTCTACATAAATTTATAATTCAAACACAATTATAAAATTTATTTTGATTAATAAGGTTCATTAATAATATAATTCATAAAAAAATTAGATGATCAAACGTTAATTTGTTTTTTAAAAAGTTATCAAAATCATATTAATTGTTTTTTTTTTTTTAAATAATTGTTATTTTTTTATATGACTAGTAACCTAATTTTTTTTTAGGAATATCTATTCGACGAATCTTACAATATGAATTGTTCAGATCATCAAAATAAGTTTAGGACACGCCCTATGGGGTTCACAACACGATGTTGTGCACCAACCCACTTCGATGTTATTGGATTCGTGAGGTCTATTACGAGTTCTATTTTGATTCATATAATACTTAGGGCTAGTTTGGCATGTACTAAATAAGTCAAAAAGTCACTATCTTATTTAAGTCACATCATCTTATTTAAATCACATCACCTCTCTAACACATCACATCAAATCCAACCCAAACCCACCAATAAGTCAAAAAATGCACCTTTTTAGGACATCCCAAACCAACCCTAAATCTCTTTTTCGTTCATAATTCGATAATTGTACATATTAAAAAAATGATGTCATTTATTTTATATTATTTGTTATAATTTCAATCCTTTTGGCTTTCTTAAAATGAATGTTGATGTTATTATGCCAAAATTTTAAGACTTATTATATTTTTGCTAAGGAAAATATTTAAGACTAACAAAAAAAAATCTCCTATAATATGACCTATTGCACTCATTGAGTTTTTTTTTGAAAAATAAAAAATAAAATAAAAAAAAATAGAAAACCTTTTTTGTTTTTTTTTTTTGTGAAAAATTAGAAAAACTTTGGTATTACATGAAATGATTTTTTGATATTAGATTTTCATGGGATAGACATGTATACTGGAGAATGAACTTAGGGCACGTTTGTTTGGCCGCATGATGAAAGGGATTGGATTGTGTATGATATGAGGTCCACCAATGACATGTTTGGTTTGGGCATACACTAGAGGATTAAGACTCTAAGGCCATGTTTGTTTGGCGGATTAGGTTAGATAAGATTATTAGTGAGAAGATTGCTAGTTGTAGACGTCCCCGAACGCATCCCGGGGAAGAGAGTGCGAGTCCCCCCCCCCCCCCGGTTCTGGTTCGATATTGGGTCACTACAGTTCGAAGGACTCAAATGTCACGGTTCTAAATCTCGAACCAAAGAGTCCAAATCCGGCAAATCGTTTTGAAAACAGATTTTTTGAAAGAAGTGCCAAACATGAACTGCTTTGCCAGATACAGAGTCGCCACCTAAATATTTTTTAATGGGAAATTTAGGAAACCCTGACTCGGTGCCAAAGGCCACGTGTCCGTCATCACCAAAGTTGCCTCGGCTCGGGAACTTGGGTACGATTGGGGAAGGTCACTTCGTGAGCACCTCCTCTCGCCCGGTCAAAGACCGGCCTCTACTAATCATGATATCTGTTTTTGAAAACATTGTGTGTTCTTATTCCGGTTATTAGCCTAGGTTACTATGTGATGCGCACAGCATACAAATATAGACTGAGTCGCCTGAATTGGAACGAAACATTTCATGTTTGTTTGTTTGAAAATGGTTTGCTACCCGCAGGTAGGCTTAAAATGCAGATTTTGCCACCCTCAGGTGGGCTTAGAAAGCGTGGTTTTGCCACTATCTAGTGGGCTTAAAACAAACATTTGATGAATTGTCCCAATCCAAATAACTCAACCTCCACCCACAGGCATTCAAGGCAGTTATATCACATAAGCAAATAGCCTCATGGCAAGCATGCTATCATGGCAACACTCACACGCATGCAAGGATGCTAAAGCATAAAACTCACCGAGTACTCCAAGCCAAAACAAAAACCGATTAGAAATTCATGCATGATCCTAGATGCACAGAATTGCCTAATGCAACACATGCAAAATGCAACTATAGCAGGCTCGGCTATTCTAAACATGGTATATGAAATGCTACAGCTAACATGTATTCAATTTGGAATTGAAATACAAATGTAGTTTGTATGATGCACCGAGCCCGGTGCATGCAATACAGATGAATGAATGCAAACATGCTATCATACTCTATGCTAATTGAAATATGCCCTAATCTACCATCATAAGCAGGTAAATAAAAGGGAGAAAGACGTGGGGTTGGAAGACATACATCACACTCACCCACACTTATTACAGTTTTGCCCTCGCGCAGAGGGTCCGAATGAATATACAGTCCCGAATAAAAGAATATTACAGTCCAAAATAATACAGATTCCTAATTAATTAACAAATTAACTAAGAAAACTGTAAAACTGGCATGCAAGCCAGGGGCTGCCTTGATTCTGATGAATGATGCATGCCGGGCTGCTTTGGCGCTGAAATCCACTGGGATGCCCCAATTAGCCTCTGTTTGCACCTGCTCTTGAAATGCGTGCCAAGCTCCGAAAAGTTGCTGATTCTTCATTTTGCTACAACAGAGAGCAGGAAAGGGGCATAGCAATGTATTTCACAAATATATGCATGCCTCGATCCTCGTGCCACCAATCACGCATCTCGATGCATGATGGCCGAGGAGTCGGATTGCACAACTCAATATAGGATGAATGCGTATGAATGCTACAACAAAACCTAACTCCATCATGGGTAATCCGGAATGTCGGTGACTTGGGAATTGAGACCCGTTCCGTCACTCGGGGTGCGAAACGTGCCTCGTTTCCCGTGTCCGGGCTAACTCCTATTCCGAACACGATGCAATATGCATAAAATGCAGCTAATATACAATCCTAACATACACAATGCTATGAAAATGAGATGCCTCGAAATGCGTGCACGCGGGCACGCAAACCGAGGCAATGATCCTAAGGCATGAAATGGCAATACGCAATGCAAATTGGACTTACACTAACACGAGTGGACCTCAGCCACACTCACATAAGAGGCCGTCGGATGAAAAATGAGATGCCTCGAAATGCGTGCACACGGGCACGCAAGCTGAGGCAATGGCATACACGATGCAACGAGACTAAAATGGCATACAGAATGCAAAGTGGACTTACACTGACATGAGTGGAACTCGGCCACACTCACATAAGAGGCCGTCGGACGAAAAATGAGATGCCTCGAAATGCGTGCACACGGGCACGCAAACCGAGGCAATGGCATACGGAATGCAATGATGCTAAAATGACATAAAGAATGCAAAATGGACTTACACTAACATGAGTGAGCCTCAGCCACACTCACATAAGAGGCCGTCGGATGAAAATGAAGTGCCTCGAAATGCGTGCACACGGGCACGCAAACCGAGGCAATGGCCCTAAGGCATGAAATGGCATGGAAATGATATGCAAACATGCAAATGAATTTCAGCACTCACAAATGATGCAAAACAGTCCCGAAAGGTGGGGAAAGTACACCCGATGCATGAAATGGCCCTGAAATGCGAAATTAGGCACCCGAAATGGCCTATAGCTATGCAATGCATGCACAATATGGACATGGAATGAAAATACAGTAGCAAGGCAGCCCCAAGAAAAGCATTTTTGCAGTAGAAAACAAGGCCAAACAGCAATCATAGATAGGGCAACAATGGTATGCAAAAATAGGGGCCAAGAGAGGGGTATTGAAGTAGATGGTAAATGCAAAGCCCAAACTGAAAAATTCCCTTCTACAACACTGATGAGGGACCAAAAATATGCACATTTACAGTTTATGACAACCCTCAAATCAGTATGAAAACTTGCTAAAAATGTCATGCAAGAATGAAGCCAACAAAGGCTAGAACATGAGGTATGCCATACATTCATCAAACAGCCTTGGACCCTTAACAAAACATGACAAAAAGGCCAAAATGTGGATATTTTCAGTACTGATCATGGCCGAAAACAGAAGCAAAATAGGCCTAACAAAGCATGCAAAAATGGGGGTCAAAGAGGGATATAATGACAAGTATAACATGGAGACCCCCAACAAGGCTGATCCCTTCTACAATGTTGTAGAGGGATACAAAATAAGCCTACTCACAGTTCATGACATGCTCCAAAACAGACTTCATGTAAGCCAAACAAATCATGCAAATTTACGGTAAATATGAGAGATTATGAAGCAAGTGCATGATAGAGTTACCAAACATGGTTGAGCCCTTCTTCAATATTGAAGGGGGGCTCAAAATAGGCCTACTCACAATTCATATCAGGCTCAGAAACAGATCACACACGAACTAAAAATAGCATGCAAAATAATGGTATTCAAGATGGTATTGAGGCAAGTACCAAATGGAAAACTCAAACAGGGTTGAGTCCTTAAACAAAGATGAAGAACAGCTCAAAAAAATGATATTTTCTGTTTTGATCGGAGCTCAAAACCACAAGCAAAGAGGCTAAAAAAATGAGGCAAAAATGAGATCAAAAAGAGGGGAAATGAACTTACCCTTGTAAACCAACCCTGTTGTTGCCTCTTGGACCAAAAATGTTGCCTCCTAAGCTCTGAAAACCACCTCCAGCCGCTGGAAATGGAGTGGTGATGGTGGTGTTAGGTGATGATGAAGAAATGGTGTAGGATTTTTAGGGTTTTGGTACTTGGAATATAGAGAGAGAGATATACAATGTAGGAGCTCAAAACAGAAATTTCTAACCCTTTTTACAGACCTGGGATGCTGTATATATAGGCAAAAAACGTGTAGAAAAGAGGGGGAAAAATGGGGGGGAAATGAAATTCAAATTTCCCCCCAAAATGGCCAAAAGGTGAGCTAAAGGGGTAAGTGATAGCTGCGGGTCTCAAATGGCCGAGAGCCCTTCAACAAAGTTGAAGAGGGGCTCAAAATAAGACACTTTGTAGTTTACGACCAAGTCCAACACAGCCCACAAGTACGCCTAAAGTACCGTGCAAGAAAAGGGGAAAAACGAGGGGTAAAGAAGCAAGTGGTATATGGAGATGTCAAACAACAAAAGGTCCTTAATCAAACATGAAAAGGACCTCAAAATATGACTATCTCAAGTTCGGGTCGGAGCCCAAAACTGTAGAATGAAGGTTCGGAAGCCAAAACACGCAGTTCGAGGCCCCGAAAGTGGGCTGTTAGGCACCGGGAGTGGTGTTCGACCACGAAGTTGGTCTCTCGGACCACAGTGTCCCTCGAAAGGGAGGAAATAAGGTGTGTGCCAAAACCCGGAGAAAACGGAGATGGTTAGACGGTCCCGAACCGAGGCACACGGCCTGACGGTTCCGAAAACCGGGAACCGGGCTCCGAAATGAGAAAAATGGCCTGCGACCACAAAACGTAGCCTACGGCCACTGAGAGATGATCTACTAGACCTCTCCCTCCCCTCAGGAAGAGAAAACAGAGGAAACCGAGCCTGGTTCGCAAACCGAGGCAAAGCACAAAAGAGTCCGAAAGTCCGGAGGCAAGGCTCGTAGCCGAGACTCCGCAACTTCAGAACGAGCACAATATGTAACATCACCAAGCGCTCAATTGATGACGTCTGAGTCTTAAGGTCGGTCAAAAATGGGGTGTCTACAGTTGCCCCTCTTTGACAGAACTCGAAAGTCATAAGAATGACGGGAGTGAATGTCAAAGCCCAGAGACGTCCCATTTTTGACAAGGCCGAAGACTTAGACAAAGCATACAAGCTACAGATAAAGACATGCGCCCGAAGGCAGGGGAAAAATGCAACTGATAATGCAAGAAGCCGAACATAACTTATGATCATGCAAAGAAACATAGGGACGTATCCCGGTGTTTCGGAAATGTATAAGCATTAGAACGTATTCCGGATGCTCTTAACCAAAGATGGAGAAACATGGGGACGTATCCCGGTGTTTAGGGACGTATCCCAAGGTTTAGGGATGTATCCCAAGGATTAGGGACGTATCCCAGAGGTTAGGGACATATCCCAAAGGTTAGGGACGTATCCCAAGGATTAGGGACGTATCCCAAAGGTTAGGGACGTATCCCAGAGATTAGGGACGTATCCCAAAGGATAGGGACGTATCCCAGGGATTAGGGACGTATCCCAAAGGTTAGGGACGTATCCCAAAGATTAGGGACGTATCCCAAAGGATTAGGGACGTATCCCGAAGGTTAGGGACGTATCCCGAAGGTTAGGGACATATCCCAAAGGTTAGGGACGTATCCCGAAGATTAGGGACGTATCCCAAAGGATTAGGGACGCATCCCAAAGGTTGGGGACGTATCCCAAAGGATTAGGGACGTATCCCAAAGGATTAGGGACGCATCCCAAAGGTTGGGGACGTATCCCAAAGATTAGAAAAGAAGGAGAAACATAGGGACGTATCCCGGTGTTTCAGGAGGAAGGGAAAACATAAGGACGTATCCCGGTGTTCTGCAAGGAATGTGAAACATAGGGACGTATCCCGGTGTTCCGCAAGGAATGTGAAACATAGGGACGTATCCCGGTGTTCCGCAAGGAATGTGAAACAAAGGGACGTATCCCGGTGTTTCGGAAAGGCAAGAGAAACATAGGGACGTGTCCCAGTGTTTCGAAAAGAGGGAGAAACTTAGGGACGTATCCCGGTGTTTCAGAATGGTGTAAGCATTGGAATGTATTCCGAACGCTTTTAACCGAAGAGGGAGAAACATAGGGACGTATCCCGGTGTTTCAGAATGGTGTAAGCATTGGAACGTATTCCGAACGCTTTTAACCGAAGAGGGAGAAACATAGGGACGTATCCCGGTGTTTCAGAATGGTGTAAGCATTGGAACGTATTCCGAACACTTTTAACCGAAGAGGTCTATCCCGTCGCACGCGCGAGGAGAAAGAGTGATAATTGCAAGTGAAAAGGTGCATAACAATGCAGGTGAAGTGTGCATAACAATGCAAGTAATGAGCATAACAATGCTAGACAGATGTGCATAACAATGCAACGAATGAGCACAGTATGATTGATACACAAAGTGAGCAGAGTATGATAGACATACTAAAGGTGAACACAAAGTGTGATAGATGCACTATGTGAACAAGTGTAATTGATACACTAAAGGTGTGTGATGGATACACGAAAAGTGAATATGTGTGTGATAGATACACAAAATGGATGAAGTGTGATTGATACACTAATAAATGATCTCAAACGGAACTTCTTTGAATGAACCGTACATACAATATCGTGCATGACTGAGAAAGATGCTTGATAGGTACAATACATTACAATGCATAATGCTTAAGGAAAGCAATAAATGGACAAAGCGGCGCTTTAGAAAGCACCTCATGAGGTGGGTGGCGGTGAACCGCTCTTCTCCAACGGGGATCTCCCATCGTGCTCTTCGAACACTTTACCTTGAACTCACAGTACAAAGGCTCTGGAATGCTGACAAGTAACAATATCTGTATGTAGGAGCTACGGCTGCTGCTTGCCTTCCTGATCATATTCACAACTTTCCCTATTCTCCAACGGGGTGACAGACTAGGTTGGTCCAGTATCCAGAATTGAGGTGCATATACGCTATCTCAACTTATGGGGCTTCCATACGGATTTCAAGCCGAGGGCACACCTCTGGGTATTTAAACCAGACTTTAGTCTCGGAAATCCCGAACCTTTGTGTTCTAGGCAACAGCCATTCGAACTCTAGTTTCCACCGTCGCAGTTGGTCTCCTAGGAACTCATCGCAAACACGGCCAAGATGCCCCTGGCAGGGAATGGTACTCAGGGAGAGCACTTCTGATCGCCATTCTGGCTTGAAGTAGACTTGATCTTGAGCTTGAGGTAGAGGCACACTCATACTTCGGAGCATTGGCAAGACCTGAAGAGGTACACACGGAATACAATCTCGGAGCCTACTGAAGTTGGAACAAACTCAGATGCCCGACATTTTTCCCTTTTGCTTTCGCTTTGCAGTCCGGAACCATTATAGCTTCAGATAGGTCCTGGTTCTACTATTCTCATATGACCTGAGTTGAATCCTGCGGTTTTATGAAAGAACAAATTCTGTTTTGCACAAATGTGGAGAACGGCACGGCACTCGGAGCATAAAACGATTTTATTTTTGAAATTGAGAGATGAGTTTTCGACCAGGTATTGAGCCTACGACTGGACACAGCAAAACGACTCAACACGGAAATAAAAGGCACACAACCTAGACACATCGAGTAACACTCGAGACGACTCAAAACAAGAATCGGGACAAATAAAAAGACACGACACTCAGACGTGCACGGGGAGCCTGTTTCACCGGGTATTGTTCCCCACCCTTTCTCACTTGTGATTCTCACATCACTCGGCCCTCAAGCTCTGTTTTTCTGAAAAAAGCCCTTTTCTCACTTTTTCTCTCATCGCACATCTCTCTATTCTTCAATCTCTCATTTTTCAATCCCTCCCCTGGGTGGTTAATGGATAAGTATGAAGTTGTGGGCTCTTGCCCCTGGTATTCTACCAGATTCTCATTCTTCTGCACGCAGCTAGTGAATTCCTCCCACAGAGGGGTCGTGCTACAAATGAGTGTGTAGCAAATTTGCAGCTGACACCGGTTGATGATGCTTTGCTGGGGAGTTTGGACGTGATCAGATCTGTCCAAATGAGGGAGTGGAATATCTTGCCCCATCCCAGCTCATGCTTCGCACTTCGCTTGATACCTCGTTGCTTGGAGGGTGAGAGAGCTTTCAGCCCTTTGTTGTTAGCTTCAGTTGTGCCCTTTTCTGGCAAGTAGAGTGCCCTTCTTGGCAAGTATGTTGACAATGGGGAAAGACAGGAAGCCTGACTCAACTGTGCCCCTAATTCATCATTTTGACCATTTTTTGTTTTGATTTTTCTACTAAAACAATTTTGACCAATATGAGAGTTAGATTAACATGCTTGTTCAATTTTTGATTCAAAATCATGCAAGTCAGGCTATGAGCACTGAAAATTTTCCCTTTTTGGGTCCAAGAAATGGTCCAGTTTTAAAAAAATGGAGTACTTTTCAAGAAAATTAGTCAACCTCAGTAAAAATTCTCAAAAACTATTTTTGCAAACGGCCACTGCTCAACGAGCATAGAACCCACTCTCGAGATGCACAACCTCAGATCCGAAGGAAAATTGCCCCTTGCTTGAAGAGGGCTGCATGGCAACGGAAAGTTGCCCCTTGTTTGAATGTCGCCGCAGCACATTGAATGGCAACGGAAAGTTGCCCCTTGTTTGGATAGCACCGCGGCGCATTGTAGTCAGTCCTCACAGCGACGAACACAACCAGACTCTCAGATACAGCGAAGACAAAGATGACCAGAACCATCGCATGGACACAGTCGATTTGGAAGAGTTCATGGCTGGACTTCAGAATGAAGTTGCCTACGTATCCCAAAGATGGGAATCAAGCCTTACGTAGTTCGGGGTTAAGGTACACTCGGGTATTAACCTCTCCTTTTCAGGCTCTAACTTTTGCCAAGGTGCCCGATGCGGGTTTTCGACCTTGCGAGTTTTGTTCTTCTTTCTTTTTCATTTCTTTTCTTTCATTTTTTTTTCTTTTTTTTCTTTTCTTCTTTTTTCTTTTTTTTTTTTGTTTTTTGTATATATCTTTTCTTGCTCTAACTTTTGCCTGGGTCGCCCTTTCCGGGTTTTCGGCCCAGCGAGCCTCTTAAAGGGTAAAAGTGTAACAAATCCATGCCAAATGGTTTTAGGATCTCGAAGCCATCCGTATCCAAGAGAGTGACTGTTGTATCGATTTGCAGAAGGATCCATCTTTGGCTCTTCGAGCACATCTGACATCTTTGCCCCTAGTTCGAAGGGTACTGCTGTTCTAGCTTTGCAAGCTTCTTCTGATGAGGTCTGACCTTCTTGATCTGACTTTGGTGCCTCCTACTCGAGGGCTGCTTCAAATCTGGCCACACAGGCCTCACATCATGATTGTCCTTTGAACGTTCTGAATCCAAGTTCAAGGTTTGAAAGCAAAGGGGTTGAGTCTCGAGGCTGAGAGCGATCCTAAGCTGCACAATCTCAAGAGCGATTCCACACATGTCTTTGTAGGACCGCGCAAAACATTTTTTGAAAGTTTTTAAGAAAGCGACGAATCGCTCGCGTTGAAGACAGTGTAGGACCAATCTGGATCAAAGCTAGGGTTCTTCTTAGTACTCACACTAACAAGCATGATTTCACTCATTAAGGGCTTAGCACGCCTCTCTTTCTCTCAATTGATCAAATTTTTACAAATCCCGAGGAATTCCTTCCTCTTCGTTTTCACCGCAGTGTTCAAAAAGTTTTGAGAAACTCAGGTCATTACAATGACTTGAAGGCACAAGAGAGCAAGTGGAATGCACTGCCATTTCATTCAAATCCCGGCACAACTAGCACACGGCAGAAGCAAATGCGAGAGCGTGAAAATCACTGTTGTTCCCTTCAGATCTGTTGGCATAACTGGCTCCAAGGCAGAAACAAACTCAAAAGAAAGCAAAAAAGACAAACACAAAACAAAATGGTGATGTCCGAGGTAACACCCCCAGAATCACCCGACTCCAATAAAACAGGACTGACTCGGTATAACAAGACAGACTCAACAGGATTGACTTGATACAACGAGACAGACTCAACAGGACTGACTCGATACAACAAGACAGACTTGGCAGGACTGACCCGATATAACAAGACCGACTCGATATAACAAGGTAGACTCAACAGGACTAACTCGATATAACAAGGTAGACTCAACAGGACTGACTCGATACAACAAGACAGACTCAACAGGACTGACTCGACACAACGAGACAGACTCAATACCCAAGTTAGAAAGTAGAATAAGCAGCACTCGCAAATGCTCAAAACAGTGCGTGCCAAATGCCACATCCGGAGTAAACTGAGTGCCGCCCGCAGGTGGTTCATCCCCCGATCACATAACAACACAAGTCCAGAGTACCCGGGGGATATCAGACCCTTCTGAAACTATGGTTCCAAGACCACTTAGCAAAACAGAAAACAGACAGCATCTCAGCCTGATTTCACCAAAACAGATATGAGCATAACAGGATGACTGTGCCCTCTACTGAATTCTGCCCCAAAATTCAACCTGTAAACTGTTACCCTCAGGTAAACTGAATCCCAAAATACTAAATTGGTGCCCGCAGGCCTGATGCCCAAACTTGTAAACTGATACATGCATTCCTGTAGAGACGCACTCTAAAAGCACATAACAGATAAGTGAGAACCAAAACACCCCTATGTTGGGGTAGGGTTTCCCTGTCCTATTTTGTCAGGAGCTAGGGTTTCACTACGCACGCAGCGGTTTCAAACAACCTATCGGGTAAGCAACCTGTCCTAGTTTGGAATGGTCACTATGGATTCGGAATATGCACTAGGTCGAATGGTCGAAAAGGGTGCCCTGGTAAAACCGGGGTTTGTGTTCCCATACTGGCAGAGCCCGCAACCGGTCAGCCTTATGGTCATGCCTTGACAAGACAAGCCTCCAGCAAACCGCTCAGGAATAGCAGATGGCCAACACGGTGTCCTAGGCGCACCAATGCACATGCAATGCAAAGAAACACATAAATGAAATCAAAACATGATATCACGAGTTCGAGTCAAGTTCTCTATTCTCCCCAGCAGAGTCGCCAGAAACTGTAGACGTCCCCGAACGCATCCCGGGGAAGGGAGTGCGAGTCCCCCCCCGTTCTGGTTCGATATTGGGTCACTACAGTTCGAAGGACTCAAATGTCACGGTTCTAAATCTCGAACCAAAGAGTCCAAATCCGGCAAATCGTTTTGAAAACAGATTTTTTGAAAGAAGTGCCAAACATGGACTGCTTTGCCAGATACAGAGTCGCCACCTAAATATTTTTTAATGGGAAATTTAGGAAACCCTGACTCGGTGCCAAAGACCACGTGTCCGTCATCACCAAAGTTGCCTCGGCTCGGGAACTTGGGTACGATTGGGGAAGGTCACTTCGTGAGCACCCCCTCTCGCCCGGTCAAAGACCGGCCTCTACTAATCATGATATCTGTTTTTGAAAACATTGTGTGTTCTTATTCCGGTTATTAGCCTAGGTTACTATGTGATGCGCACAGCATACAAGTATAGACTGAGTCGCCTGAATTGGAACGAAACATTTCATGTTTGTTTGTTTGAAAATGGTTTGCTACCCGCAGGTAGGCTTAAAATGCAGATTTTGCCACCCTCAGGTGGGCTTAGAAAGCGTGGTTTTGCCACTATCTAGTGGGCTTAAAACAAACATTTGATGAATTGTCCCAATCCAAATAACTCAACCTCCACCCACAGGCATTCAAGGCAGTTATATCACATAAGCAAATAGCCTCATGGCAAGCATGCTATCATGGCAACACTCACACGCATGCAAGGATGCTAAAGCATAAAACTCACCGAGTACTCCAAGCCAAAACAAAAACCGATTAGAAATTCATGCATGATCCTAGATGCACAGAATTGCCTAATGCAACACATGCAAAATGCAACTATAGCAGGCTCGGCTATTCTAAACATGGTATATGAAATGCTACAGCTAACATGTATTCAATTTGGAATTGAAATACAAATGTAGTTTGTATGATGCACCGAGCCCGGTGCATGCAATACAGATGAATGAATGCAAACATGCTATCATACTCTATGCTAATTGAAATATGCCCTAATCTACCATCATAAGCAGGTAAATAAAAGGGAGAAAGACGTGGGGTTGGAAGACATACATCACACTCACCCACACTTATTACAGTTTTGCCCTCGCGCAGAGGGTCCGAATGAATATACAGTCCCGAATAAAAGAATATTACAGTCCAAAATAATACAGATTCCTAATTAATTAACAAATTAACTAAGAAAACTGTAAAACTGGCATGCAAGCCAGGGGCTGCCTTGATTCTGATGAATGATGCATGCCGGGCTGCTTTGGCGCTGAAATCCACTGGGATGCCCCAATTAGCCTCTGTTTGCACCTGCTCTTGAAATGCGTGCCAAGCTCCGAAAAGTTACTAATTCTTCATTTTGCTGCAACAGAGAGCAGGAAAGGGGCATAGCAATGTATTTCACAAATATATGCATGCCTCGATCCTCGTGCCACCAATTACGCATCTCGATGCATGATGGCCGAGGAGTCGGATTGCACAACTCAATATAGGATGAATGCGTATGAATGCTACAACAAAACCTAACTCCATCATGGGTAATCCGGAGTGTCGGTGACTTGGGAATTGAGACCCGTTCCGTCACTCGGGGTGCGAAACGTGCCTCGTTTCCCGTGTCCGGGCTAACTCCTATTCCGAACACGATGCAATATGCATAAAATGCAGCTAATATACAATCCTAACATACACAATGCTATGAAAATGAGATGCCTCGAAATGCGTGCACGCGGGCACGCAAACCGAGGCAATGATCCTAAGGCATGAAATGGCAATACGCAATGCAAATTGGACTTACACTAACACGAGTGGACCTCAGGCACACTCACATAAGAGGCCGTCGGATGAAAAATGAGATGTCTCGAAATGCGTGCACACGGGCACGCAAACTGAGGCAATGGCATACACGATGCAACGAGACTAAAATGGCATACAGAATGCAAAGTGGACTTACACTGACATGAGTGGACCTCGGCCACACTCACATAAGAGGCCGTCGGACGAAAAATGAGATGCCTCGAAATGCGCGCACACGGACACGCAAACCGAGGCAATGGCATACGGAATGCAATGATGCTAAAATGACATAAAGAATGCAAAATGGACTTACACTAACATGAGTGAGCCTCAGCCACACTCACATAAGAGGCCGTCGGATGAAAATGAAGTGCCTCGAAATGCGTGCACACGGGCACGCAAACCGAGGCAATGGCCTAAGGCATGAAATGGCATGGAAATGATATGCAAACATGCAAATGAATTTCAGCACTCACAAATGATGCAAAACAGTCCCGAAAGGTGGGGAAAGTACACCCGATGCATGAAATGGCCCTGAAATGCGAAATTAGGCACCCGAAATGGCCTATAGCTATGCAATGCATGCACAATATGGACATGGAATGAAAATACAGTAGCAAGGCAGCCCCAAGAAAAGCATTTTTGCAGTAGAAAACAAGGCCAAACAGCAATCATAGATAGGGCAACAATGGTATGCAAAAATAGGGGCCAAGAGAGGGGTATTGAAGTAGATGGTAAATGCAAAGCCCAAACTGAAAAATTCCCTTCTACAACACTGATGAGGGACCAAAAATATGCACATTTACAGTTTATGACAACCCTCAAATCAGTATGCAAACTTGCTAAAAATGTCATGCAAGAATGAAGCCAACAAAGGCTAGAACATGAGGTATGCCATACATTCATCAAACAGCCTTGGACCCTTAACAAAACATGACAAAAAGGCCAAAATGTGGATATTTTCAGTACTGATCATGGCCGAAAACAGAAGCAAAATAGGCCTAACAAAGCATGCAAAAATGGGGGTCAAAGAGGGATATAATGACAAGTATAACATGGAGACCCCCAACAAGGTTGATCCCTTCTACAATGTTGTAGAGGGACACAAAATAAGTCTACTCACAGTTCATGACATGCTCCAAAACAGACTTCATGTAAGCCAAACAAATCATGCAAATTTACGGTAAATATGAGAGATTATGAAGCAAGTGCATGATAGAGTTACCAAACATGGTTGAGCCCTTCTTCAATGTTGAAGGGGGGGCTCAAAATAGGCCTACTCACAATTCATATCAGGCTCAGAAACAGATCACACACGAACTAAAAATAGCATGCAAAATAATGGTATTCAAGATGGTATTGAGGCAAGTACCAAATGGAAAACTCAAACAGGGTTGAGTCCTTAAACAAAGATGAAGAACAGCTCAAAAAAATGATATTTTCTGTTTTGGTCGGAGCTCAAAACCACAAGAAAAGAGGCTAAAAAAATGACGCAAAAATGAGATCAAAAAGAGGGGAAATGAACTTACCCTTGTAAACCAACCCTTTTGTTGCCTCTTGGACCAAAAATGTTGCCTCCTAAGCTCTGAAAACCACCTCCAGCCGCTAGAAATGGAGTGGTGATGGTGGTGTTAGGTGATGATGAAGAAATGGTGTAGGATTTTTAGGGTTTTGGTACTTGGAATATAGAGAGAGATATATAATGTAGGAGCTCAAAACAAAAATTTCTAACCCTTTTTACAGACCTGGAATGCTGTATATATAGGCAAAAAACGTGTAGAAAAGAGGGGGAAAAATGGGGGGGAAATGAAATTCAAATTTCCCCCCAAAATGGCCAAAAGGTGAGCTAAAGGGGTAAGTGATAGCTGCGGGTCTCAAATGGCCGAGAGCCCTTCAACAAAGTTAAAGAGGGGCTCAAAATAAGACACTTTGTAGTTTACGACCAAGTCCAACACAGCCCACAAGTACGCCTAAAGTACCGTGCAAGAAAAGGGGAAAAACGAGGGGTAAAGAAGCAAGTGGTATATGAAGATGTCAAACAACAAAAGGTCCTTAATAAAACATAAAAAGGACCTCAAAATATGACTATCTCAAGTTCGGGTCGGAGCCCAAAAATGTAGAATGAAGGTTCGGAAGCCAAAACACGCAGTTCGAGGCCCCGAAAGTGGGCTGTTAGGCACCGGGAGTGGTGCTCGACCACGAAGTTGGTCTCTCGGACCACAGTGTCCCTCGAAAGGGAGGAAATAAGGTGTGTGCCAAAACCCGGAGAAAACAGAGATGGTTAGACGGTCCCGAACCGAGGCACACGGCCTGACGGTTCCGAAAACCGGGAACCGGGCTCCGAAATGGGAAAAATGGCCTGCGACCACAAAACGTAGCCTACGGCCACTGAGAGATGATCTACTAGACCTCTCCCTCCCCTCAGGAAGAGAAAACAGAGGAAACCGAGCCTGGTTCGCAAACCGAGGCAAAGCACAAAAGAGTCCGGAAGTCCGGAGGCAAGGCTCGTAGCCGAGACTCCGCAACCTCAGAACGAGCACAATATGTAACATCACCAAGCGCTCAATTGATGACGTTTGAGTCTTAAGGTCGGTCAAAAATGGGGTGTCTACACTAGTGAAGAGATTGTTAATGTGGAGATTATTAATGAGGGGATTAAGTAAAAGTGTGTTTGTTTTGATGATAGTGTGGGAGATCGTTAGTGATGGGATTATTAAATTATTTTTATATAAAATAAATAAATAATTTTTTTATATTAAAAAAAACTAAAACAAATATTAAAACAAACAGGTGCACTTGGTCAAAAATAAATATAAATAAAAAAATAAAATTTTTATATAAAATAGACTTAATCCCCTTACTATTTTCCTAATCCCACCCAAAATTCACCCAAACTAATCCCGTTAGCCGCTTGGAGTAGCAATCCTTGCTACTCCCCCTCTATAAAGTAGCCACCAAACAAGGGTTCGTGGGACCCACTTCCTTGCTACTCTAATTCCACCTCCTAACCTCCCAAACAAACATAACCCAAGTGGATCACTAATCCCCCTGCATGGGTGGATTAGGTGGATTAGATTTTGAATGGGATTAGAAAAATAGTAAGTGATTTGAGTTTATTTTATATAAAAAAAAATTATTTTTTTAATTTTATTTTTTTTAATCAAATGCACCTGTTTATTTTAATATTTGTTTTAGTTTTTTTTTAAATCTATAAATAATTTATTTATTTATTTTATATAAAAATAATTTAACAATCCCGTCACTAACCATCTTCAGTACTATCATCAAAATAAATACACTTCTACATAATCAACTTACTAATAATCCTCACATTAACAATCTCTTTAATCTTTGTCTTACTTTCCTTTGCATCAAATGGAGAGTTACTTCTCTCATATGTCTAAGTATATTTGGGTGTCACAAAGAAACAACAAGAAGTGGAATTTTAACCTAATTTAGGTTAAAATTTATAAAAAGATAAAATAGGTTAAAATAATTAATAAAATAAAATATTACATCAAATTTATAATTATTTCATTTTTTTCTTATAAACATCGCATCTAACTATAAAAAAATTCTATCATCTTTTCAAACACATAAATTTTAACCCACTAAAATAGTCAAAAACTAAAATAGCCTATTAAAATAACAATTTTCCAAACACCCACGTTGTAGTTTTTATTTCCATCTCTCCAAATCATTTGCATTAATTCTAAAAGTTTTAATCTTACTAAAAAATTAATATAATTATATAAATTTATATTTTTTTTCTAAATGTAATTATCTATTAGAAATGATACCACTAAAATATTATCAATTTTTTTTTTTTTTTGGGGGGGTTGTGAACGACTAAAATAATATTACTTTCATAATGGATTAATGCTTGAGGTCTCGAATTCATATAATTTTGTTAATTTTATATAATTTTATAATGGATTATCAATTAATTAGGATTATCAATTAATTAGGTTGTTGCTTAAATTTTGTTAATTTCATATAATTTTATACGATGAATTAGTATGGAGTGTCTAATTTTTTTACACATTCCTATACATAAACCACCGTTAAAAAAAATTATAAAAAAAAAAACCAAATAAAAAAAATAACTAACTAACACAGCCACTACCCCAAAAAAAAAAGAATAATAATAATAAATTTTGTTGTCGAGGCAAATTTGAGGCCTCAAATTCGAGGACTCTAGCACCGCTGTAAAAAAAATTAGTAAAAAAACAAAATAAAATATTTTACGATGGGCGGCATCCCAACACTCCCCGCGTGTAGAGCAAGGACATCCCAACCAATCAAAATATTCAAATTTAAATTTATAAAATTTAAAATTTATTTTATTACAATAAATAATTTTTTTTATTTCCTCGAAAAACTAAATAGAATCTCATATTCAATTGATGACAAAACCTATATCTAATATAGGGGCGTTTCGGTAAACTGATAAAAAGTCAATTTTTTTGTTTTTTTTGATTTTTTTGAATCACGTTATCTTTTATTTTTTATACCAAAAAACTAAAATGTTACAAAAAAATAAAAAAAGTCAGCTTCTGACCATCTTCTCAAAACTCCACATAATAATAAAAAAAAAATTTATACTAATCTTTCTTAAGATTTGATAAAAATACCACTGATTCTAAAGTTTGACATAATTATATTGATCTAGTTTTTAATAAAATTAAAATGATCAAAATTAATTCAAAAGATAGGTATTCAAATAAACATAAATAAATATATTTTAGTATATGAAAAGATGATAATATTATATTTTCATTCATACGATTTATGAAACACTGATAAAAATAATTTAAGTATTATGTAAATTAAAATCTCGAACGAGTGTGATATAATTATATTAAAAATATAAAATTAATTATATATATTTTAAATATGAAGGCTTGTTTTGTCACAATTAGTTATTTTTTAATTTTTCATGAAAAAATTTATAAAAAAACAGAGAAAAAAATAAATTTTTAATAATGACCTTTTGTTTTTAATTTTAAAAAATTAGCTTCCAAACTTGTTCTAAGAAGATGAGTATAATTTATCCTACCGACCAACTCTATAAAGTTGGTTCATTAATTAATGATTTAAACAAAAAAAAAAAAAAACAATTTTATGGAAGATGAAGGCACCGGAGTATTCCATTAATTATACACAACAATGTGTTCCATTGAAACTTCTTTTGAAAGATTGTTTAAAAGTTAATTTTTTAATTTTTTTAAAAAATTGTGTAAAAAAAAAAAAAAGTAGAAAAGTAATATAATTAAAAATAAATTAAAAATTAAATTTTAGTAAAATTCCGAAATTAGGCCTAATTATAGGACAACAATTGTCTTGTGAGTTAGGTTCACGGAGGATGATTTAAATCGTTTATTTTCTATATTATAGTAAATATTAATTATAAAAGAATAAATCAATTCAGTTATTGTAATTATGTTAGTTTATGATATTTATTTGTGAAAAAATAAACGATAAATATTATTTGAAAACTAAATTAATAATTTTTTAGGAAACAAATGTAATAAACTAACTTAGGTACAATATATTTTAGTGAAACCTATTACGGGTTTTATTTTAATAATTCAAACTGTTTATTTTATAAAACTTTTTGTATATTTCATTTATAAAAAAAATAAACCAATCTAATAATTATAATATTTTTATTTTATTGTGTTTATTTTTAAAAAAATCTATACTATATATTAAGCAAAAGGGTCTTTTAAACCCCAAAACTTGTGGAAGCTCCAACATGACAATCCTAATTTCCTAATTTTTTTTTTTTAAAAAAAAAAAATTTGACTTGGTGATTGGTTCAAAGATTATAATAATTACACTATTGAATAACGCAATAAATGAAATCCTAATTTCCTTACTTTTTACATCCCCAAGAGACCCATGTAATTATTGTGTAAATGGCTCTTAATTTTTTTCCCTCTTAATTTTTTTGTTTTGTTTTTTGAAAAAACAAATAAATAAACACTTATTAAATTCTTTCAAACTCCTCGGTCAAACCCCATGTATTTAATTTATATATTAAAAAAAATTAAAAAATATATAAATATCTATAATTATCCCGTGCATAGCACGGGTGATAGGCTAGTAAATGATTAAGCAAAAAGGGATTTTTAGTCCCAAGCTTTGTAGGAGCTCCAATCTCTCAATCTAAATTTCTTGATTGTTTGATTTTAAAAAAAAAATCTTAACATTTATTAACTTCTCCCAACTCCCAAGTCTTACCCTCATAATAACACTTTAATGCATTAAGAACAAGTATAAAAAAAAATTCTTTGAAATCCAATACATATGAATTCCTTGAAAAGTCCCAACACATATGATTATTATTCCTCATAATAACACTTTAATGCATTAAGAACAAGTATAAAAAAAATTCTTGAAAAGTCCAATATATATGATTATTATCAAAATATTAAACTTTAATATGATATAATAATAAAAAAAGACATTTAATTTCTTGAAAAATTCAACACATATGATTATTATTAAAATATTAAACTTTAATATAATATAAAAAAAGAAAAAAAGAAGATATTTAAAAATATATATATATTTAAAAATCACAATTCATATATATAGATAATTATAAATACAATTCATACGTAACATGAGTGATATGCTAGTTATAGTTATTAAATTAACCCTCTACCGCCCCTCGCGTGTAGAGCAAGGGCCATGTTGCACAAGCCACGCGATACACGAGCACCCATCTGTTTCTACAGTTTCTTCACTCTTTCTGTGGCTCCATCCATATATAGACAGCGGTGCTAGAGGCATCGAATTCGAGACTTTGAATTTGCCTCAACAACAAAAAAAAAAATTTATTCTTTTATTTTTTGGGTGATGGCTGTATTAGTTAGTTATTTTTTTTATTTGGTTTTTTTTTTTATAATTTTTTTAACGGTGGTTTATGTATAAAAATGTGTCAAAAAATTAGACATTTCACACTAACTCATCATACAAAATTATATGAAATTAACAAAATTTAACCAATAGCCTAATTAATCAGTCAATTTTATCACTTAACCAGTCCAACCTAATTGACTGATCAGTTAAGTTGCTGGTTAAATTTTGTTAATTTCATATAATTTTATACGATGAGTTAGTGCTGAATGTTTAGTTTTTTGGCACACCCCTACACATAGCCATCTTTTAAAAAAAAAAAAACCAAACCAACATAGCCAACCAATAGAAGAAAAAAAAAAAACTCAGCCTATGTAGTTTGATAAGGTGAGTGAGTTGGGTTAAACTTTATCAAACCATATAAGCTGAGTTAGTGCGAGATGTCTAAAACACATAACCACCCTTACAAAAAAGAAAGGAAAAGAAAAGATAGAAAAAAAATTAAAAAAAAAAAAACCAAACACACAGCACACACACAAAAAAAAATAAATAAATAAATAAATTTCGAGGCAATTTCGAGGCCTCAAGCATTAATCTTTTTCTTTTCAACTTGATGAGTCATAGGTTCATCATAGGGTCCATTTAATAATTATATATATATATTTAATTGTGCTGTTTTTAAATAATTAGGGGTTATTTGGGATGATCTAAATATGTGTACTTTTTGACTTTTTACGAAAAAACGTGAAATATGGGTTGAGTTTGAAGTGATATGGTAGAGAAATGATGTGATTTAAATGAGATGATGTGACTTAGGATAGTGACTTTTTGACTTTTTAGATTTTTTGTATTATGCCAAACTAGGCCTTAGTCTATTTGTAAATATATATTATTGCTTATTTGTTCAGAAATAAATATAATAAAATAAAAATATTATAATTATTATTGAATTGATTTAATTTTTCACATAAATGAAATACATTAAAAAATTTAAATGAATAATTCGAATCATTAAAATTGAACATGTAATGGATTTCATTAATATGTCCAAGTTAATTTATTACATTTATTTTTCAAAAAATTAATAATTAAATTTTAAATAATAATTTTTGTTCATTTTTTATAAATAAATATCATAAATTAATATGATTACAGTTATTAAATCAATCTATTTTTTTATTATAAATAATCTACACATTATAATATAAAAAATAAGCCATTTAAATTATTAAGATAAAACTGTGTGTATCTACCTCACAGCACTAAACAATTATTCTCTTATAATTGATGGAAGACTCCATTGTCTTCATCATTTACCAACCTTCATCTTTTACCGACCATATCATTTTTATTTTATTTTTTTGAACAGAATCATATCATATTTTGTTATGAAAAATACTTAGAACCTCTAATTTAGAGGTACCACTAGTGATGTGGCAATGGGTCCCACCCACTGCCACTGTCAATCATGTGTCTTGATTTTTTTTTTTTCTTTTTTTTCACCTCATTAGAGGTGTGTTTTTAGAAGTCTCTAGCATTGTTGTTTTGTTATCGAGTTTTGTCGCCTTCTCCATTTTATTGTCTTTAATTATATCTTTAATGAGGTAATAAATAATTTTAAGAAGGAATAATACTGTAGGTATTAATTAATATATTAACTATTATATTAACCAATGATATGGTATAATTTACCACCAGGGTTGGTGGCCTGGTGGAGGATGCTGTCCATTCCCCAGTATTGGCGCAGGTTCGATTCCTAGGGCGGGAGTGTTTGAAATCACTTCGGTGAACACGCTCTTTAAAGCCCCTCGTTCCTGCCCTGTGCTGTGGCGTGGGTCTGCCCTCCATTGGTGCCTTGGTGGTGGGTCCCCCACATGGTGGGGGTTAATTCCTAGCTGGCAACCGGTTACCCCGGGGTTAGGGCCCACGGGGGGCGTGACCTCCACCGTCGATCCCCTTTTTTTTCTTGTTCAAAAAAAAAAAAAATGATATGGTATAATTTTAGAAATTTTGAGTATTTATAATTTGTATAAGAAGTGGGGTCAGTAATAATGGCATAACACTAATTGATATACTAGTGTTTACATTAATTAATATATGTAGCACCACCGTTTAAAAAGAGAAAAAGAAATTTAAACAATTGATTAATTATTATTATTTATCACCTCATTAATTTTGCAATTGATAATAATGAAATGGGTAGGGGCAAATTAGGGCGGCAAATTAACTGAACTGTTCATGAACAAGCTCAGCTTGACTCGTTAAAGGCTAGGCTCAACTTGACTTGGTTCGTTTAGTAAACGAGTTAAATTCGAGCTCAAATATTAAGCTCGTTTAGTAAACGAGCCGAGTTCGAATTTGTATAAACTCGGCTCGTCAAGTCTGACTCGTTTATCTTTATTTAAATTATATAACAAATATATTATTTATATATTCAATTATATTTTTTATTTAAATAATATAAATAATATTTAAAAAATTATCAAGCCGAACTCGAATTTCATTAATATTAACGAGTCGAGCCAAACTCGAGCTCAGTTCCTTATCGAATCAAGCTTGGGCTTAATAAACTAACTTGGTAAATAAACGAGCTATGTTCAAACTTAGCAAAACTCGATTCAGCTTGGTTCGTTCGCGGTCATAGGGCAATTCCCTTTGTTGTCACATCATCATAGCATTAGGATGATGTAATGTAAGGCGCAAAATGTTACGTGCAGATGGTACAGAAATAAAAACCACGCAACTTTCCATGAATATTATTCATTTAGGTTTGGTTTTAATTTTTTAAAAATTATGTTTTTTATTGTTTATATATTTTTTATTTTTAGTAAATATTTTTAAATTTTAAATATACCTTACTTAGATGTATCTGAAAAATAAAAATATTTGTAAAAAAATTTAATTTTTTTAAATACACAAGAATACAAAAAATATACTAAATTTTTAATTTTTTTATATATATTTTTGATATTTAGTGAATTTTTTAAAGATTTTTTTCACAAATATTATATTTTTTAAGTATATTTATGTTAGGTGTATCTAAAAATTAAAAAAATTCAATAAAAATAAAAAATATATAGAAAATAAAAAAATTTAATTTTCTAAAAAGTGAATCTTAAGTCATAAAACCAAACAAATTGATAATTTTTAAAATAATATTTTTAAAGCATTCATTAATGAACAAACTTTATAAAGATGGTCATTAGTTGACTTTTTTTTTTTTCAGCATTAATTACATGGAAAATCTATCTAACATCCCTCTCTAATTTTGGGTAGTCAAAGAGGTTTATAAAAAAAATTTGTGTTAGATAAGGTCCCTCACATCCTTTATTTCCTATTTTATTAAAAAAAAATACTAACTTTACCCTTACTCTTCCCTTTTATCTCTCTATATATTCAAGACTCTCTTCTCTCTCATCCATCTCTCTGATTTCTCACTTCTCAAACCCTAAAACCCAAATCCACCATCTCCTTACTCTCTTACACTGCCACTTCTGCCTCCTTCTACTCCAACGACCGCTTCATCACCGCCGCCAGCTCCCACTCTGTCAACATCTTTTCATTTATCTTCTCTTTTCTCTCTCTACAGATTTGGATCTCTCTATCACCTCACAATCTTCTTTTCCCAAATCCTAGAACCCAAATCCACCATCTCCTCATTCTTCAACACTGCCACCTCCACTTCCTTCCATTCCGACGACCATTTCATCACTAGCGGTCTTGTCTATGTCTTTGACACCAAGTTGCGAACCCCCTTCGCCGCCTTTGCCGCCATGTCCATCTCGTTGACCTTATCCACTACCATAAGGATGGGTCTTTGATTTATTTGTTGAAGAATAAAGAGTGGGTGATTATAGACAACAATAAACTCACGGATCTCAAGGAATTTGGAGGACTTGATGAAATTTCTCTGGACCTATATTAGAAAATTTAGAGGACTTGCTGAAATTTCTCTGGATCTATACCTTAAAAATTTCACTGGACCTATATCAGGTAATTTTCTTTGGACTTATACCAAAGAATTTAGAGGACCTGTTGAAATTTCTCTAGATCTATACCATAGAAATTTCACTGGACTTATACCAGGTAATTTTCTTTGGACCTATACTAGAGAATTTAGAGGACATGTTGAAATTTCTCTAGACCTATACCAGAAATTTCTCTAGACTTATACTAGAGAAATTTCACTGGACCTATGGTAGAAATTTCTTTGGACCAATACCAGAAAATTTAGAAGACCTATTGAAATTTCTCTAAACTTATACCAAAGAAATTTATTCGTGAAGAGAAATTTCACTTAAACTTATATATGGAATTTCTTTGTAATATTGATCTTCTTTAGCCATCACACACTTGCAATATCAAATTTCACTGGACCTATATTTGAAATTTCTCTGTCATGTTGATTTTCTTTGAATTTTCTTTGCAAACCTAGTCAAAGAAATTTACTTGCATGTTGATTTTTTTCTAACAGATTTGATTTTTCTTTGAAATTTCTCTGCAAATGTAGTAATAGAAATTGACTTGCATATGTTGATTTTCTTTACACATTTGATTTTCTCAAAAATTTCTCTACAAATGTAGTTAGAGAAATTTACTTGCATGTTGATTTTCTCTAAAATTGCTATGTAAATGTATTCAGAGAAATTCACTTTCATGTTGATTTCTAACTCAATGAAATTTTATCATTTTTTTTTCCTCTAAATTTCATATTCATCATAAATCTTGTTTGATAGATTTCGACAAGGGCATTCCAAAAATATACTTTGTGTTGAAAATAGACATCTAAATCAAAAGTTATTGAATTTTTAAGTTTTGAAAATTTTCAAAAAGTGAAAGACGCTTGAATATAAAATGCAAGGATATTTTTCCAATAATTTTAGAGAGAAGGGGCGCATGTTTTTGAGGGACCCGAGATAGTATAAAAGTTTGGGATGTCTTTATCTCCTAAAATTGTAACATTAGGGACCTTAAAAAAAAAAATCCTAAATTATACTCATTCTTTTTAATATTTGAAAAAAATATACTGTAATTAATTTTATATTTTTAATATAATTATATCACATTTGTTTGAGATTTTAATTTATATAATACTTAGATTATTTTTATCAATATTTCGTAAATCATATAAATGAAATATTATCATTTTTTATATACTAAAATATATATTTATTTAAGTTTATTTGAATACCTACTTTTTGCATTAATTTTGATCACTTTAATATTTTTAAAAATGAGATTAATGTAATTATGTTAAACTTTATGATTAACTGTATTTCTATCAAATTTTAAGAAAGATTAGTGTAATTATTCTTTTTATTATATTAGGGATATGTTTTATTGTCAATTGAATCTGATATTCTATTTAATTTTTAGAGGAAATAAAAAAAATTACTTATTGTAACAAAATAAATTTGGATGCTCAGGTCAAAAGTCTAAATTGTACTTTTGTTTAACCAAAGGTCCAAGCATTGAAATATTTTGTCTGGAAGGACAAACTCAAGCAAAATGACTAACATACCCTTCTTTATATAAATCATTACACGATCCCAAAACCCTAACTATGTTTGGATTGAGTGATTTAGAGAGAAAAGAACAGAAATGGAAACTTATGTATTTCTCTTACTTGTTTGGATAACTTGAGTAAAGAGAAATCGGGAGAAAATGGAGAGAAACAGAAAGAAACTCATTTCTCTTATAACCCTCATTTTCAATCTTCCAAAAAGTGAAAAAATTGAGAGAGAAAAGAAACTAACAGATTCTTAGGCTCTGTTTGGTTGTGCTCTGTAATCAATTTTCTACCCGTGTGTTGGAGCATGATGTTTGGTTTCGTTTTCAAATCAATTTTCTACACTCTGCAGAGAGAACTTTGATGCACAGACGCCTTTTTTGTCCACCCGGTAGACCACCCGGATGTCCGGCTGATTTCCAGAAAAAATTTTTTTTTTTTGCAATTGATTTACATAATCGGGACAAATATTTTCTGAAATTTTTAAAATTTTTTATGTGTTTTAAAATAATTTTGAGTTGTATGTTTAGTTATGAGTTGTAAATTTTTGTATCACATATCAAATGTCACATCAATAATTCCCCACTCAAATCAAACCTCTTTTCCAAAACTATTTTCAAAACTCTTTACCAAACAAATTTTCTACACTCAAATCATAATTCCACAACACACAAACTCAAAATACAACTCATACTCTCAAATCACATTTACAAAACACAACCAAACACTACCTTATATTTTCATAATATCAATTTTGTCCCTATAAAAATAAAAGAAATAAAATGATTGACAAAATATAAAAATGTTATTTTGGTAATATAACATAAAACAGTTTCTTTTCTTTTCTCTTATGAAATCTAACCAAACAATAAGTAGAGAAATCACGATCATTTCTTTTATTTTATTTCTTACTTATCCAAACAAGAATGAGAGAAATCACAATCATTTCATTTCTTTTCTATTATTTTCTCTTATAACTTAAGTAATCATTTCTTTTCTTTTCTCTCATAGGTTCCTAAACATAGCATAGAGCAAGTCACGATTCGTCTCACTCTTCCCTTTACTCTCTTTCTCTCTCTTCTCTATTATTTTCAGCCGTTGTTTCTCTCTTTTTCTTCACCCTCAGCCCTGCCACCCTTGCAACTTTGCTGCCACTACAACTATGGCCATGGGCACTGCCGCTTCTTTGTTTGCGAAGGGAAAGAAGAGAGAGAAACAGGACCCCACCAAAGCTATAGGAGCTCTACCGCCACGCCATTGCTAGTCGCATACTTCGTCAGAACGTAGCTGCGGATACCGACGTTGACACTGTCGATTCTGGTGTTGCGGCTCTCATGACTCCTCCGTCTCCTATTGTTTCAAATCGGGTGGCCGATCTACGCCACAACCATCTTCTTTCTTTATTTCTTTTTTTTTTTCTCTCTCTCTCTCTCTCTCTCTTTCTCTCTAGTGGTTGTTGTTGTTGTTGGGGTCTCCTTTGTTGTTGTTGTAGATTGAAACTTCAGATTTGATCTTGTAGAAGCTAGATCTACTAGACATGTGTGTGATTTAATCTATTTGAAGTAGATTGAAAGTTTAGATTTAATCTTGCAGAAGTTAGATAGGATTTGAAGTAGTTAGAAATTTATGATTTGATCTTATAGAAGTTAGATTTGCTTTCATGACTTCTTCATCTCCTTTTTTTTTTCTTTTTTCTTTTTTTATAATTTGAAGTAATTTCTGATTTAATTTTGTTTAACTTTAGATTCATTTTTTCTGATAATTGATCTGATCTGATCTTTTTTTTTAATCTATTTCTAGAGATCAAGGGATTAGAGAAAAGAGAACAGAGAAAAGAGAAAATGAAAAACAGAAGTGTGTGTATAGAGAGAGAGAGAGAGAGAGATATTAGAGGTGAGTAGTGGATATACCGATCTGCCAAAACCGACCGAACCAAACCAATCCGCCGCATTTTAGACGGATGCGTGATGATGAGCGGACGGTTGCGGATTGATTTTCTCCAATCTGCCAATTTGGCGGACGGATGGCGGATTTGAGATTTATTTGGCCGCAACCGAACCATCAAACCGCGAGCACCCCTAATAATTTATAAGATTTTATGTTTTCAATTTGTTTAAATATTTTGTTTATGTTTTCAATTGAAAAAAAGTTTAAATATTCTGTTGAAAAAAAGTTTTATATATTTTTTGAATTGAAAAAAATAAACGTATTATTTATCTATATTATTTGGTTTTTAAATTTAACTCTAAAAATAATAAATAGAAAATATGATATATGCTAGTTGGTTTTTGTTTTCAAAAACATATATAAATGTAACAATATAGAGACATACAATCTCTACTACTACTCTGTTCATGGTTTTGGTGGTTTGAATTTTTATTATATTTTAAGAACCACAGATTGTAATACTTTATGTGGATGAATCATGCTGTGATTATAATATGTGGATAAGGCATGCAGTGATTGTGATATTCTAAAATTTTAAACTTTCTTTTTTTGGATGAGACATACAGTGATTGTAATACTTTTTTAAGTCATTGACTGTAATACTTTCTTTTTTTTTTTTTTTTTTTTTTTAGGAAGTGCACAAGTTGAATTATATTGAAAATTTATAAAATTTTAAACCGCCAAATCGATTCGCATCCATCTGCCAACTATCAATCCACTCAATCCACATCCACCGAATTGGCAGACGGATGGCGGATTAATTTTCTACAATCTGCCAATCTGGCGGACGGATGGCGGATTGGAGGTTTTGTGGCCGCAACCGACCTGCGCCCACCCCTAATATATATGTTTGGTTTGATAGAAAAATACAAAAATTGAACAGATAGATGCTTCTTTTAATAGGTTCATTGAAACAGAAATATGGACACATAGACTTGTTGTGAATATTGTACAAATAAAAAAATGATTTGAACAGATAAAATTTAAAAATCAAATAGACCTAAATTTTAACAGTTAGATCAAAAAAATTGAATATATAGGAAAACTAGGCTTCCAAATTTAAGTAATAGATAAGAAATTTTTATTTTAACATATATGAAAAATTAAATAGATAGATAGAATTTAAGGAAAAAATTGAACAAATACATAAAATTTAGGGGAAAATTGAACAGATAATCAAAAAAATTGAACAAATAGACATAAATTTGAACAGATGGTCAACAAAAAGTCAAATAGATAAAAAATAAAATAAAATCAAGAGATAAAATTGGAAACAAAATATCCTTCAAGAATTCTCATCAAATTCTTTCATAAAGTGTAGATCTCTCACCAATAAAAAATATTCACTAGACCTAATGTCTTATACCCACCTTAGATTGGATTTATCACCAATTTTTTCAGTAAATTTTGAATTTTGTATATTTAAACTTTAATATTTTGATTTGTTGGGTTTTTAAATTACACAAAAACAAATGGGGGTCTTTAATCCACACAAAATCAGATTAGGCTGAACTAAGTAGTTTTTGGGCTTTTTTTTAAAGACATTGCTATATAAGTCCAAAAATTAGACCTAATATTTAAATTCAATGATGTGGCAATCAATTAGGATATTTAAAATGATTCTATTTGTACTTAAAAAATTATTAAAAGTACATCTCATTTCTCAATACACTCTATTAAATTATTTAAGGTTATAATTTACTCTTAATAAACCTTATGTCTTTTTTCAAATTATTTTTTAAATTACATCCAAATAATAAACAAATTAAAAACCTTAAATTACACCACTTTAAAAGCTCGGTGCCTCAATTATGTCAATATAATTAAATTCATTAATAATATTAACTGTAGATATGGTAAATGGGGTCAATGAGGTAGAGCAGAGTGTGGGTATGCTTATTCATGATTTGCTTCAATTAGAAATGTTATTCGCGGAGTACCAGGTGTGCTATGGCAGAAGGGTTCAGAATAAGATTGCTCATTTGATGGCTAAGTTTGGGATTAATGGAAGCGGGTGCTGTACTTAGGAGGGTGTCCCTCCTTCGTGGTTGTTGGGTCCTCTAAGGAATGAGGGTGGTGCTGTGTGTTGTGTTTTCGACTATGTATGATATCTCCACTATCATTTTAACCCAAAAAAAAAAAATTATTATTATTATTTTTATTCATTGTTTAATTTTCTTAATTTTTTTTTTCTATTTACAAATAATAACATAATAAGAAACAATGATATTGATAATAATAGTGAATTTTGGTAGGGTGAATTAGAATTTTGGAATGAGGAAGAAGATGAAAAAAGAAAAATTGAAACGTGGAGAAGAAGATAAAAATAGTTGAATATGAAAAATATGTATAAGTGATTTGGGTATGCCATAAGAAAAAAAAAATATTTTATTTTAGAATTTAATGTATATGGTCATTATTAGTAAATTTATATTAGGATATAATAAAAATTAAAATTTAAAAATTTTAATTGAGCGTACTAAATTATTATTTAGGTGAAAATATAATTATTCAACACTCTTTCTGATATCTTCTCAATCATTAATCACTTATATCACTTATACATCATTAAATTTAAAAAATGAATCTAAAAAATAGACTTGTATACAATTTTTTTTTTCAAATACTTAAGTAGTTAGGTTGGGCTCAATAAGTAATTAGATTGGGCCCCTTTTTTTCTAATACTATGAAGGCTTACTGAATTGGGGGCCCTTGTTTTGACACAAAGGGGGCCAAGGCAGTTAGTTGCCTCAGTTCAAAAAAAAAAAAAGGCAGTTAGTTGCGTAGACGGTTGCCTACTCCCAGGCCAGACTTGTTTGGATGTACAATATTATTTTTACCCCGTACTTTACCAAAATAACAAATTCATATTTTATATAATGAAAGTTTTTATAGAATTTTATGAATTTAATTTTAAGTAATTAATACCATTACACTATCATTTCCTCTAAACCAAAAAAAATACCATCACACTATGGTTATGTTTGTTTTACTCTAGGTAGTGAGATTTTACTTGTAATCCGTAAGTCTACATAAATCATGTTTATTCGTAAAAACATGCTTCGAGATAAAAATCTCATAGGACTACAAAAAAAATAATTTGTTTGGCGCCAAAAAAAAAAAACAAAAAACAAAAAACTACTTGGACTAAACTATGCCAAAATGGGTCCAAATAGAGGGTTTACAACAAAAAGTCTCACCAGGCACAACTTTGGAATGGAAACGGTACAACACAAAGCTCTTCAGAAGGAAAATACCCATTTTCCCGATCAAAGGAAGCTAATAGTTAGCAAAGGAAAGACATATCATCGATTGGATCAAATAAAGGGGGTGTTTGGAAACCATTGAGAGAGGTGTCACGACCCAAACCCGGCCCTATGGGTTTAGCACCGTAACTGGCCAGTAATCCGTGATTACCAAAGGCCTGCTTAACAATCATACAATATAACAGAGTTCAGGGCCTGGCGGAAGCCAAAACAATAAATGAATAGTATCCAATGAGCTGTGACAATCTGTATGCCAAAAGTTTTTCATGCATTCAAACAGTCCTGAAACAGTACGGTCTATACGACCATTTACAGTCAGTCGATACAGGGATCCAATCCCTTGACAACAGTACAATACAGTATGGCATACACAATATACATATACATAACAGTCGATAAAACCGGGGCCTAACCCCTTGGACAGTACAGCAAACAGTAAACAGTCTATACAGTGATCCCACAATAGTACAAAACAGTGAGACAGTCAGGGGAAATACAAAAGACCCCAAAGCCATAGCATGGCAACACGGAACCTCGCAGTGAGGCACATAGGCTGGCTTGACAAAACTGGGGACCAATCCCACGCTCCTAGCTCCGGTCTGGCTGCTGAGAACCTACATATATATATAAACAGTGAGCTAAAGCCCAGTGAATAACATAATGTGTAAAGGGGTTATGAATGAATGTCCTTATAGCAATGAAATCAATTCATTTAAACAGTATTTCAATCTTTCAGTATTTCGGTCAATCAATATTTCGATCAATCAATATTTCAGTCAATCAATATTTCGATCAATCAATATTTCAGTCAATCAATATTTCGATCAATCAATATTTCAGTCAATCAGTCATATGTGGTACATCCATTAGCCTATAAACAATAGGTCCAAAAGGACCGGGCCTTTTCAGACCCAACAATAGTGATGGCCATCAATCGGTAAACGATATGGTTCCACAAGGAAACCGACAGAGCTCTGTATCAGTCAATAACAATGGGTGCTAAGGATGCCACAATACAGTTCGAAATACAGGACATACATTCATTCAATAAACAATATTAGTTCAATAAACAGATCAGTTCGGTATTCAAAATATAACCATTTTGAACATATCTTTACACAATCTGTTACTCACAGAGATTGGGCTATTAGCAGCTAGAGCGTGTCCCCGAGAGCCAACCCTAAACAATTAAACAATTGAACACACACTAAGTTTAACAGTTGGGGAAGTACAATGATTAACTTCCTAATATGCCTCGGTGTGTTCTACATCTAAATCCTCATTAAAATGCCTTAAACTAGGCCTAAGAATGCCTAGGATGAGATGAGGATGCAAAATTACACTTGGAAGACATTTTTCAAAAGTTGCTGAAAATAGGTACCTCGCTCGAGCGAGCCTTCCTTCGCTCGAGCGAGCTTCCAAAATCAAAGGCTTCGCTCGAGCGAGAATCCCTTCGCTCGAGCGATCTGTGCTCAGAAAAAGTACTGGATGCTCAATTTTTACGCGCGATGCCACGCTCGATGCTCGCTCGATCGAGCTTGCAAAACCAAAGGGCTCGCTCGAGCGAGGAATCCTTCGCTCGAGCGAGGAAGCCAAATCTGGAATTTCCAGATTTGTCTCCCAAGTTCGAACCAAGCATTCAACCATCCAAAACTCAACCTCTTGGGCCCAAAATCTGGGAAAACACTTTAAACTCAATGTACTACCGGTTTTAAAAGCCAATTTGCACATGCAAGGGCCAAGAGTGAGTTAATTCAAACCATTTTTCAAACCCATTTTCAAGAATAAACTTCAAACATGACATGCATGCACTCTAAGCCAAATTAAAGCTTCAATTCTTGCTCTAATGAGCTCAATACTTTGAAAACAAACTGAAAACATGGATTCTTACATAAATATGGGCATGCATGTAATCCTTAACCATGAATCAACTTCAAAATGCATCAATATAAACATGCATGTAACATTAGAGCTTCAATTCACCATTTTTGAACAAATTCATGACTTAACCCACTAAATTTGATATGAAACATGCATGACAAGAGTAATACACAATTAGGAGAATGGATTTCTCACCTAGGTTCTTCAAATGCAAGTCTAGGAATTTAATTTAGCAATTTGTTCTTCAAATCTTCAAATTCTTCAAGCACATTCACAAGATGAGTTCAATTTCCCTCTTGACTCTCCTCTCTCACTTCTCTCTTGCTAATTTCGGCTAAGAGTGAAAGAATGGCTGATCAAATGTTGTTGATTAAGTGTATAGGCTCATAACAACAATAAACAAATGTTCACTAAGGGTGGCAATTTCGTAATTAAATCAAACTTGGCAATTAATTTATTTTAATCCAATTTAATCATTCCTAATCAATTTTTAGATAATTATATCATTAAATCACAAATATTCTAATGATCACAAAACACTAAACGGTTTCCAATTCGGCCGCCGATAAGGCCTTCAATTAACAGTTTAAGCATTTAAATTCAAATAGGTAATCAATCAATCAAACAGATATCATATGCAATTCGATAGGTCAACTTATTCAATTTCAGTTTTGATTTCAATCAGTCTGTTCAGCACGTTAATCAGTTCAATCATCAGTCATTATCAGTTCCATTTAGCAGTAATCAGTACTTAATTCAGTAATTAATTGGCAATCAATATGAGGGTTGTTACAAGAGGCTATTTTAGCCTCAAATGACAAAAAAAGCTTTTTAGTTTATTTTCAAAAAAAAAACTAAAAAGCAGCGGCTGCAGCAGCACAGCCTACACTGGTCCCGTTTGGTAAAATTGTGGAAAAGTGATTATAATTTATAGGTTAACAGCTTATAGTTTATAGCTGTGAAGATAAGCTGATTTTTGACTTATAAATTAAGCTTCTCTTCCCCCACTCGAAGAATAAGTTGATTTTTGACTTACAAAAGCTATAAGCTGTATTGTTAAGCTGAACCAAACACATCAAAATAGTTTAAATTAAATTAAAAGCTGAAATAAGCTGAAAATAAGCCCTACCAAATAGGGCTACTGTCACCAACCATGTAGGCTTCAGGCAGGTTAAATGATGATATTATCCCTATAGATTAATTTTGCTAAAAATAAGATTAGAGACAAATTTGTCATTTCAACTTTAAACATCTTTTCAAAGACATTTTTCAATACAACAATTAACCCAAAAATTTAACCTAACTTCCCAAACACAACAATCAAAATAACCTACTAAAATAGTCAAAAAATCAAAAAATTTAAAAAAAAAAACCATTTTCCAAGTACCCACAAAGTAACGATCGACAAAGTAACACTGTACAGTTGCAACTAGATCGCTATTTCAATATTGAGTAAGGCCTATTTTGAAAAGATGGTTATAATCAGTTTTTTAGTTAAAAGCTTATTATAATCAACTTTTTGTGAGAGAGAAAAATAAATTATAATCTGGGAAGTGGATTATAACCCACTTCTCAAATGACCCTTACGTAAAAGGATGATAGCTAATGATCATATCCAACAAAATAATAAAAAATAAAAAATAAAAGGGATAAAGGGATAAGGCTAAGGTATGCACTGATCTCTACACCAAAAATACACTTGCTTCTTTTTTTTTTTTTTTTCTTTTTCTGCTTTCGGCAAATTGGTCTCTAGCTCGAGCACTTGCGATTGAGCAACCCTTACCATTGTAGTATTGTTACAGGATTTTCAAACTTAAGGCTCATTTTGTTCTCTATAAAGTGTGAGAAAATTTCGCCCTCCACAATATTAATTATCAATTAATACATAAAATAAGCAAATATTAATAATTTGTTCTTAGATATTGTTTTAAAATTAGTAAAAATATCTTTTTATAATAATATATTGTCTTTTTTGTATGTACTAAAATATTTGTTATAAAACCTCATAAAAAATGTATTAAAATATATAAAAATAAAGTGAAAAATGCTACATTAAAATTATCATTCTTAGCATAATATTTCTCTTATTGACATTTTATTAAGTAATCATCAACATAACTCTCAAAAAAAATGTGAAATGAATACAAGGTTCTGAAAAGCGGTTGCGGTCGCCGTAACGGTGGCGGTGACGCGGTTGCGGTTGCGGGGTGTAAAGGCCGTAGTGTAACGGTTGCGGTAACCGGAACCGTGAATTTTTTTATTTTTTGCACAATTTGAAAAAAACTTACCGATACGCATATTTTTTTTCCATGATCATATTTATTGGGTTAAAAATAAATATTATCAATTTTTGTAAATTTTTAAGTATGATCCACTATATTTCATATTTTTAAATCACTATAAACTGAGTTTTTTACATTTTATTTTAATAATTAATGACTTTATATTTTACAAAAAATTAATCACTAACTATTATATATAAGATAAATAATGACAAAAGTAAGAGAATAAATAAGAGCCTAAATATATATATATATATATATTAATCAAGCCAAATAGATAATGACCACACTTATTATTATTATTATTTTCAAACAATATATAGATAGACACACACAAACAAAATGGTTTAGTGATAGCAGCTGAATAGAATAGCATAGGTCTTATAGTTTCAACAAATCAATAACATGTTCTTCATCTTCCCTCTTCTCTTGCTCCTCTATTTTCTCTTTTTTATCTTCCCTCTTCTCTCTATCCCTCTTCCCCCATTTTCAGCTTTTTTTTGTGTGTTTTTTCGAAAGAAACAGTTTTGAACCGTTACGTAACGATGCGTAACAGGCCGTTATGGCTGTTACGGCACCGTTACGACCGCTATAGCGGCCGCTACGGCCGACACACCTGTGAATCTCAATCACACTGCAAAAGCGGCCGTAACGGGTAGCGGTAACCGCCAAAACCGTTACGTAACGGCGTTACGTAACGGTTGCGGCCGCTTTTTAAAACCTTGAATGAATATATTTAAATTACAACATCAAAAGGGCATTGTTGTAATTTTGAAACCCAAGAGGATCAAAACCCTAACCCTAGTTCACTCCCTCTATCCCATATTAGGGTTTCTTCCTCATTTTGCCTCACCCCGTCGCATTACCCGCATCTGCCTCTGCAACCTCAACCTCAAGCCATGGTCTCTCTCTCTCTCTCTCTCTCTCTCTCTCTCTCTCTCTTATTTCTCTGTTACATCACTCTAATTCATTCATATGTATGGATATATATGTATTTGTAAAAGCAGGCTTCGGAGAGGAAGCTATCGAACCCGATGAGGGAGATCAAGGTCCAGAAGCTCGTCCTCAACATCTCCGTTGGCGAAAGTGGAGATCGCCTCACCAGAGCCGCTAAGGTACTTCTATTCTCATCACTCCCAGTGCTGACTCGAATTGCGGATTGAAACCTTTTTCTTTTTTTTTTTAAATAAATAAATTCAATTCCGTATTAATCGTTCTCTACAGGTGTTGGAGCAACTTAGTGGGCAATCCCCTGTTTTCTCCAAAGGTGAACTTCTAAAATTTCAATTTATGTTTGTTTGGTTGCCAAGAAAATTTTGACGTTTTATTTATAAGTGATTTTAGTTAACATCCACCTGTCTGATCCGTAATACATCTGTTTGGCTTCCTTGAGAGAGACAAAGTTATGCATTAGTTTCCATCTTTTACTTACTTTTGTTATTTTCATTGGTTATTAGCAATTTTGATTTGTTGCATGATTTTATTCTTATTTGTGGCAATATGCTGAGGAAATTTAGGAAGTAGAAGTTATTATTTATTTGGTTCTTAAGAAAAGCCTCCTTAGACCATCTCCAATTATTCATTAAAATTTTCATCTAATTTGATTTTAAATTTGAGGAAAAAACTTGATTTGGTATGAACTACTCCAATCCATTTGTCAAATTTTGATCAAAATCTTTTAAAAAATTACCTTCTCATCCCAAATTTCACTTTTATCAAATTTGATGAAACAAATCATATCCAATGCTTTATTTATCAAAAAAAAAAAAAATCATATCCAATGCTTCATGTTTTAAATTTTCGTCAAAATCAAATTTGATTAGTTCTCAATTTGATGAAAAAAATGATTCTCCCCTTGATATGATGAACATTTGATGAAAGGATTGGAGATGATTTTTAAACACTTTTTCATCAAATTTAAATTTGATGAAAGAAAAGGTGAAGGATTGGAGATGCTTAACCGCCATTTGAATTGAGGGGTTTGGTGAAAAAAGAACAGAAATAGAGAGAAATAGATTACTTGTTTGGATGATCAGGTAGATGAGAAATGGAGAGAAATTGTGAGAAATAGAACTCTCTTGAAACTTGTGATTTGTTTTTCACTATAGTTGGTGAGGGAAGTTGCTGTATAATATCAAAATACCTATATTTTAAATAGTTGTCCATTTGATTTGTTGTTCATCCAAACACAATGGTGAGAAACCCCAATCATTTCACCTTGGTGAGAAACCATATTCTTATCATTTTTTTTCTGACCTAGTTTACAAAATGGTTTGTTATATTTCTTTTTCACTATTTGAAACCTAAAAAACTAAATGCACAATTTTTGTTGGACTTGCTTTCTATACTGTAATTGGCGAACTCTTTCGTGATTTGGTTAGCTAGATAAAATATACAAGTTTAAGCTTATCTTCTAATTGCTTGCTAATGAAATGTAATCTTCAACTCGTTCATATTGTGGTTACCTAAATAACACCTTTACGCTTCTACCATATGTTTGATTGCCAAGGGAAAATAATAATAATAATAATTAGAAAGACTTGATTGTTTGTTTTGTTTTTGAATGTGTAAATTAATCAAATCTGAAATGAAAATTAGTAGCCTTTGCTAAATAGAGCTTAAAGCAAAGCATTTGACTTAGTTCAATTGGTTTATTTTATTTAAATTGAACAAACTAGAAATTGACGTTTCAATTTTTTTGGCTACTAATAAGTGGGCTATGTGATTTGTTGTGTGATTTTCTTATCTGGTTTATTCTGGTTGACAGCGAGATATACTGTAAGGTCCTTTGGGATCAGGCGTAATGAGAAGATTGCTTGCTATGTCACAGTCAGAGGTGAGAAGGCAATGCAACTTCTGGAGAGTGGATTGAAGGTGAAGGAATATGAGCTGCTGCGAAGGAACTTCAGTGAAACTGGCTGTTTTGGCTTTGGTATTCAGGAGCACATTGATCTCGGAATTAAGTAAGCCGATATAGTTATATAACTTCATTTTCTCTGTATAAAGCAATATTTGTAGTAGTCATTCTCTACATAGAATAAGTATTTAAACATAGTTATCTCGTTATGTAGTTGATAGTTACATCTGAGATTCTGAGCATATAGTATTTGGATTGATTTGGTGTACAAGGTGATGGTGCCAGACTAACAGACAGGCTTGACAAGGTCTTATAGTCTTATGATCTGTTCTTGACTATACAACTTGTGGCATATATTACTTTCTTTTCACTTGACTATATATTCCACGATTATTCATATGCAAGATATTGGAAAGATACCAAGTTCATTATCATTGTTTTCTACCGGTCTGATTCGCCAGTTGATGTTTTCATATTGAATTGTTGAAGATTGAAGGCTTTAGTGAAGTCAAGGTTTTAAAAAGCGGCCGCAACCGTTACGTAACGCCGTTACGTAACGGTTTTGGCGGTTACCGCTACCCGTTACGGCCGCTTTTGCAGTGTGATTGAGATTCACAGGTGTGTCGGCCGTAGCGGCCGCTATAGCGGTCGTAACGGTGCCGTAACAGCCATAACGGCCTGTTACGCATCGTTACGTAACGGTTCAAAACTGTTTCTTTCGAAAAAACACACAAAAAAAAGCTGAAAATGGGGGAAGAGGGATAGAGAGAAGAGGGAAGATAAAAAAGAGAAAATAGAGGAGCAAGAGAAGAGGGAAGATGAAGAACATGTTATTGATTTGTTGAAACTATAAGACCTATGCTATTCTATTCAGCTGCTATCACTAAACCATTTTGTTTGTGTGTGTCTATCTATATATTGTTTGAAAATAATAATAATAATAAGTGTGGTCATTATCTATTTGGCTTGATTAATATATATATATATATATATTTAGGCTCTTATTTATTCTCTTACTTTTGTCATTATTTATCTTATATATAATAGTTAGTGATTAATTTTTTGTAAAATATAAAGTCATTAATTATTAAAATAAAATGTAAAAAACTCAGTTTATAGTGATTTAAAAATATGAAATATAGTGGATCATACTTAAAAATTTACAAAAATTGATAATATTTATTTTTAACCCAATAAATATGATCATGGAAAAAAAATATGCGTATCGGTAAGTTTTTTTCAAATTGTGCAAAAAATAAAAAAATTCACGGTTCCGGTTACCGCAACCGTTACACTACGGCCTTTACACCCCGCAACCGCAACCGCGTCACCGCCACCGTTACGGCGACCGCAACCGCTTTTCAGAACCTTGAGTGAAGTTATGAATGATAAGATCATGTGTGTAGTTTGTTCTCCATACCATGCTGTACATGATGTACTCATGCATTGATTTGGTTTTCATATTAGTGCACTAATGAGAAATCTTGTTTATACTTTGGGATTTGTTTGGTAGAGCTGTGGTGTATATGATCTAGAAGATGAATTTAATCGCTTCTAATTATTTGGATTTGGACTGATGCATGGGGAATTCTTTTTCTTTTAGCCCATGTTTGGATCAAGGATTTGAGAGGGTATTTGTTGAGGGAAAGGAAAATAGAAGGGAATTATAAAAAAAACAATAGAAAAAAAATAGCTTATATTTTAGTTTTTTTAGTCAATCACTTAAAAGGGTAATACAGGTTGTGTTTTAGAAGAAAAAAAATATTTAAGTTAGGTTTTCTAGTAGAATCATTCAAACTTCTGACTTCTACCTATCCTAACTACTATGTCTCCTTGGAAATGTTTTATATGAGTAGTGATCTTTAAAATTTGCCAAAGTTTTTGTTATCTTATCCTTTTGTTTCTGATGCAGTTATACCTTGTCAACAAAACTAGTTCATTAAATCTCCGAGTCCATGTTACCACAAGCTGTTAGCTTTATGTGATATCTCTTGCCACCCTTGACAACCTCAAGGACGGAATAGACCATGACGTAGGTGATATGTTTTTGAAGGAAAAAGCCAAGTAAAAAAGCTATAGAAATGTGTGAAGATATGGAAATATGTAAATGTGTATGGGAATATGAGAAGTGCATTGATATTCTCACTATTTTGTTATTATTTCCACATTAACGGCAGCTAATGTACAGAATTCTTCAATCCGACTATGATTTTAGAGGCATTCATCAAGTTCTGTTTTGCAAATTAGTATGCTTTTTGCTTGTCAGTATTTATGCACTTAATTCAGTTAGGGTTCTTCTTCAAATAAGTTTTCATTTTTTATTCGTTAGGGATGTGGCATTGGAACTTTGGTACCTCTCTGTTATTGTTATTATTATTTTTCTTTGCATTCTCTTTCTTTGTTTGACTTCGAAATTTTATTTTCCAGGTATGATCCTTCCACTGGCATTTATGGAATGGATTTCTATGTTGTCTTAGAACGCCCGGGCTATCGTGTTGGGCGTCGCCGTAGGTGCAAGTCTCGTGTTGGAATTCAGCACAGGGTCACAAAGGACGATGCCATGAAGTGGTTCCAGGTCAAATATGAGGGTGTGATCCTGAACAAGTCCCAGAATATTGGGGGTTAGTCTTAAACATGTGGCATCAGTTGAGTTCTAAGTTTTGAAGTAACCTATTATTAGCACAGTTTTAAGTTTTTGGAAGTTGTGGGTATGTTTTTCTGTAGACTACATGATATATTTTACCATTTTCAAGAGATCTGTTTCAGTTGGTACTATTATGTTTGTTCAAATGTTGAATCCAATTGGTATTGTTTTGAGAATGGATGCTAATGATGATGTTTGAAATCTTTCTAGTATGAACAGTCAGATATTTACTAAAATGATGAAAATGTCTCATTCGCCAACTGCTTCTCCCCAAGAGCCAGCCACAATTTTGTTTGAGCTTTACGCGGGGTGATTGAGTGAGAAATGATGAGAAAGAGAATTTTTTTTTCCATGTTTGGTTCACAAGGTGGGTGAGAAACAGTGAGAAAGTGAACTATTTCATTTGGTTTATTTTATTTCTCAGCAAAGTTGTGAGATTTGGTAAGAAATAAATTAATTGGTTATAAAATATTTATAATATCAATATCAAAAAGAAGTAAAAGAATTTTTACTCGTATTTCTCGTTCACATGATTAATTGTTTTTACTCATCTAAATATGGTTATTTATTTTCTTTTTCCACCTAGATGAGAGATCTCAATTATTACTTTTCTTTTTCTCATTGTACGATCTAAAAAGAGTGTTAGTGCACGTTGTTGTTCATGAGTACAATGCCATGCTAAAAACAGTTTCATAAGATATTAATGCAATTTTGAATTTTTGCAAAGAAAGTATGCTTGTCAATCCTGTAAAGCTACACCCAATGTTGATGGACATTTATATATAATAATAATACCAAAAAAAAAAAAAATTAGTCAGATTCTTGGGGGGGGGGGGAGGAATGAAGGAAAGAAAAAGAAGTGGGTTGTGGTTGTGGTTGTGGTTGTGGTTGAGTCCATAACATTCTCAGTTTCAGACCATAAATAAATGGAGGCAGATGACTCCAGTTCCAGCAATATGTTGTTCACCTGAAGTCCTATTATCACTAGTTAATATAAATGTAAATCCTATTTCACAAAACTTGGCAGCGTTTAATAAAAATTGTCTTCGAATATATTTTTACAATAGGAAGCCAGAACAAGGTGAAGGAAAAGTTGCATTGCTGCGACAGGCAGAATAAACATGTCTAAATAACTACCCAAATTCCACAGATAAACCAACTGGTCTTCCCATCAACAGACATTACCTGTCGTATCAAACCCTGTTCCCATGAACGGATCATACCCTCTTCCCATGAACAGGTCATAGCCGGCTAACAACCTGTTTGGAGTGGGTGATTTAGAAAGAAACACATTCATGTTGATTTATATCACTTGTTTGGATTAAGTTAGGAGAGGAGAAATAGAGTGAAATGAGAATAAATAGACTTGCTTCTCTTATAATCCTTATTTCAAATCCCCCTAAAAAGTAGAGAGATTGACACACAAAAAAAATCAATTAATTACTAATTTCTTATAATATCAGAACTATTACTTTAGCCGACCCTATTTGATGGGATTTAAAGCTTGTTTGATTTGATTTGATTTATCAAAACTACTCCTCTAGATATAGAAGAAACTTAACAAAGCCAGAACTGCTAGGTAGCTCGAATTATTTCTGCCCCGAATGGCTTGAAGTGCCAAAACGACGTCATTTTGGCACTTCTATTTTTTTCCTTTTTTTTTTTTTTTCCTTCCCTCTCTTTTTCCTTCCTCTTCTCCCTCTGTTCTTTCTTGTTCTTTCTGAAACCAAATCAAAATCAAGTTTCTTAACATTCCAAGCATGTCATCACAAACCTAGAAAAAAAATAAAACAAAATAAAAAATCTGAAACTTTTTTAATGGCTTTGTGAGTATGGTACAGTCATTAAAGCAAAGGAAAGTGGAGGAACAGGGGAGAGAGCAAAGAGAAAGATGAAGGTTGGAAATGATGTGGGTCCAAACATGGTCCATATATTTGAAAATATTGCTTTTCTTCATGCTGGTAGTTTCAATTTCAACACTTTAAATATCCAAAATTTCATAAACCCACCTCATAAATCACCCAAAATTGAAATTTGTACACATGTTCTTTGAAGAATTTCTGCCAAGTATACTGCAAGAAGAGAAGAAGAATCTCAACCGTTGCCCACCCAAATCATGAACTAGATCTAGAGAAGGTGAGTAGGATGAGGGTTAACATCGGAGAGAAAGAGTCGATCATTGGTGGTGGCGGTGTGGCAATCATTGTTTGAGAGAGAGAGAGAGAGGAGAGAGGAGAGTTGGATATGAGAGAATCAAAATCAAAACAAGCTTCCCCCTCTCCGAAGATCAAGCTTCCCCCTCTCTTTTTTTGCTCCTCCTCTCTTCCTCCTCTCTTTCTCTCGCCTCTTTGTTCCTCTCTCTTTCTCTGAAATCAGTTTGAAGAAGGAAAAAGGAGAAAAAAAAAAAAAGAAAAAAAAGAGAGGGCAAAACGACGTCGTTTTGCAATTCGGGGCAATCGAGCCGCGATAATCTCGAGCTACCAAGCTTTATTCTAAAAAAGCAACACCTACAAAAAGTCATAGGGATGTACAAATAGCTAGACTGTATGCTGCATGGACTCATAGAATGACATTAGCAAAACCAACATTTCCTCTACTGAGCCATGAAAACTTATAGCAAGTAAAATTAGTGCAATATGGTATTACAAATTACAATACAAATAAAAAGAAACACCAGAAATGCTAATTTGCATGCTCTTGATCATTATCTCCCTTTCCATATATACACGTAGTCAGTGCAACTTTTAATAATATTCAATAATAGGATTACCAGAAAACCATTTTCTCTAATCTTTACGTAAAACCCCAGCAAAAACTGACAGGAGAACCTTTGAGAAATCAAAGAACATCAACAGCCATATATATATATAGGTCCTAATGACAAGGTTGACAGGTTTGAATATCCACTATGAAGAAACTATGGGGATCAAACAGGTCAACATCATCCACTATGAAGAAACTATGGGGATCAAACAGGTCAACATTGATCCCAAAACTAGTAATCCATGAACAGATTCAGAAACAAAAAGAGCAATCCCATCACACATAAAATCAAAAATTCCAAACACCTATAGCATGGCAACATGACAAAAGAATACACAAAATAGGCACTCAAAACTAGAGTGCACCGATAAATCGGGTTTTCCCGAAAATTACTCTCATAGAGCCGGGGATGGTATTGAAAAATTAATCCCCGATGATTTTCGGGCCGGGGACGAGGATAGGTTCTCGAGCCCCGACCCCGAATCATCCCCGAACAGCCCCGTATGTATATATATATATGTCTATTCACTTCACTCACGGGACGGCTGATACAAACCCATCTCTCTCTCTCTCTCTCTCCCAATTCTCTCCTCTTCGTCTCCTCTCTCTCTCAAACGTCGAAGAGATGAACCACTGTGGTGATGTGCGTCCTCTCTCTCTCTAACAGACAGTTCCTCTCTCTCTCTCTCTCTCACATCCAAAGTCATCGCCTCCTCCGACGCCACTACCACCGTGCTACCCCTCGCCACCGTGAGATCTTGCCGCTATTCTCTATCTCTGATTTTGGATCTGTTGTATACATACGTACTACGTTACACGGACTCGTCAGTTTTGGAGAAGTACCCGTGTCGATACGACACGACACGGGTACGGGTATGAAATCCGGACGGGATACGGCATGGAAGAAGTGGATACGGCATAGAAGAAGTAGATATGGCATATGGAAGTAAGAAGAAAGATGGCATACCTGTGATTAAGGCTACGAAAACTGCGATTAGGGCTTCGATCCTGCGATTAGGGATGCGATCTTCTTCTCTCTCACTCTCACTCTCAATTGTTCTCTTCGTCTGTCTCTTCTCTCGCTCTCGATCATCTTCATCTCTCTCTTCTCTCTGGTTCGATCAACTTCGTCTCTCCTTCTCTCTCTTTTCTTCTTTCTGTATTCTTGACCGTATTCTCTCCTCTCTTCGTTTTAATCGATGCCTATCATATAAATAATACTAGCGGTTGCCACACGCGATGCGTGTGTAATTCAAATAAATAAAACACTTATCACATATTATGTGCTAGTTAAGTGGTAAGAAACTTATTCCTTTGATATAAGTCTAAGGTTCAAATCTCCTCCTCTCATCTATCTAATTTTTTTTTTTTATTTCAAATAAAAAAGTAGACACGTGGCAGCATAAGAAACAAAGGCTTCAAGACATCATAAGGGGTGTTCACTTTATAATAGTATAGATAGATAGATAGATAGATAGATAGATAGATAGATATACTATAAATTATATCATATACAATATATAATATATAATATATAATATAAATTATATCATAAATAATATATATAATATAATTTATCATAAATAATATAAATATATATATGTCAATTAGTTATTATATTTTTGTTATTTATATATAATTTATATAATAATATATAAATAATATATATATGTCAATTTGTTATTTTTGTTATTAAATAATATATAATATAATATAATTTATTTTAACATAATTTGTTATTCCTTAGTTATTATATTTTTGTTATTTATAATATATATCAATTAAATTATATAAAAAAATTTAAAAAATTATCAATAAAAGTAATACATAAGATAAAAATAATAAATATATTTAAAAAATAACTATTTAACTTACCTTTATATAATAAATATATTTTAAAAATTAAATATTTAACGTATCCCCGTACCCGTATCCTCATTTGGATCCATATTCATGTATCCTCAATTTTTAGTTTTGAAGTATCCGACCCCTAGATACGTATTTGCACCCGATGCCCGCACCCGAGTCCGTATAACGTAGCATACGTACACTTTTTTGTATGTAGCTATGCATATATGTTTTGGATCTGTTGTGTACATCTGTATGTAGGTACACTTTTTTGGGTTCCTTCGTTTTTTTTTTTTTTTTTTGATGAAGTTTGTATCTCTGGTTTTGGATCTGTATATATATATATATTTTTTTTATTGGGGGTTTTGACTGTAAATGGAGAAGACATCCATAAAACATTCAGTTGAGGATTTCTTGGGAGGATTTGAACTGAGTTTGTTTGAATTTGAGGTTTTTGAACCGGGTTTGGTTGCATTTGATGTTTTTGAACTAGAATTGAGCTTCTTGAGCGGGGGAATTTTCAGGGCCGAAGAAACCCGATCCCCGTTAGGGGGCAAGGACAGGTACGGGGCTGGTGATAGGTTCCCCCTCGGGGATTGGGGTCGGAGACGAAAAAATTTTCACCATCGGGGATCAGGGACGAGGAGTGTGATCCCCGGCCTGTTGCCATTCCTACTTACAATACAAACTAAACAGGTCTTTGTTGCCAAGAAAATAAAGAATTGGTTTAATGTGAGACATGATGCAGACTCATCTCAACCCCCTATCTCAAATGACATAACCAATGCCTCAACTTCTCAATTTAAACTTGTTGGAAAAATAATAGTTTTTTTGTGACTTTAATGCAATATTAAAGTGGGTGTCAATCCTCAATTGAGGTGGAGTTAAGGGGGTTTAGATTCTTTGTAGTGAGATTTTTACACCACAAAAAGAATGACAAAAAACCATTAAGATTTGAATGAGAAATTGACTCACTAAGTTTGCCTCATGAAAGAAGTGTTGGGAAAGGTGTAAAACCTCTATCCCACATTGATTGTAAAGGAGAGCATTGATGGGCATTTAAAATTCATTTTTTGCATAAAGTTGCAAGCTCTTTGAGACATCCAAATTTTCCGAAAGAATGAAGTTATGGATGCTTCAAGGATGGACTTGGGCCAAGACTGTGGTCCAAGTTAGTTATGCAAATATTGTCACAAGTGCATACGCGCCGCCCGCCTCGGAATGGACCAGACCGGGCCCTGGTCCCTAATCTGTGGATCGTGGCGCCTACGCTCGCGCTCGGGCTCGCTGGAATGGATTGAGTGTTGAGGTTGGGCTTGGCCCACCCATCTTAATCTTTTTGGGCCAAGTCAGATGTGTGGGCTACAGGAATATGCACACAAACCCTAGTCTCCTCTATTGATGATAGAATTAAACCCATCAGTTTTGCAGAATTAATTATGGTTAATGCAGAACTAATTCCTGCATTTGTTGCAGGGAAGCCTCTTCCTCTCTCCCTCCATATGTATAAAAGGAGACCCTCTCCTTCAGCTTTCTACACCAGAAAGTTTTCCAGTTCATTTTATATTCTTCTTGTGAGAGAATGCTGTAAAATTTTGTTCGCCGAAGCTATTCAGTCGGTGCATTGCATAGCTGGTCCAACCGTCGTATCTTAGGAGACAGATGCCGAACAACCTCCAGCACCCAACCAATGAGGCGACGAATCTGTTTTAAAGATACTGTCTAGTGCAGGCTTCGATTTGTTTTATTCTGCAATTTTATTTTTTATGAATTTCTGTTCTATCTATGTATAATTTCCAACATGAAATTCGGATTGTTAAATATATGAATGTATTGGATTTATGTTATTACACAAGATATACAACAAGACATCCTGAGAATAATCTGTGTTACTTCAAAAATCACCATTTGCTACATCATATGAGTTTGAAAACAGGTGGATCAACCAAGAACACTACTTCTGGAACCAATTTTTTTTTTCTCATAAGACACATTGGTTACAGCCTAAAGCCAAGATAAAATTGCAGACAAATATCAAGTGCAAGATGATATATCATATCAGGGAATAATAAGTTTCTTGCCAGCATAGATGGTGTCCCCAGTAAGCCCATTAGCCTCTTTAATTTCCTCAATAGAAACCTACACTCAAATCAAAATGAGAAAACAACGTTCAAAACAGTACCCAAAATCAAACATTAAAACAGGAAATCCATAAAAATATAGAAAGAAATGAATGCAAGTAAATATGAATTATACCCCATATTTTCTAGAAAGACCCCAAAGGGTATCTCCCCTTACAATCTCTATCGTTTTCGTAGAAGATTCTGGCACAGTTTGCTCCACAGAAGTGATGGGTTTCTATCAAAACAAACAAATAATCCAAATCCAACAACATATATGGGTGAGTCTATAGACTCTATACATACATTTATTACCCACACATACATACCAGAACAAACAAACAACCAAAATCCAACAACATAAGCATCTCCGGCATTTCACCCCATCTTTTAATTTTAATTTTTTTAAAATTAATCAAATTTGTTCTAGAATTTATACCAAATACTTGATTTTATATAGCTCACTCCAAATCAAAATTTTCATCAAATCTTTTTTAAAATAATTAACCTATCCCAAAAGCATCATTTCATCAATTTAAGTTTAAAAAAATTAAAAAAAAAAAACCATCTCCAAAACTTCCATCTTTTGAAGACTTTCATCAAACTTAAGTCAAAAAGGGTTGCTGGAAATTCGGTGAAAATTTTGATTCATACCTGATTTGATGAATGGATTGGTCTTATTTTCACCAAATTTTAAAATTTGATGAAGGCGTAGGCAATATCTATGAGGATGATGATGATGATGATGATGGGCGAGTGAGAAATGTTGGAAGTACCTTGATGATGGGTTCTTGGGGAGAGACAGAGTGATGTTGCTGAGCAGCCTGAGCTGACTCACCAAATGGTTTGGTCTCATTGTCGTTGTGGTTGTGGTTGTGGTTGTGGTTGGTGTGAAGGTTGGGTTTGCTCAGAGGGTTAACAAGGGCTTTGAGGATGCTCATTGCGATGCCGGAAAACACCACCAACCCCGCCGTCTTCGCCACCGCCGCCGTATCCTTGCCATTGTCGTCACCGTCGCCGGCGCGATCGCTCGACATTGGAATTTGGGGGTTTGACAGAGAAAGTGAGACAGGGTTTTAGGGCTTTTCTAGTCAACGGAGAGAGAGAGAGAGAGAGAGAGTGTTGATTCGATCTCTGAAGAGTGCAAAGGTTTCCCTAATTTGGGAGAATAGTTTAAAATTAAGGGTGGTTTGGGATGTTTTAAATAAATGTATTTTTTGATTTTTTTATTAAATATGGATTGGGTATAGGTTAGGTTTGAAGTGATGTGATAAAGAGATGATGTGACTTAAATAGGATTGTGACTTTTTGATTTTTTAACTTTTTTAATATATGTCAAACAAGTCCTAAATTTCGACCTTTAATTTATTTGGAAAATTTATGGGAAAGTTCTATTTCGAGAACTTTTGTATCATTTTATTTCACGTTTTAAATAGTTGATTGAAAAGTTCTTATTAAATATAGGGCTTGTTTGGTTTGTTTTTGGAAGAGTTGTTTTTGAAAAAAAATTTGGGGAGAGAGTTTAGAAATTTTTTTAGTTTGTTTGGTTGTATATTTTGGGAGAGTTTTTTTTTGGGAGTTTGGGATGATTTGATATTTTGGGAGAATTTGAGTAGATGTGTGTGAGAGAAAAAGTGATTGAGAAGGAGAGAGGAGAGAGAAAAAGTGATTGATTGATGTATAAGAGAGAAAAAGTGATTTTGAAAATTTTTTGAGAAAAACTCAAACCAAACAATTTTTTAGAAATTTTTTTCTAAAACTCATCTCCCAAATACAAACCAAACATACCCATAGTGTCTGACCAATAAGTTTTTTTTTTTAAATGTGGAGTATCACGTTAATACCTGCCACATTGAGGAATTTTGTTTTTTTTTTTTTTTTTTTGGAATGTGTGATAGATATAAGCTCTGTTTGGGAAGCCAATCTTGAGGCTTTTTTTTGCTATTTTAGTCACAAAAAATAAAATAGGCTTTTTAGTCCAATAAGATAAAATATCACATCTAACCCATAATCATTACATTCCTTCTTTCACAAAAAAAATAAAAAGCCCTTCACAAACCAGGCTTTTTAGCCCCAGGCTAAAATAGTCCAAAAAACCCAAAAAGCCAACCTACTTCCCAAACGAAGCCATAGTATGATACTTCAATGTGGCAGGTATTAATGTGATACTCCAACGATCTAACATTCTAAAAAAAATTAAAAACTCCTTAGTGTACTTTTTTCAAATGCGACAACATGACAGGTATGATGTGACACTCCAAATTTTTACTCATTCTTAGTATACTTTTTTCAAATGTGACAACGTGGTATGTATGATGTGACATTTCAAAAATAAATAAAAACTCCTTAATATATTTTTTTCAAATGTGACAACGTGACGGATATGTTGTGACACTCTAAAAAAATAAAAAACTCCTTAGTTTACTTTTGCTAAGCATGACATGTGGCGGATCCAATTTGATTGAATTACTGCATGTCTTCACGTTAAACGCCAAAAAATAAATTAGTAAACAATTCATGTCTCACACTACGTGTGTTAAAAACAACCAAACTATAAAAAGTTACTAGTATAATTTTCGAACAACGTAACACACAAACATCCCATTACCTTCTCCATACATAACTAGGCCACCTATCTCCCAACTGTACAAACAATGGCAAAATAATCAACAAATAATTTAAAGGATCACTCGGTCACAAAAAAAATATTTCAGGACCTTATGGATTACAAATCTACAAAACGGAATTTACTGGTCAATTCTCCAATTTGTTTTGGGTTATATTTTTTTTTATTTTTTTAAAAAGTAAAAAAAAAAAATTAAAAAATTAACTTTCAATCAATTTCTTAAAACAACTTTGGATTGTCTCTTCTAAATAGTTTTTCTTTCTTTTTTTTTTTGAATTATTTTTTATTAATGTTTAATTTTTTTTATTAGTAGATTCAAATTAATGTGATATTTTAATTTTTGAACTGGGGACAAATGGCTTCATGATTTTTTGAGCAAAAATTGGCTTTTTTTATTTTTTATTTTTTAGGGAGAGAGGTGTTGTCCCAAGCTTGGAACCCACAATAGGTCTTATTTTAATAATTAGAATAGTTCATTTTAAAATTTTTTGTATATATTATTCATACAAAAATTTAGATTGATTGATAATCGTAACATTTTTATTTTATTGTATTTTGTCACTACAAAAAATGAACGAAAGTGTGTTTTTGAAAATGGATCATTTATTTTTTTTGAAAACAAATATAATAAAATGAAAATATTACGATTATCGGATCAACTTATTTTTTATTTTTTGTAAATGGTATATATAAAAAGTTCTAAAAAAATTAATGATTCAAATTATCAAAATAGAACTCGTGATTGACTTATAGACTCAGACAACACTTCTCCAATCTGGATGAGGATGACAACGCCTCCTATGTTTACTCTAATTTTGTACCACCTTCAAAAGAAGCCAGTATAATTTGCCCTTTTAATTAATATATTTGGAAAGTTTTTAATTTTTTTTTAAATTAATGTGATCAGAAAAAAATTAATTTAATATTTAATTTTTTTATTCTTGATAAATGACTTGATGACTTTTTTTAGCAAAATTTGACTTTTTAAATTGGTTTAGATGCCCCACTTTAACCGGGGGAAGAAAAAAAAAATGACAGTAGAAATTGCACTTGCCCCATTTTTTAGAGTTCGGATCCTCTCCTTGAGGAGAGTCCTTGAAATCCTGCGGGCAACGGCTCAGATCAGCCGTTGGTCATCCAACGGCTGAGATAAAAAAAAAAAAAAAAATGAAATTGGAACTTTCATTTTCCCGCCCAATTCATTTCACAGCTTATACAGAGGAGTTCAGGTATACACTCACTCTCATTCTCACTCTCACTAGCTCTCACTCAGCCCGCTTCTCCTCTACCAAACCCACCAGCACCGGCGACCCACCCTCACCGACAACCCACTCCCGACGACGGCGAGAAGTTCTCAGATTTCGATCATCTTCTTGAACTCTTCCTCTTCCAGTCCTTTGTTGATTATAGCTGTTAATCTTCTTTGATAATTATAGCCCTGAAATTTTTGGGTTTGATTTGTGAATGTAATATTTCTGATTGTGATATCCATTGCTTTTCTTTCTCCAAATTGGTTCAGTTCATTGCTGTAGATACACTCGGTCGACTTCATTCACAGCTAGCTTGAGTTTTGTTGTTGATCTATAAATTTGTATCGCTATACTTCGAAGGTGGGTTCTCAGGCCATAGATGAATGTAGCGATGGAATGATGACTCATTCTCAAATGGTTCTCAGTTGACTCTTTCTCAGATGTTTCTCAGTTGACTAATTGTTAGATCACGAAACCCAGATTCAATGATAGTGTTCAACTCCATTTCTGAAGACGAAATCTGCAACAATTGAAGTTAAGCCATGGATTGTATACTTCAAAAATAATTAATAGTTCAACAGATATGAGGACTCTTACATAAATTTTCCAAGGATATGTACTCAACAGAACAATAATTCTTCATTTGAGAGCATCATTACTAGTAAAAAAATTCTTCATTTGAGAGCATTTTTTTTTATAAATTTTCCAGTTCTTGATCCAATAAATTTTCCAGTTCTTGATCCAAGCTTGGGACTTTATTTAAATTTAATTGTCTTACAGATGAAATATGTGTTCTCACCTTCAGATTCCTTATGTGTTAATGTGACCCATTTGTTCTTCAAGATCAAGTAGCTCCTGCAGATGCATTTTCTATTAATCTTTTAAAAACAATATCTAATCTAAAATGAATAAATTGTCGATCTCTTGAGACTCATGTATGACAGCAAAGAGTTCAAATAATGAATCAAGTATTTTACAAGTGCAGTGTAGAGACCAATTTCACAAAGGAAATATTAATCAAAATGGCCTTTTGCTTGCTTTCTGGTTTAATTTGTGAATGGTTAGCAGCATCTGAATAACACAACCAGCAACCAAGTTTCCAGGATTTGAATTCCAATTCTCTATGGGCACAAAATTTGATCACAAAACTGGACATAATCTGTAACCATTGCAGAACCATTGCAAAATATAGATCAGAAGCATACCAACAGAACCAGAATTATATTAATATTAAAGAATTTGTTTTAATAGCACATGAAAAACCAAAGGACTTTCTCTCTCTCCCATACAAATGAATCAAGCTCACTCATCTCTTTCTAAACAAACAAACAAACAAATAAACAAAACCACTCTCAAGAACTTAATCAAATGTTCTTGATATGTGCATTTCTCTCCCTAAAACTATATAATTTAATCATAATACCAACACTCATTTCTACTAGCTGCAAAACTTATAGGCATGCTATATTGAGGGGTCCATCCATCCAAGCAAACTCTTCATTTCCAAGCTCAAAATCAAAATCAGGAAGATCACTTGGTTCATTGTCTTCAAACCCAAAGATTTGAAGATCATCAAGACTCCAAAATCATCAAACAGATGTCCAAAATCATCGATAAACAGCGAATCTGTTGCAAGAACTCTGCATTGAGCTCTGCATTTAATCAAAGAAGAAGACTGCAAATAAGGATTTTTACAGAGAACTCTTCTCCAGAAATTAAATGCAGTCTGAGAACTTATAGGCATGCTATCATTGAACTCTGCATTGAGCTCTGCATTTAATCAAAGAACTATTCAACAAAGGACTGGAAGAGGAAGAGTTCAAGAAGATGATCGAAATCTGAGAACTTCTCGCCGTCGTCAGGAGTGGGTTGTCGGTGAGGGTGGGTCGCCGGTGCTGGTGGGTTTGGTAGAGGAGAAGCGGGCTGAGTGAGAGCTAGTGAGAGTGAGAATGAGAGTGAGTGTATACCCTGAACTCCTCTGTATAAGCTGTGAAATGAATTGTGCGGGAAAATGAAAGTTCCAATTTCATTTTTTTTTTTTTTTTTTATCTCAGCCGTTGGATGACCAACGGCTGATCTGAGCCGTTGCCCGCAGGATTTCAAGGACTCTCCTCAAGGAGAGGATCCTTACTCCATTTTTTAAGCCCGAAAGGAATTTCACAATTATTATGCATAAACTAAAAATTCTATAAAAATTTAAAAAAACAAAAATTAGTGATAAATCCAATTTTAAAAAGGTATATATAAGGCAATAAATTCAGTGAATATTTTCTATTAGTAATAGGTCTACCTTTGTGAAACAATTTGGTATGAAGTCTTTTTATTTGTTTTGAAGAACATTTTGTTTCTAATTTTACTATTTAATTTATTTGTTGACATATTTTTATCTTTTGACTTTCGTTGACTACCTGTTCAATTTTTTTTCTTATTTGTTCAAAATTTTTCCTATCTATTCAATTTTTTTTACTTTATTTGTTTAATTTTTTTAATATTTTCAATTCAAAATTTTCTTATCTATTGAAATATTTGTCCAAATTTATTATCTGTTCAAATTTTTTGACAATTTGTTTAATTTTTTTCCCTTATCTGTTCAAATATTTGACCAAATTTGATTATCTGTTGCAATTTATTTCTTCAACAACACCAATCAACCAAAAATTTTAAGGGCGAATTACACTAATAGTCCCTATAGTTTGGGGGTCGTGTCACTTTGGTCCCTGACTTTTCAATTATGACACTAACAGTCCCTATAGTTTGGGGCTCGTGTCACTTTGGTCCCTGACTTTTCAATTGTGACACTAACAGTCCCTGAATTTTGAATTTTGTTCCAAATAAGGACAATTGAAGATACCATTACTCAATTTTAAGGATAAAGTCATCAATTTGATAAAATATAAACTAATTTGACAAAAATAAATGTCAAAAAAAATATTTTTGAATTTTTAAGCATTATTTCTACCCACCAATGCTTAAAAGATTTATTAATTTTGTATAATTTTATCTCTAGTGGGTAGAAATAATGCTTAAAAATTCAAAAATATTTTTTTTGACATTTATTTTTGTCAAATTAGTTTATATTTTATCAAATTGATGACTTCATCCTTAAAATTGAGTAATAGTATCTTCAATTGTCCTTATTTGGAACAAAATTCAAAATTCAGGGTCAAATGTGTCACAATTGAAAAGTCAGGGATCAAAGTGACACGAGCCCCAAACTAGAGGGACTATTAGTGTCACAATTGAAAAGTCAGGGACTAAAGTGACACGACCCCCAAACTCTAAGGACTATTAGTGTAATTTGCCCAAATTTTAAAAATAAATATATGATTCGTGCAGATCTCAGGTAAAAATCTACCACAACAATAATAATAATAATCTAAAATGAGATTGTTGAGGAATCAAGGCTATTTTGGAAAGTAACTCCAAATTTTTAACCCACTTCTCTCTTAAAAAAAAAAAAAAAAAGTCTTTTTTTTTTTTTTTCACTATCTTCTCAAAACACCCTGCAAACCAACAGCTCTGAATGTTTACTTTTTCTTTCTTTACAACTGGTGTCTCAAAATCAATCACTTTAGCGAAGAAGGCTAGGTTCGAATTTCCTTTAGATTAACACAAGCACACAAAACAACAATCACTCTTGGTGACTTCGGATATAATATATATATATATAGAGAGATCAAAGTAGATTGGGGCAGATCTGAGGCGAAAGGGGGTAAAGGAATGTCAGCAATCGGCGACGCGGCGGTGGATAGGGCGGAAAGAAGATAAAGAGATGTTTGGTTGTGTTTTGGCCCACTGGTCTTTATCCACGACTTCCTGGAGTTATAGTACACATGGTGCTACGACTTTTGGTTAATAAATTTTTTAAATTATTTTTTTGGGAAAATTAGTCTAAAGTCCCTCTCACATTTTTAGTAATGGAAGAGATCCACAATATTATTTTTTGATGTCTAAGGTCTCTCCCATCTATCATAGAGAAATTTGATATATATCTCACCCTCTGTGTGGGTCTCTCTCGCTACTCTCTTCCACTCCTTAAAATCCCTAAACTCAACCTTCTTCTTTGATATGAAATTTATTTTAAAAACAAATTTATGACTGCCCCTCCCTTTGCAGTCATCGTTTTTTTTGGGTCATAAAGTCAGTATTTAACTCCAAAACCAGTCTGATCGTTACACTGCAACGACAGCCCCTCCTCCATTTGCTACAAGAGAAGAGAGAGAAAGAGAGAGAGATGAAATTCTTGAATCGGCTGAGCTTTTTAAGGAAGAGACGAAATCGAAACCCTACCGATAATCTCTTCTTCACTGACAACGAAGATAAAGATGAGCTTCATCTATCTCCCACCGCTGCCGATGATCACCATCGTTTGCACACCGCCCATTGTAGCAACTCCGAACACACCAACACCGCGACCCAAGTCACTGTTGGCTCACCTCGACACCATACCAGCTCGCCAATCAGCACCGTCTTCGCCGACCTACTCGCCGACATCGTGACAACTCAGCGGCGCATCCTTCCAACATATATACCTATGTGTATGTATATAAGTATAGAAATTGTCCCTCACCTGAACAAAATTCGCGAAAATTTCGAAGCAAAGTTGGAGCATAACACTGAAAATTGAATCAATTTCACAAAAATAGTCTTTGAGATTGATGAATTACAGGAATAATATATATATATATATATAATTGTGTATATATGTGAAGAAGAGGTGGTGGGTTTTACTTTTCTCCACAACCAACAGTGCCTTCCAGTGGACACGCAATGCAAATTCTCTTGATCTTTTTTCCCATAGCCTTCCAACTGTGGGTTCAAATACAAGTGCTGGCAATATGGAAAGGTTTGTCTGGGATTTTCTCTGGGTTGTGGAGTCCAGAGAAATTCTATGGGTTGAGAGAATTTCTCTGGAAATATTTGTCTGCGAATTTTCTCTAGGTTGTGGAGTCCAGAGAACTTCTCTAGGTAAGAGAATCTCTGGAAATGTTTTTCTGGGAATTTCTCTGAGTTTGGGGAGTCCAGAGAAATTCTCTGGGTTGGAGGGCGATTTTCTCTAAGTTTGAGTAAATTTCTCTGGGATGGACTAAATTTCTCTGGTTTGTATCTGTGATTATTGTGTAAATAGAAGAGGGAATTTCTCTAGAGAGAGGGAAGGCCAAAGAAATTTTCAAAATTTCTCTGGAGAGTGGGAAGGTTAAGGGAAGGTCAAGGGAAGGTCAGAGAAATTTTCAAAATTTCTCTAAAAAATCTAGAGAAATTCTCTCCAGAATTTCTCTGTTGAGATTTTTCTTTATGACAAAATAGGTAGAGTTGAATCTGTTGTTCTATTGATTTGATAAACTGCCCCAGAGAAATTCTCTCAGTCCAGAGAAATTCTCTCAGTCCAGAGAAATTACCTTCCAACCCAGAGAAATTCACAAAAAGTCAGTGAAGATTCTCTTATAGTCTAGAGAAATTCACAAAAACTCAGAAAAATTAGGGATTTTCTCTGTAATGTGTCTTGAGAAATTCTCTGGATCGAATTTTCTTTGGATTGATGTTGAGGGACCTTAGACATTATGAAAATATTGAGTGTCCTTTATGCTATAAAATCATAATACCAGGGACCTTAAAAAAAAAAACCCCCTATTTTTTTCCCCTCCTCTTTCATTCTCTTTTTATTTTTGTTAATAAATCGATTAATTACTTTTTTTTTTTCTTTCTCTCTCCTCTCTTCTCTCATTTTATTACATTTTACGCATCAATCAATTAAATTTTCTCTTATAGCTATCTATTTAACTACCAAAAATAAAAATACAAATCATCTAAAAATTATTTTTAAAACTCATAATCAAATAAATATTTAATTTTTAAAATTATTTTCAATATCTTTCAAAATATAATTCAAAAATCAAAATTCATTTAAAAAATTAAACCAAACCGCCTTCACTTTCTATGGTTTGACACACAAAAAGTAAACCAAAGCCCAATTTTTTACTGGAATATCTCCTGCTATCAGGCGTTTAGTAGATAAATAATACCTTTCATTTTTCGAATGATTTACAAACTTAAAATTCAACAAAATTTGAAATACATATTTGCTTTTGGTAAAATTTCATTTTTAAAATTTTGTTATTAAGACATATCAAACAAGATGCGTAATAAATATAAAATTTTATAAAAAGAAATACCACAAAATTTTACTGCATTTTATGTTTGAGACCATGACATTTCAAACACCCAAATTTAACTAATAATGATAAAAAAATAAAATAAAATAAAATTAAGGCAATGGCAAACGCCCAAAGTTTTTAAAATTTTCTTAAAAAATGGTTAAATAGTTGGAGCTCATAAGTTTTAGGTAAATGCTAATAAGTGCCCTCTACATATTATTTAATATTGAGAAATATATAAAAATTATTAAAAATATGTAAAAATATTAAAATGTGTATTAATTTCAATAAAAATGCATTAAATTTAGTGAATAGTATCTTATGTTCTTTAGTTCTTTTGTCTTTTACTTGTGCAGTATGGGTACTTGTTATTAAAACTCTAAATTTTATAACCCCTCCAAAAAAATACAATCAAAATAAAAAATATTTTATTAATATTTCACACCAAAATGTTGGTGTCCGTTTGGTTTTGTGGAAGGTAGAAATTTTCTCCACAGGAAAAGTGAGATGAAATACTCATTCCTTTACTCTGCAAAGAGAAACCAATTCATCAGTGATCACTCCCGACCAGAGATAGTTGGGAGGACCTTTTGACGGTCAAGTCAGAATGATGGTCTTTTTTAAATAAAAAGACTTGTTTGTTATCCCCTATTGCCTTTCCTTATTTCTCTGTTTTTAGTGTTATTATCTTGGGCCTTGGCCATTGAATTAGCATCTTAATCTAAGGGCTCTGTTTGCTACTAGACTTTGGTCGGCCAAGTGATCAAGTTGTCTTGATCTTTTACCGTTGGATCATCTTACTGTGTGCGGCTTCGATTATGTTAGATGTCTGCGGTCAACTTGCCAAATGCTTCGTCCGTTGGATTTAGATCATCAGATAGTTGTGTCGTTTGGATAGGCTAGGCCTATACCCTTATCTCTAGTAACCGTTGTCCTTACCGTTGATTAAGGATGGATCTAAAAGCTTTTATGCTTTCTGCAAATCCCCTTCTAAAAGGCTATTTTACTCAATCTTTGGCCATGTGATATTATCTCCTTATCTAATCTTTTGATGGTCTAGGCTTTTCCCTTGGACCATCCTACTTGGTTGGACCTTAGTTGCACGAAGCGGGGGCGGGAGCGGGAGCGGGGGCGGGAGCGGGGAAGCGTGAGCCGATAGAAGTTTCTTAGGTTGGGAGCGCCTCGGGAAGCGATAATATATATATATATTTTAATATACATTAGAAGTTTTTTATAAATACTTTTATTTTAATTCATATTAATTATTTTATTATTTATTTATTTTTTTAAATAATGTGTTTTTGATAAATTTTCATTTTATTTTATTTTATATAGATTTTTTTTCATTAATATGTATAAGTAAGTATATATTATGTTATATATACTTACAAAATAATATGATTTTATTAATATTATTAATATTAATATGATTTTATATATATTATCTTATATATAATTTTATTAATATTAATATGATTTTATATATATTATCAATATTATATGATTTTATATATATTATCTTATATATACTTATATATGTATATATATAATATAAGAGATTAGAAGAAAGCTGGCTCTGTTCAGCAAAGAGAGAGAGACAGAGCGAGAGGGAGAGACAGGCGAGACAGATGCGAGCGAGAGGGAGAGAGAGAGAAGACGATCGAGCGAGAGGGAGATAGAGAGAGAGAGGACGATCGATGACTAGAGATCGATGACTGGAGTTCGACGACGAAGACTGGATGTTCATTCTTCTCAACTGGATGTTCAACGACGAAGACGATCGAAGGTTTGTCTTCTCACTCTCTTCCTTCACACTCTCTCTCTTCTGTCTCTCTCTCCTAGGGTTTTTGTTCTTCTTCACCAAACGAACCCATCTTGGCCAGGATCGCGTTTCTCTCTCTACGGAAACGCGATTCCTACACGTTTCTTTCTAAGAAACGCGGAATCGCGTTTCTTACGAAGATTCGTCACCTGTTGGGACGATTCCTGCAACTAAGGGTTGGACTTGGGTTTTGGGCCGATGTTTTATCCCTTCACAAGTTCAGTTTTATAATCATGACTTGAGTGTGGAGTTGTGATTTAAATGTGGAGTTGTAAGTTGAGTTTAAAAAAGAGAAAATTTGTTTGATTATAAGTTTTGAGCTTTTGAATTTTAAATTTTAAATTTTGAAAAAGAGTTTTGAGTTGTATTTTGAATTTTTTTTAGATTTTTATTTAAATATTTAGAAAAGTTTAAGAAAATTTTATTATTTTAATTTTAAATATTTTAAACTCAAAACAGATATCCACACTCAAATCATAACCAAACACATAATTAAAAACTCAATTTAAAAACTATTTTCAAAACTCATAACCAAACACACAACTCAAAACTCAATTCAAAAATTATTTTCAAAACTCATAATCAAATTCTTTCCAAAACTCTTCTCAAAATTCTATTAGAAAAATTCAAAAATTATTTTTTATTTGTTCTTTAAAATTACTTTTATCTTATAGTTTTTTGGGAAATTTTTTTTAAAAAAATATATTATTATTTTTTTTGAAAATAATTTGTGTTATTTTTTTAAGTATGGACCAAATAATTTGTTATGATTTAGATATATATGGCGATCCAATTTTTTAAAAATTTTAAAAAATAAATAAATATTTTTAAAAAAGTAAAAAAAAAATTAAAATATTTATAAAATAAAATATTTAAAATAAAAAATAAAAATTATTATATATTTCAAATAAAAATAATAATTTTTTTAAAATTTTAAATATTTTAAAAAAGTACAACTTAAATATTTTTTAAAAAATACAACTTAAATATTTAAAAAAAAATACAACGCACAATTGTATGAAATATACTGCATATAAAAAAATACAACTCAAATTTTTTTTCAAAACTTATAATTAAACAAATTTCTCTTTTTAAAACTCAACTCATAACTCAAAACACAACTCTACATTCAAATTATGATTTTAAAAAATAAAAGAAATTTTTTTTTAAATTTTTTTTAAAAAAAATAGAGTTTTGAAAAGAGTTCGATTATGAGTTTTGAATTGTGTGTTTAGTTATGAATTTTAAAAATAATTTTTGAATTAAATTTTAAATTATTTATTTAGTTATGAATTTTAAATTTTTTTGATTAGAATCAAAATTGCAAAAATAAACCAAACGCAACTCGGTTTTTCTTTTCTATTCCAGTTTTCCAATCGTTAACCGGGATTTTCGGGCCGCCGGGGGGGGGGGGGGGGAAGTCATGAAAAACAACTTCTCGTTGACAAGGACCCGTTCAATCGTGCATCAAACAACTATTCACGAGGTGACACGTGCCCCATCCAAGCAAATATTTAGTAAATTTTTTGATAATTTTCTTTTTTATCTCTAACATTATTGTAAACTGTTAAGAAGTGTATTTATCTAAAAAGTTAAAAGATTTTATGGTTGGGATAGAGAGAATTGAAAAATCTCTTGAATCTTAGAAAAATGTCTAATGGCTCAAAATTGGAGAGGCCTTGAATGCCTTGAATTTTGATAGTGTCAAAAAAACGTTGTTTTGACATTTTTTTTTCTTTTTCCTTCTTCCTTCCCCCTCTCTTTTTTTTTGAAATTGGTTTGAGAGAAACAAAGAGGTGAGAGAAAGAGAGGAGGAGGAAGAGATGAGAAGAAAAAAGAGAGAGAGGAGAAACAGATGAATCAAGTCGTGAACCACTCGAAACCACCACAACCCAACCCGCCGCCATGGACGGAGAGGTCGAAGCTAGATTTTCGACTACAGCTGTGGGTTTGGTTTTGATTTTGGATTTTGATTTTGATTTTGGGTTTGGCTTTGATTTTGATTTTGATTTTGATTTTGAGTTTTAATTTTAATTTTGGTTCTGAATTTGGATTCAGAAAATAACAGAGGAAGAAGAGGAAGGAAAAAGAGAGGGGGACAAAAGAAGAGGAAGAAGAGAGAGGGAAGGAAAAAGAAAATAAAAAAAATGATTTTGATTGAGTTTGTATTTAGAAAGAAACGGAGGTAGAAGAGGAATGAAAGAAGAAAAAAAAAAGGAAGTCAAAACGATACTTATCATTTTAGCACATTCAAGTCATTTGGGCCACTTCACTTTCGAACTACCTAGCATTGTTGTGATTCTTATTAGTAGGTGGAGTTTTGATTCTCAAAAGTCGTTTTGTTACGGATAAAAATTGAATCATGAACAGAGTGTTCTTGAAGTTTTAAAGAATGCAATCTATCTTTAAAGTTGTTAATATCGATTAATTTAGATGTATTTAAAATTTTTAAAAATACTTAAAAAAGAAAAAGCATTTATATAAAATTTACACTGCTAAAGTTTTATAACCCAAAAAAATAAAAAAAAATAAAAAACTAAAATAAAAAGATTTCAATAAGATCACACATCATAGTGTTACACCACAAAAAATGTCAATATCACAATTTATGGTCATAGAGGAAAGATTCTGGTACAAATATATTTTATAATTAAAAAAAATTACATAATTTTATATTTTTTAAATCATATCATAATCAAATATCACATAAGAAATAATCAAAAATTTTATTGGTTATAACTAAAATAAAATCATAATTAAAGAAAAAAATTGATTACAATTAAAGAATAAAATAATATAATTAGAGATGCATATGATATTGTTGTGACGTCATTATTTCTTTTTTATATTTTAAGAAAAAAATTAATTATAAAATCAAATATAATATGATAATTTAAATAAATATATTTTTTGATTTTTTATGAAAAAAATATAAAAAGTAAAAGTATGATTTAAATAAATATACTTACTAAATAAATAGATTTTATTTTAAAACGGAGAGAGTATTTAAGAGATGCTAAATAAACGTGTCACTACTAAAAAAAGTACTTTTTGCGACCGCTATAAGCCGTCGCAAATAATAAAAAAGCAGTCGCAAAAGACTTTTTGCGACGGCTCATGCGACGGCAAATGAGGGTCGCGAATGTGGGGGTGACAAATACTTTTTGCGACCGCAAAATAGCAGTCGCAAACTATTTGCGACCATCTAATCTGCTTATAGCGACTGATATTTTGCCGTCGCAAAAGAGTTCAAAAAAGGCCTACAATGTATTAGCGACCATCTTCTTACCGTCGCAAAAAAAAAAAAAAAAAAAACCCTACAGTTATATATATATTCAAATATTATATACAATAAACGTAAAGACATATTTGCAAAAATCTCAACATTCATGCATTATTTTCCATTTCTTCCCTCAATAAAATTCTCTTAAAAAAAAAAATAAAATATGCAACAATAACAAGGAGTTCTTGAAAGAATCCTACAAAGGTTTTTCATCTCTTGCAATTACAAAGAACATTTGAGGTTACAGTAATTCTGATTCTAAGAATCCTTCATAGTCTTGTTACAGAGTCGGAAGAAGAGCAGCAACTCTTGAGATTATAAACATCTTCTGATTTCGTCATCTGCTTTAAGAGAAATCTGCTTTAAGAGAGAGAGAGAGAGAGCAAAGTAGCTCAAGTATTAACCTGGGAAACAATGGAGCTCAAGAATGCTTTAAAATAGCAACAACAATCTATATAATATCTATAAATTCATTTTAAATTCTGACAGATGATAGTTAGGTTAAATAGTCAAAATTCACAAGCTCAAGCATACAAAGCAGATTCATTAGATTGAGATGATAGACAGTAAGAACAGATGTCTTAAGCAAATCACATCACTCAAGTTTGTAATATATGTGCAGTAGTAATAGTAAGAAATAACTACTGGTTTTATTAGTACTTAACAGCCGGAAGAGAGCCAGGAAAATACTTGACTGACAAGAACAATCTGTTGATCACGGAGCTGCAAAATAATCATATTGCAAACTGTTGTTTTTCCAGATGCAGTCCCACCAGCAACATCTTTAATTTCAACAAATCACAAACATTCTCTTAGCATTATGCCTGTATTGAATGACACAGGATAGAAAAACTAATACTAATTATTGGAACACCAGCATAAAGAAAATATCCTAGAAATTTAATAGTAGGAAGGCATTTAAATATTTTCCATTTCCTCTGGCAAAGGTCTAAGTTAATTTGGTGTTGCTTTCTAGTACAATTGTTAATACAACTTCCCAGAATTAGGTCACTCACTCTAAAGATAATCTGCATGGATATTAGCTTTCAAATAATAGTATCCACATTCATTTCTTAAACCTTCTAGCTAATTAACAAAACAATGAACATTAAAAAAATAAAAAATAAAATTTTAAAATTAATCTAAATTGGAAGGATCTGAAACAACTAACATATTTCATAATAGGCCACTTGTCTCTTTCCTCATGACATTAAAAAAACAACTCCAAGTTACCTCTCCCTTTTAAAAATTTGCATAAGTAAGAGTTTAAATGCATCACTTTGACTAGAAATCTGCATGGATATTAGCTCTCGAATAGGTTAAGGCCAAGTTTGGGATGACTAAATAAGTGTACTTTTTGACTTTTTATGAAATATGGATTGGATTTGGGTTGGGTTTGAAGTGATGTGTTAGAGAAGTGATGTGACTTAAATAAGATGATGTGACTTAAATAGGATAGTGACTTTTTGACTTTTTGGATTTTTTTGAGGATGCCAAACTTGGCTTAAATATGGACAAACGATTAAAAGATCTTTTTACACATCATTTCCCCTTCTATATGACACAGTTCAATTTCTATTTGAATTATAAATATAAAAATGTGTGTCAGAGCATGTTCGTTAAAAAAATAAAGAGGCACAAACACATTTTGCACCTCATTTTCATAACTACAGAGGTATGATTAAATCCATCAAATAAAACTATCAAACATGTGAACAAAGTCAAATGAACAAAGGAGAGCTTTGAAGCACCCTGTTTTCTGGTACCTTCATCAACAACAGCATGCAAGGTTTTGAAACCCGGACCGGACCGGTCGGTTCAACCGGTTGAACCGGTGATCGGATGAGGTTCCGGTCCGGTTAACCCTCTGAAACCGGCCAAGTGTGAAAACCGGTAAAACCCCCGGTTAAACCGGTGAACCGGTCGACCCGGTCCCGGGTTGATCGAACCGGGATGGGTTGCTTGTACATATATAAAAAAAAAAAATTCAGAACCACTTTTATTTTCGTTTGTTGATCTTCATTCCAGAGAGAGCAGCGGCTAGGGCTTTTTAAGACCAGCCGATCTTCACTTCTTCACACAGTGACACAGGTATCTCTTCCTCTATTTTTTTCCGCCATTAACGAATCAAATTGATGGATGGATCTTTGATCTGTATTTTTTTCTTCACTTCTTCACACATAGGTATCTCAAATTGAAGGAAAATTTTCAGATCTACTTTTATTTTTTTCCGCCAGCTGATCTCAGCCCCAGGTATTATTTTGATGGATCTTTGATCTCCTTCTTTGTATTTTAGAAATTTTGGGTCTACAAACTTGACTTGACAGAACCAAAATCAACACTTCCGAAGGCTCCGTTTTTTTTTCTTTAGAGAGGAGAAGGCTCTGTTTTTACAAATCAACTTTTGATAAAAAAAAAATAATAATAATAAAACACTTGGGTTGGGTCTACACTTGAAGAAGGAAGGCTCTGTTTTTGTTTTTTTTTTAGAGAGGATAAGAAGAAGGCTCTGTTTATAAAAAATTATTTAAGTTAATTTTTTCACTTTTAAAAGTTGATTTCTAAACATAAACTTTTGATAAAAAAAAAGTAATAATAATAAAACACTTGAAGAATGATCTGTTTAGGAATTAGGCAGACTGTTGATGAATTATATATATATATAATTGTCTCTTAAGATGATTTAGACCAATATTATTTATTTTTTTATTGTAGCTAGCTTGTATTGGTACAGAAGGATTAAATGAACATATTGAATTAGTGTTTTGAAATTTTTTAAGGGAAAATTACTATTTTAGAGGTGTCAATAAAAATATATTACAAATTTATGATGAAATTTATAATTTTAATTATTAATATTTGTAATATTTATCATGTATGTATAATTAGTTGTTGCTGTGGTTTGATTTTAATATTTGGCTAAATTTTCATCTTTAATTTGTTGTTAGTATGTGAAGTGTTATGGCTTATATTCAGGAATTTTTTTTTTTTTTTTAAGTATAGAAAAATATCACTAAAAATATTTAAGAATTTTTTTTAAAAAAAATTGAAAATTTAATATTTAAATTATTAATTTATATTTTTTTAAAAATTATTTATGACGTAATTATGACATCACAGTTCGATCCGGTTCAACCCACCGGTTGAACCGGTGATCCGTCCACCCGATCATTTTTCCGGTTCGTTCACCGGTCCGGTTTTTAAAACCTTGACAGCATGTCTAGGAGTCCTTTTTTTTAAAAAAAGGTCTTTATTTAGTAATGCTCAGAACTGGTAAACATTTCAGAAATAGGCATTCACAGTACCAACACTAAGCAATATATTAGCAACATTCCATCTGGAGAAATTAGCAACGATCGAGGATGCTAGCAGTTTTCTGGTATCCTTGTGTTTAATAAAATTAGATTGGCCATATCATAAACTTACCTCAAAAGCAAATGTACATATTATTGAAGCAGGGCTAGCAAGCACTCCAAATGAAAAAACTGTGACCCTGAAAGAGGACAGGAAGTGTGCTAAGGTAAACATGACTGCAACAATTTAATTAAGATTTACCAGACATTAAAATACATAACTTCATCATTTCACAGTAGCATTGAAAATTACAGTAGTTTACCTTAGATCATCTGACATTCCCATTGCAGTAGTTTTAACAATACAGCAGAAAGAATGAAAGACGAAAATACTACCACAAGGATGTCTACTAATATTGCCGATCAAAAAAAAAATGTCTACTCATATTGTATGGCTCTCTATCCATTTCAACTTTAGTAACAGGACACTAGGAAATAATATATACTACAATTGCTGGTCAGAAATTGTAGCAATACATACTGTTTTGATGATTGCTAGAAGCTTGAACTGACATTTTTGATAATGAAGATCAAATAAGAATGCTAATAATGATGGTCTTACACTGGTTGATCAGATGCCTTTGCTCCAGCCCTTGTAAGGCAGTAGCTGATTCCACAAGTTATTGATGAAAATAAACCAACCAATACAGCATAAATATGATAGCTTCCATGAACATATGAATCACTTGTTTCTGCAGCTTTAGCTAGCCATCCTGCAGGAAGTCTCAATCACAAGGAATGCAGAATTTCAGAAATAGATCATGCAAAAAATAATAAATAAATAAAAATGGACTGCTATTTTCATTGAAGCACATGAAAAGGCTTTCTAGTTGTCGATCGTGTTCTCTCAAGTCTTAACACCTATCATGTTCTATATTTCCTGTAATAATATCAGGTTCTGTATTAAGGTTCATATTGCATACCACTTGGAATACATTTTAGTGATAAGTAGAACTTAACATTAAACTGCTTAGTAAATTATGTGACACTGATGACTATGCATTAATCTATAAATGTATGCATTAAACTACCAATCACTAATATTTGTAAGTTTCTACAAAAACTTAAACATGTATAGGTGTTTGAGCTATTTTTCTTGATACTTGAGTTTTACACATAAAGATTTGATATCAGTATACAAAAACTCCTCCATCTCTGTTTTTCATCACAACTAGAGAGAGAGAGAGAGAAGGGGGGAGCTGTTTTTCTTGATACTTGAGCTTTAGAACAGTGACTAATTTTCTAATTTAGCAACGCTCTTACACTAGAAGAAGAATATGAACATATGCTGGTATTATGTCAAAATATTTTGCATTTGTTACACTACTAAATATCAAATTAAGCATCTAATTGATTGGGTGCAACATTCTTGACACATATCTAGCAAAGCTGTTTGTCTGTTGTGTTTTTGTCATTAAATATGCTTGCAATGGTCCATCTGCAGTACTAGCCAGATAGCTCAATCCCTGTTCAGTTCAGTTCCCTATAGCAATGTCTAATAGTTTTATCTTTATGATCCAATTAAAAAACTGATGAACAAATTAAATTTTTTTAAAAGATTTGTGTATTTGTTAGTAAAAGTGAGCATATATTTTTTAATTTATTCTTCTCATATATGTCTTATTTTATTTCAACACTAGGACATTTTATCTTCCAATTTCAAATTTACCAGTTCTTGCCTCAATAAATTCAAACTTGCTGATAATCAATGAAACAGCAAATTCGAAATAAATCTATGAATCAAAACTTCTCATTCAATCACAAATGCTATATATTGAACTCACAAAACAACAAAATTCACCAAATGCAGCAATAATTCACACTCAAACAAAATAAACTACAAACAAATACATGAATCTTGTATGTATATATATATATAGAGAGAGAGGGAGAGAGAGAGAGAGGGAAATACGAAAAAGTGATTGAATTACAACAAGTTTAGATGATAAGAAACAAGAGATCGAAGTACAGAGACGAAGAAGTTGAAATACGAATGAATGATTCGAAGAGAAACTGAGACGAGAGAGAGAGAGTTCATACCGTTGGAGGTCTCTTCTTCATACGACCATGGCGATCTATCGAGCAGGAAACAGAGAGCGAAATCGAGAGAGGGAAATCAGATTCTCTTGATTGAGCGAAATCAGATTCGGGAAATTAGAGTCTAGGGCAAGTTTTACGCAATCCCTGAGACGGTAGCTTTTTATCTTGGGTAAGGAATATCCTCTCTCATAGGTTTAAGTAAAAAGGAAAATAACTAAAAGAAAATGGGAAACATATAAATTGGGCAAAACGATTTTGCTATCCCTAATTCGGTTGATTTGTCGTTGCAAATAATTTTTTTTGCGACGGCTAAGTAATCAGTCGCAAAAAAACAGACGCAAAAAACAATTTTTCTAGTAGTGGTGTGGTAATTTTTCAATCATTTAGTGTTTGGTAATGTTTATGTTTTTTATTTATGTTTACAAAAATTTTATAAATTGATTTTTGTTTATTTTTAGAAAAACAAAAACTACAAATGTTTTTGCTTTGAACAAAATATTTGAATTTTTTTAAAAATATAAACTAAAAAATATGTTTGTTCAAGCCTAAAATATTTATATTTATTTTTTATTATTTATGACAATGGGATCATACACATTATAATTGAAAAAAGAAATTAATTAAAAAAATGAATTGAAAAAAAATAATTGGAAATAAAATATTTGAAAAAAAATTTCTTAGTCAAAATTTTAAATTTCTATTTAAAAACCAACATAAACTCATTTTTTGAGTTTACGTTTTTTTCTCAAATTTGTAAACTGAAACAATCATTTATAAACTAAACAAATTATCAAACAAATTTTTATAATAATTTTTTAAATTTTTATAAATATATAATAAAAACTAAAAACAAATGATTACCAGGCGTAAACTTTTTATTTTATTTTATTTTATTTTCTTGCTCGCTGCTGTTGACAAAAAGGACTGCAGGAAGTGTGCAAGATACAACTATTCACGAGGTGACACGTGCCACAACTAGGCAAACAAACTCGCATCCAGATTCCTGGAAAATTCATGGTCTACGATTTACCATCTCAGCACTACTCTCTCCTCACTCCAAAATTTGTCCTTCTCAAAATTTCAAATATTTCCATTAAAACCCACTAAAAATCTCAGCTCTCTATATAAAATACGATTAAGTACGTTTATTAATTATACAATCTTTCCTTCACTCATGTAAAATACATTAAAATTTCAAATCACTCGCTTAAAGCCTTTCTTCTTTATTCCATGAAATATGATTAGAAACATCTGTTGGTTACACCACTATACCTCCTCTCGCGTGAAACGTGTTTGGATTTTGAGTTCATTATTTTCTCCTCTTGCATGAAACGCGTTTGGATCTCAGATTCACTATTTCTCCTCTCACGTGAGACGTGCTTGGATTTTGAGTTCACCTTTCTTCTATCAACTGAGTTGTGGTACATTTAATGCAATAATATGGTGCATTTGTATGCAATACACTCTCTCTATTATTTGTATTGTGGCACATTTATATGCGTTACACCCTCTGTTATGCTTTATATAATTTATACGAGGCTTGTCTCATATGTTATTATCTTCATATCTTTATCATCACTCCATGATATTGCATTCCATTACATAATCATGAATTTTTAAAACAACTAGCTACACGAAGCGTGTGAGTCCAACTTTCAAGTTGTATGCTGAGCATATTATTTGCATTCTACTCCTGAACTACGTTGATTTGATTCCTTACAATAAGATACATAGGCAACCTTCAGATTCAACCACTTGCATTGCATCTTATTTGTTTGCTCAGGTCTTAAGGCATTGTCAAAAGAATCGTCTTTAAGCTTTGACATTCATTCACGTTGTGAAATAACTTCGAACTCTGTCAAAGAGAGGCAACTTTAGACACTTCATTTTGATTGGCTCTAAGACTTGGGCGCTTTCTTTTGATTTCCTGATGATGACAATCAGAATGTATTTATCACAGAATTCTCAGTAAAAGAGATGAAATTTGAGTTTTAATCTCAACCTTCATACATTTTTGACCAAATTATTTTTCATCCAAAATTCACTAATCTCCACTACCAAATTTCTTTCACATCAATCTCCACCCACCATTTACTTTCATAATTACATTCTACCATTCACACTCACCATCCACTTTCATAATCATATCTCACCATACACTTTCATAATCACATCTCACCATCCTCACTCACTATTCACTTTCATAATCATATCCTACCATCCCCACTTACCATCTACTTTTATAATTACACCCCACCATCCCCACTAACCATCTGCTTTCATAATTACACCTCACCATACCCACTCACCATCTACTTTCATAATCACATCCCACCATCTCTACTTACCATCTACTTTTATAATCACATCCCACCATCTCAACTTATCATCTATTTTCCTAAATCACACACCACCATCCCCATTCATCATTCATCTCTATTATACATTGTTCCCCATGAGCTCAATTATCTTCCCTAAATGCTCCACTTTATCTTCCACTTTGTTCTCCATTTTGTCTTCCACCATTGCCCACTTGCATTGGCTATATAATGAGAGTTCTAGTCTTGAATTTGAGGATGAATTTTAAGAAGAAAAGTGTAGAGAGAGAATGCTAAAATTGTGTTAGAATTGAGAGAAACGAAAGTCTTAAAAACAAGAGAATTGTCTTGCCAAACTAGTGAAGTTGCATAGCCTCTTGCATCTTATCTTTCCTTGTCAAAACCATTCAAAGCCTTAATCAAAGAGAAAGTATTCTTGCTAAGAAAAGAATGATCATACATTTGTTCAAAACCGTCATTCTAAACTCAAATCCCCAAGCTCTTGAATTGAGGATTAAGATCATAATTCACAACTTTGAGAATGATCAAGATAAAGTTTGAAAATCAAAAAGTTCAATATTTCTTTGGAAGGTGAATTTTCAATTCTTTCATTTTTCTTGCATGTTCTATCTTATATTTGTTTTATTGTGTTAGTTTCATATTAGTTTTGTTGTACTCTTACATGTTCTATCTTATATTTGTTTTATTATTTTAATTTCATATTAGTTTTATTGTAATTTTGTACTTTCTATTTTATATTTTCTTTTTTATTTTAGGCTAATCGGTAGTGGTTAGTTGAGCTACCTACATATTTCTTATTTGTTTATTTTCTTAGTTTTGCAACAAGACAGGTTTTGCTAAGCTTAGTTGGCTGACCGGCCTATTTGGCGAGCTGGTTAGCTTCTTTTGGACAAGATAGCATTGTCTTTCGATGTTAACAAACTTTCGGTGGTTTCCAAGGCACATGAAACTTTTTATTTTGTTTATTTTATTTTGAACGTTTTGTGAGATTTTTATTTTGTTATAATATTCTCCTTATCCCTCTCTAATTTGGTTTGTAATTATTCTTTCAAGTGTTGTAATAATTTTTCACCCACTTCTTTCTATCTCGTTCTTTTACTTGCTTCATTTATTTATGAATATGCATCATATTTTATTTTTCGTTATATCAATACTTTGTATCCATGTTTCATGCATCTGAATTCGGCTAAGTTTGCATTAGTGAATTTAATCAATTTCTAAGCCGAATCTTTAGTTGCATCTCATGAGTGAATTGCATTAGGATTTTGTATATAAGATCATGTATGTTTTACCAACTTTGCTTTGTAACTGTTTGCGAGACGTCGATAAATACGTAAGTTTTTATACTTTAGCATCCCGTTTGTGTGTATTTTTTTTTCTTATTATGTTTAAACATCCTACTATGTGGCTATTTGCTAACTTGATATAACTGTATAAATGCTAGTAGATGGAGGTTGTGTTACTTAATTTGAAATGATGTTAATTTTTCATGTTTATAAACTCAATTTATTTGGGTTGTACATTTTCAAAATGCTTTCAAAATATATGAAATCAAATTGTTTCAAAATGGATGACATAGTCTATAGTTGTATGCTTCACATAGTAGATTTTAGAATTTATTGAATAATCAGAACATGAACATATAAAGAAAATAAAATTCATACTATGGTTTAGTAGAGGCCGATCTTTTGATAGGGTGAGCGGGGTGCTCAATAATGACCTTCCCCTTTTATACTTAAGATTCCGAACCAAACATCTTTGATGACGACGAACAGTAGCCTTGCCATGAGTTACAGGTTTCCTAATTTTTACAAAACATTAGATGGCGACTCTAAGATTTGATGATACAATCTATTTATGGTAAAAATTTTAAAATAAAATAATTTTTTTATAAAAGTTGTCAATCATCTATATTTCATATTGCACTCGTAAGACTAAGGCCTTATTTGTTATAACCTCAAAAAGTTAAAAAGTCACTATCCTATTTAAGTCATATTATCTTATTTAAATCATATCATCTCTGTACTATATCAATTCAAACCAAATCCATACCCAACTCATATTTTATAAAAAATTAAAAAATACACTTATTTATATTATTACAAACCACTCCAAAATAAAAAATCAAAGGTCCAAACTGGTAAATGCGCACAGATATCCCGGGCCATGTTACACCAGTTTTCCAATCGTTAACCGTGATTTTCTTACACTTTTTTTTTTTTGGTTTCATTTCCTTGCACAAGTCAAGAAAAACAACTTCTCGTTGACAAGGACCCATTGAATCGTGCATGAAACAATTATTCACGAGGTGACACGTGCCCCATCCAATCAAATATTTGGTAAATTTTTTGATAATTTTTTTTTTTATCTCTAACATTATTGTAATTATAATTTTTTTTTTCTGAGGCTGCTAAGGATTCGTTTGGAAAGTATGTGAGTGAATTTCCAATCACACTGCCCTCCTTAGTGATTCAGCTGTAGAACACTGGCAGAACAGATGGCACTTTGTTAACCTGCACAGAAAGAGAAGGCTCCGGCGGTGGTTCTTCCACCCGGGGACACTCCGACGATCAAGTCAGTATCTCTCAAAGATAATTCAAGTGCTCAAAGTACTGCTCAAGGTGTAAAATTGCGTCCCTTAGACCCGCCGGGGGTGCCTCTCTTTTATAGTTTTGCTCTATCCCAGTCCCACTAGAAGTCTCACTTCTATGGACTCTAACTCCGGATTTACCTTGGACTCTTCAAGAGATAAGGATAGATTCCCTCAGAGTATTATCCATATCCATCTTGCAGTCTTTCTTTATTCTAGGACTCCTGTCCCCTATCCGCTTATCCCGGATTCCTGCATTCTCGCAGACAACCTCGGCCTAGCCGAGATCATTCTGGTATCTTGTCCAGGACACGTGACATCTCGGCTGACACTTCGGTGTCATCTCGGCCACGTGTTGGTACTCAGAAAATACATCCCCACAACTGCCCCCTAGGTTCTATTACCTCGGCCATCTGAGGTGATGGAACCTACATTGGTACTCTTGCTGAACATCGGCTTGAGAACTTCCTAGCCGAGATCGTTTACTTTTAGTCCGACATGCTCTCTTCGGAGAACAAGAACTCCAGTGAACTCTTTCACGCGCATGAGCTGTCATGCATCATTTCTTAACCGTTTCACTTACGTGTTTTACCCTTATTGGCCCGTGTCTACGACGCGCCTGTAAGCCGTATTTTCTCTTCTTGCGCCGTCTGACGCGTGCGTTGCCCTAGGCACAATAATTGCCCTATTTTTGCCGCCGTTTCATTTTTTGGACAAAAACGTTTGCCTCTCTCTTCATTCTTTACTTTTGCATTTGAATTTCCCCACTCTATTCTTTCTCTAAAGCTCTTTCTTCTTGAGTCTGCCATTGTTCTAAGCTCGAAGTTCTGCGACTGTCTCCCATCTGTCATTCCTGCGAAGCTTTTTGCTACTGTTGCATCCGTCATCTGTCCTCGGCGAATTTCACTCCGGCCTCACCTTATCTGGTAAGCAACTGACCTTTCTCTTTCTCAGTTCTGCTCTTGCATTTGGTTTGTGAATCATTCATCTGAATGCATCTTTCTTCACGATTCTGCACATGCTATGAACATTTGTACCGTTTTACCTCAGTTCTTGGTCTTCCACCCTTTGTGTTCTTGAAACTGAGACTTCGTTTTTGTTTTCTGCTTTGTTGTATCTTTTCCAGATCCGTGCCCTTGATCTTTGTCTTCGTAGCTCTTAGGTTTGGGATTTGTCTGTAGGACCCTTACGCCGATATCATGGGCATGTGGAGGCACAGGGTGAACACCCCAACCAAATTAGAATATTTTAGGCAGGAGTTCTCTATTCCCCATGATGTCCATCTGAGACTTGCCGGGGATGATGACTCCATTATGCCCACTGATAACTCAATGCCCTTTCCCATAGTAGCTTTTGCTGAGTGTGGGCTTCGGCTGCCACTTACTACCCTCTTTCGTGAGGTTCTTCACTTCTATAAGTTGAACCCTATGCAACTTACCATTAACTCTTACAGAGTGATTAATGGTATCATAACCCTGGCTAGGCGTGAGAATGTTAGGATTACCCTTGCCGATATCCAGTTTTGTTATACCATGTGCGCTCTGGACTTAAAAGAAAAAGGCTTTGTCTACTACCTCAAGCTGAGGTCCACTGAATTCAAACTTATAGCCGACCTCCCAGACTCCAACAAAGGGGCTGGAGACGACTACCTGATTGCCTCTGGAAACTGGGAGTTTGCCCCAGATGACGATGTCCACTTATACCCTCTTCCTCGAACTGTTAAGGAGGGCAAGGGTAAGAGCCCACCATCAATCACTTGTTTCTTTTTAAGTCTTCAAAACTTTGTCTGTTTCTAACGCTAGGCTTCTATTGCAGATCTTCATCAGCCACCGAAAATTTTTTGCCAATTCTACGCCCCCAGTGAGGACTTAAAAAGTCTCCTGGACCTCCCTGTGGCCAAAAAGAAAGCTCCGTTGTTGTTAAATTTCATCCCAACGTACAAGTCCGTTTTGCCCGACGTCCCCAAACGTAGGAAGAAAAGCCACTCTCCATCTTCTGTCACAACCCAGACTGAGTCCTCATCACGAACAGACCAAGGATCGACGTCTGACCCAGCGGATTTGCCATCCACTTCGGCACCATACTTGATCCCTATTCCTGAGCGAAAACGTCGACGAAGGCTTGTCAAAACTGCCGAGATGGTTCGCCGAAAGCCCGTGGCTCAAGATCTCCTGGCCAACCTTCCAACCGACGTCGATGCTCAGCCGACACCCACCATGCCCCCACCAAAACCAAAAAAGGCCAAGAAAGCTCAGCCGAAGGCCATGGTCACCCAAGTTGAGACTGAAGACACACTGCCAATTTCGCAATTGGCTGGGAGCCAGAAGACCGCTTCTGTTCCTGAAAAAAGATCTGCTGAAGCACAGCCATCCCCTTCCTCAAAATCAAAGAGGCCGAGGTTGCCTTCTGGCTCAACCTCTAAGTCGAAAAAACCCTTGGTCCCCTGGGAGCCAAAAATTACTCTGGAGGACAAGCCAGTCTTCGAGAGTGACAGCGCCGAGGATATTAATATCGGCGTTGCACTCAGTACAGCCCTCCTGCTCCCGGGTGATCTTGAGCGGAACGCCGAGATCAGTGAGTATGAGAACTACTGTCTCATGCTTCAGCATTCTGTTCAGGTAAATGTTCCTACTTGGAACTTGTTACTTTCTTTCTGTTTCTTACTTTGAATATTTTCTAACACTGTTTTTTTTTTTTTGCCTTTAGGCCATCCAGCATGCCCACTCCTTTTCTTTGCAGTCGTTTGAAAACCGGCAGAGGCTTACCGATGCCAAGAGGGAGGTCACTGCCCTTAAAAAGTCCCATAAAGGTCTTGAATCAAAGATGAAGAAATTGGAGGACCAAGCCGAGGCTGCTATTAAAGCCCAAACTTCTGCCGAGGAGAAGGTTGGCGCAACTGAGGCTATAAACAAGGTTCTTCAAGCCCAGTTGAAGGAAGCTGAGGATAGAAGGGCCCAGGCCGAGAAGGAGCTTCAAGAAGCCCTGGCCACGAAAAAGGCCGAAATTGAAGAGGCTGATGAAAAGGCATATGCTCAAGGCATGGCCGACGTCACTGAGAACTACAAGCTTCAAGTCAAGCAGGTGTGCAACAGGGGCTTCTCTCTTGGTTGGATGGCTGTTCTGAAGAAACTTGACATTCCGGCTGACTCGCCTTTGAGGAATGCCGATCAGATTCCTGTGCCATGCCCTCTGCCTCCTACTTCCAGTCAAACTGAGAACGACTCTGAGTCTCAGTCAGAAGAAGAGGAAAAGGATGATGATGAGGCCCTGGTTAGGAAGCCTAAGAACGCCACTGGGACTAAGTCCCTTCCTCAGGATGATCAAGTCCTGGACTTGACTCATGATGAAGAGTGTGGGGATGTATTTTCTGAGTACCAACACGTGGCCGAGATGACACCGAAGTGTCAGCCGAGATGTCACGTGTCCTGGACAAGATACCAGAATGATCTCGGCTAGGCCGAGGTTGTCTGCGAGAATGCAGGGATCCGGGATAAGCGGATAGGGGACAGGAGTCCTAGAATAAAGAAAGACTGCAAGATGGATATGGATAATACTCTGAGGGAATCTATCCTTATCTCTTGAAGAGTCCAAGGTAAATCCGGAGTTAGAGTCCATAGAAGTGAGACTTCTAGTGGGACTGGGATGGAGCAAAACTATAAAAGAGAGGCACCCTCGGTGGGTCTAAGGTACGCAAATTTACACCTTGAGCAGTACTTTGAGCACTTGAATTATCTTTGAGAGATACTGACTTGATCGTCGGAGTGTCCCCGGGTGGAAGAACCACCGCCGGAGCCTTCTCTTTCTGTGCAGGTTAACAAAGTGCCATCTGTTCTGCCAGTGTTCTACAGCTGAATCACTAAGGAGGGCAGTGTGATCGGAAATTCACTCACACAATTTGGCACCGTCTGTGGGAACGAAAGACGAATAGATGGCCAGTAACGCACAACAAGAAAAGGTTGGGGATGATGCTCCCGCAAAGAGCAACAGGCCTATCAACCTTGACACCGAAGGAGACAACCACAACGAAGAAACTTGTGATCAGAATCACGCAGAGAAACACGTCGGCAAGGAGGGCGACACTTCAAAGAAGACAGACCAAGGCAGATACTACAATGAAGATAGCCTCCAGGTATGGAGGGATAGGTGCCTACGGAGGGATGAGGAAGTAAAGGAGATGGCAAACAAATTGGTAGACCTTCAATCGGTTGTCAATTTCATGATGCAAAATAATGTCATGCAGCCGCCATACCCGCTGCAGGACACACCAATGCCAGCAGCAAACACCTAGAAGAAGGGGCAGAAAGTAATCCCCGAAGCCCCTCAGCACACGAGGAGTGGAAGACACTCTCACCGACCTTCCAGGGAAGTCGGCCGAGAAAAACCGAGAAGAGAAGAGTCCCGAAGGACATATCACGAGAAGGAGGCAGACCCCAAAGAACATCAGCATGTTCAGGGGCGGGTATTGTGTTTCGATGCATCCTGCGGGGAAGGATCGAAAAGAGACCGCCATGAGGCCGAGAGTAGTGCGTCGAAAAGGCTGAAGTCCCAAGACAGCCGGGCTGCAGGGAGAAGTAAAGAAGACTTGAGAGATTACCTCAAGAGGAAGCAAGAGAATGCCGGAATCGAAGTAACCTCCTCGGTTAAGCCGAGGACACCATTCTCGGAGGAATTGGACAGATTCGTCGCGCCGAAAAGATTCAGTATGCCGAGGTTCCAAATATATGATGGTAAGTCGGACCCTAATTTCCATGTTGGACTATTTTTGAATTCAATGGCATTATATAGCGAGAACGAGCTGTTGCTCTGCAAAGTGTTCCTTTCATCCTTCGGGGAGATTGCATCGGATTGGTTCCACAAATTACCAAAGGGGAGCGTGAAGACTTGGGAAGGCCTGGCCGAGATGTTTGTGGCCAGGTTCATAACAAACAAGCTACAGCCATTAAGGTGGATGCATTGATGGCTCTGAAGATCGGCAAAGATGAAAGCCTTAGGACCTATGCAAAGAGGTACTATGAGGTGTTCAATCGAATACCTGAATACAACTAGGAGGTGGCGGTCGTGTCTTTCAAGAACGGCCTGAAGGATGACTGTCCACTGCGAAAATCTTTGGCAAAGACATTGCCAAAGAGCATGGAAGAGCTCATGGCAAGAATCGAGAAGTATGCCAGAGCCGAGGAAGATACATCGGGGAATAAGGAGACAAAATCAGAAAAAGGCAACGGCTCGCCGAAACGAAGCCGAGGTACCAATGGGCCCAACAAACAGGAGACAGAGTTAAGGGCTAAGCAGGCAGTGACAACGGTGTTCCGAATTCCGGTCCACAAAGTCCTTGATCAAATTCGAAATCAGCCCTACTTCAGAGCGCCGGCAAGGGCACCAGGAGAATTTATGGGAAGAAACCTTGGTAAGCGTTGTGCTTACCACAACGAGGAGGGGCACCCAACTCAGGGCTGCAGAGCCCTTAAAGCACACTTAGAAGATTTGGTGAGGCAAGGCCATTTGAGAGACCTTGTAGATGAGGCCAAAACAAGGGAAGAACAGGCACGATTGCCTCAAGCACCAGCAGCCCTGCCTCCCCCAGCGCAGCAACCATAGGCAGGCAGACCTCGGGTGGTTAATGTGATCCACTCAAAAGTGAATGAAAACGACATGCGGGGGGAGACACAGAGGGTAAAACACCTGCAGCACATCAACCAGGTCGGACTAAAAAGATCCCGGCCAGAAGAGCGCCAGGGACAGATGATAGCCTTCACAGAAGCCGACCTAGATATGGTCCAGCACCCGCATAATGATGCCTTGGTAGTATCCCTCCAGGTTGGGGAGTGCCAGGTAAAGCGTATCCTGATTGATCAAGACAGCTCCTGCGACATCATGTATGTCAGATGTTACAAGGAGTTAGGCCTTCACCCCGATGACATGGAGCATTCAAATGGTCCGATGATCGGCTTCAATGGAACGCCGACATGGCCATTAGGCGCAGCAAGCTTGGAGGTACAGGCTGGCACGAAGAAGATCAAGACAGAATTCATTGTGATTGACACGCCCTCGCCTTACAACATTATCTTGGGGAGGCCGTGGTTGCATGCAATGGGGGCAGTTCCCTCAACATTGCATCAAATGCTACGGTTCCCAACAGAACATGGGATTGAGGAAGTCAGAGGAGATCAGTTACAGGCAAAAAATTGCTCCATGGCAGCAATGAAGTTAACCTGCAGCATTCGGGAACCAGAGAAGGTAGAAGATGAAAAAGAGGACATGAAGGTCCTAGATGATGTCGGCAAGGAGCCGACCGAGAAAAGTGACGAAGCACTAAAGAAAATCCTCGTCCAGGAGAGCGATGAGGAACGATTCTTTCTTCTCGGCACAGGATCAGCCGAAGAAGAGGAAAGGGAACTGGAAGCCTAGATCGTGGAACACTTGTAATTTAAAATTTTTTTTATCATTAGATGTTGTTTGATTTTTTGCCGAAATGATCAATGAAATCTTAACAGAATTTTCCAGAACTTATGAAACTATGCATAATGTTGTTTTTTGAATAATGAGAACCCAAGTGGAACTTAGGTTCACATTGGGGGCAGATGGAAGACAGTAATGCCCAGCCAAAGTTAAGCCGAGATGTTTAACCATGGTTAAACTAAGATAAAGTTTAACCGGAGTTGAACAGAAATTATGCTTAACCGAAGTTAAGCCGAGATAAATTCCTTATCTTTACTTGTTGAAATTTGTAGCGATTTACAAGTTAAAGTTAAGCTGAGATAATTCCTTATCTTTACTTGTTGAAATTTGTAGCAATTTACAAGTTAAAGTTAAGCTGAGATAATTCCTTATCTTTACTTGTTGAAATTTGTAGCAATTTACAAGTTAAAGTTAAGCCGAGATAATTCCTTATCTTTACTTGTTGAAATTTGTAGCAATTTACAAGTTAAAGTTAAGTCGAGATAATTGTTTATCTTCACTTGTTGAAATTTGTAGCAATTTACAAGATGAAGTTAAATTAAGTAAAGTTCTTGCCGAGATGAATCTTCGGCTAAGCATACCCGAGGTATTTTTCCCCGAGGAGATTTTACAAAGAAAGAGAGACTTGCAAAATATTCTAAGTATAGAATCATGCGGAAGCAGTCACTCGGTAGAAGAAAGTTGTATTCAGCATCAGAATGGAAAAAGGCACATCGACCGTGTACAGAGTTTATGTTATTCTGAAAACAAAAACGTACAAGAAGTACAAAAAGACAGAAAAAAAAAGCATCACGGTTGTGTTTCTTCAGTTTCAAGAGCAGTTTGGGCCTGAACCTCGGCCACTTCCTGAAGAACTACCTCGGCAGATCCTTGAGGAACTACTCCGGCAGACTTTTCCACCTCGATCTCGGCGTCAATCTCTGCAAGTGTCTCCTCGAGGCCTTTCTCAGTTGGAGGAACGTCGGATGGCGCCTGTTCAGGAGTAGCCTCCTTGGTAACGACTTCATCCTCTTCATCATGAGTCAAGTCCAGGACTTGATCATCCTGAGGAATGGACTTAGTCCTAGTGGCGTTCTTAGGCTTCCTAACCAGGGCCTCATCGTCATCCTTTTCCTCTTCTTCTGACTCAGACTCGGAGTCGTTCTCAGTTTGCAGAACAGCCATCCAACCAAGGGAGAAGCCCTTGTTGCACGCCTGCTTGACTTGAATCTTGTAGTTCTCAGTGACATCGGCCATGCCTTGAGCATATGCCTTTTCATCAGCCTCTTCAATTTCGGCCTTTTTCGTGGCCAGGGCTTCTTGAAGCTCCTTCTCGGCCTGGGCCCTTCTATCCTCAGCTTCCTTCAACTGGGCTTGAAGAACCTTGTTTATAGCCTCAGTTGCGCCAACCTTCTCCTCGGCAGAAGTTTGGGCTTTAATAGCAGCCTCGGCTTGGTCCTCCAATTTCTTCATCTTTGATTCAAGACTTTTATGGGACTTTTTAAGGGCAGTGACCTCCCTCTTGGCATCGGTAAGCCTCTGCCGGTTTTCAAACGACTGCAAAGAAAAGGAGTGGGCATGCTGGATGGCCTAAAGGCAAAAAAAAAAAAACAGTGTTAGAAAATATTCAAAGTAAGAAACAGAAAGAAAGTAACAAGTTCCAAGTAGGAACATTTACCTGAACAGAATGCTGAAGCATGAGACAGTAGTTCTCATACTCACTGATCTCGGCGTTCCGCTCAAGATCACCCGGGAGCAGGAGGGCTGTACTGAGTGCAACGCCGATATTAATATCCTCGGCGCTGTCACTCTCGAAGACTGGCTTGTCCTCCAGAGTAATTTTTGGCTCCCAGGGGACCAAGGGTTTTTTCGACTTAGAGGTTGAGCCAGAAGACAACCTCGGCCTCTTTGATTTTGAGGAAGGGGATGGCTGTGCTTCAGCAGATCTTTTTTCAGGAACAGAAGCGGTCTTCTGGCTCCCAGCCAATTGCGAAATTGGCAGTGTGTCTTCAGTCTCAACTTGGGCGGCCGTGGTCTTCGGCTGAGCTTTCTTGGCTTTTTTTGGTTTTGGTGGGGGCATGGTGGGTGTCGGCTGAGCATCGACGTCGGTTGGAAGGTTGGCCAGGAGATCTTGAGCCACGGGCTTTCGGCGAACCATCTCGGCAGTTTTGACAAGCCGTCGCCGACGTTTTCGCTCAGGAATAGGGATCAAGTATGGTGCCGAAGTGGATGGCAAATCCGCTGGGTCAGACGTCGATCCTTGGTCAGTTCGTGATGAGGACGCAATCTGGGTTGTGACAGAAGATGGAGAGTGGATTTTCTTCCTACGTTTGGGGACGTCGGGCAAAACGGACTTGTACGTTGGGATGAAATTTAACAACAGCGGAGCTTTCTTTTTGGCCACAGGGAGGTCCAGGAGACTTTTTAAGTCCTCACTGGGGGCGTAGAATTGGCAAAAATTTTTCGGTGGCTGATGAAGATTTGCAATAGAAGCCTAGTGTTAGAAACAGACAAAGTTTTGAAGACTTAAAAAAAAACAAGTGATTGATGGTGGGCTCTTACCCTTGCCCTCCTTAACAGTTCGAGGAAGAGGGTATAAGTGGACATCGTCGTCTGGGGCAAACTCCCAGTTTCCAGAGGCAATCAGGTAGTCGTCTCCAGCCCCCTTGTTGGAGTCTGGGAGGTCGGCTATAAGTTTGAATTCAGTGGACCTCGGCTTGAGGTAGTAGACAAAGCCTTTTTCTTTTAAGTCCAGAGCGCACATGGTATAACAAAACTGGATATCGGCAAGGGTAATCCTAACATTCTCACGCCTAGCCAGGGTTATGATACCATTAATCACTCTGTAAGAGTTAATGGTAAGTTGCATAGGGTTCAACTTATAGAAGTGAAGAACCTCACGAAAGAGGGTAGTAAGTGGCAGCCGAAGCCCACACTCAGCAAAAGCTACTATGGGAAAGGGCATTGAGTTATCAGTGGGCATAATGGAGTCATCATCCCCGGCAAGTCTCAGATGGACATCGTGGGGAATAGAGAACTCCTGCCTAAAATATTCTAATTTGGTTGGGGTGTTCACCCTGTGCCTCCACATGCCCATGATATCGGCGTAAGGGTCCTACAGACAAATCCCAAACCTAAGAGCTACGAAGACAAAGATCAAGGGCACGGATCTGGAAAAGATACAACAAAGCAGAAAACAAAAACGAAGTCTCAGTTTCAAGAACACAAAGGGTGGAAGATCAAGAACTGAGGTAAAACGGTACAAATGTTCATAGCATGTGTAGAATCGTGAAGAAAGATGCATTCAGATGAATGATTCACAAACCAAATGCAAGAGCAGAACTGAGAAAGAGAAAGGTCAGTTGCTTACCAGATAAGGTGAGGCCGGAGTGAAATTCGCCGAGGACAGACGACGGATGCAACAGTAGCAAAAAGCTTCGCAGGAATGACAGATGGGAGACAGTCGCAGAACTTCGAGCTTAGAACAATGGCAGACTTAAGAAGAAAGAGCTTTAGAGAAAGAATAGAGTGGGGAAATTCAAATGCAAAAGTAAAGAATGAAGAGAGAGGCAAACGTTTTTGTCCAAAAAATGAAACGGCGGCAAAAATAAGGCAATTATTGTGCCTAGGGCAACGCACGCGTCAGACGGCGCAAGAAGAGAAAAGACGGCTTACAGGCGCGTCGTAGACACGGGCCAATAAGGGTAAAACACGTAAGTGAAACGGTTAAGAAGTGATGCATGACAGCTCATGCGTGTGAAAGAGTTCACTGGAGTTCTTGTTCTCCGAAGAGAGCATGTCGGACTAAAAGTAAACGATCTCGGCTGGGAAGTTCTCAAGCCGATGTTCAGCAAGAGTGCCAATGTAGGTTCCATCACCTCAGATGGCCGAGGTAATAGAACCTAGGGGGCAGTTGTGGGGATGTATTTTCTGAGTACCAACACGTGGCCGAGATGACACCGAAGTGTCAGCCGAGATGTCACGTGTCTTGGACAAGATACCAGAATGATCTCGGCTAGGCCGAGGTTGTCTGCGAGAATGCAGGAATCCGGGATAAGCGGATAGGGGACAGGAGTCCTAGAATAAAGAAAGACTGCAAGATGGATATGGATAATACTCTGAGGGAATCTATCCTTATCTCTTGAAGAGTCCAAGGTAAATCCGGAGTTAGAGTCCATAGAAGTGAGACTTCTAGTGGGACTGGGATGGAGCAAAACTATAAAAGAGAGGCACCCCCGGCGGGTCTAAGGGACGCAATTTTACACCTTGAGCAGTACTTTGAGCACTTGAATTATCTTTGAGAGATACTGACTTGATCGTCGGAGTGTCCCCGGGTGGAAGAACCACCGCCGGAGCCTTCTCTTTCTGTGCAGGTTAACAAAGTGCCATCTGTTCTGCCAGTGTTCTACAGCTGAATCACTAAGGAGGGCAGTGTGATCGGAAATTCACTCACACAAAGAGGATGAAGTCGTTACCAAGGAGGCTACTCCTGAACAGGCGCCATCCGATGTTCCTCCAACTGAGAAAGGCCTCGAGGAGAGCAGAGATTGACGCCGAGATCGAGGCGGAAAAGTCTGCCGAGAGTAGTTCCTCAAGGATCTGCCGAGATAGTTCTTCAGGAAGTGGGCCGAGGTTCAGGCCCAAACTGCTCTTGAAACTGAAGAAACACAACCGTGATGCTTTTTTTTTTTTTTTTTCCTGTCTTTTATGTACTTCTTGTACATTTTTGTTTTCAGAATAACATAAACTCTGTACACGGTCGATGTGCCTTTTTCCATTCTGATGCTGAATACAACTTTCTTCTACCGAGTGATTGCTTCCGCATGATTCTATACTTAGAATATTTTGCAAGTCTCTCTTCCTTTGTAAAATCTCCTCGGGGAAAAATACCTCGGGTATGCTTAGCCGAAGATTCATCTCGACAAGAACTTTACTTAATTTAACTTCATCTTGTAAATTGCTACAAATTTCAACAAGTGAAGATATACAATTATCTCGACTTAACTTTAACTTGTAAATTGCTACAAATTTCAACAAGTAAAGATAAGGAATTATCTCGGCTTAACTTTAACTTGTAAATTGCTACAAATTTCAACAAGTAAAGATAAGGAATTTATCTCGGCTTAACTTTAACTTGTAAATTGCTACAAATTTCAACAAGTAAAGATAAGGAATTATCTCAGCTTAACTTTAACTTGTAAATTGCTACAAATTTCAACAAGTAAAGATAAGGAATTTATCTCAGCTTAACTTTAACTTGTAAATTGCTACAAATTTCAACAAGTAAAGATAAGGAATTTATCTCAGCTTAACTTTAACTTGTAAATTGCTACAAATTTCAACAAGTAAAGATAAGGAATTTACCTCAGCTTAACTTTAACTTGTAAATTGCTACAAATTTCAACAAGTAAAGATAAGGAATTTATCTCGGCTTAACTTCGGTTAAGCATAATTTCTGTTCAACTCCGGTTAAACTTTATCTTAGTTTAACCATGGTTAAACATCTCGGCTTAACTTTGGCTGGGCATTACTGTCTTCCATCTGCCCCCAATGTGAACCTAAGTTCCACTTGGGTTCTCATTATTCAAAAAACAACATTATGCATAGTTTCATAAGTTCTGGAAAATTCTGCTAAGATTTCATTGATCATTTCGGCAAAAAATCAAACAACATCTAATGATAAAAAAAAACTTTAAATTACAAGTTTTCCACGATCTAGGCTTTCAGTTCCCTTTCCTCTTCTTCGGCTGATCCTGTACCGAGAAGAAAGAATCGTTCCTCATCGCCCTCCTGGACGAGGATTTTCTTTAGTGCTTCGTCACTTTTCTCGGTCGGCTCCTTGCCGACATCATCTAGGACCTTCATGTCCTCTTTTTCATCTTCTACCTTCTCTGGTTCCCGAATGCTGCAGGTTAACTTCATTGCTGCCATGGAGCAATTTTTTACCTGTAACTGATCTCCTCTGACTTCCTCAATCCCATGTTCTGTTGGGAACCGTAGCATTTGATGCAATGTTGAGGGAACTGCCCCCATTGCATGCAACCACGGCCTCCCCAAGATAATGTTGTAAGGCGAGGGCGTGTCAATCACAATGAATTCTGTCTTGATCTTCTTCGTGCCAGCCTGTACCTCCAAGCTTGCTGCGCCTAATGGCCATGTCGGCGTTCCATTGAAGCCGATCATCGGACCATTTGAATGCTCCATGTCATCGGGGTGAAGGCCTAACTCCTTGTAACATCTGACATACATGATGTCGCAGGAGCTGCCTTGATCAATCAGGATGCACTTTACCTGGCACTCCCCAACCTGGAGGGATACTACCAAGGCATCATTATGAGGGTGCTGGACCATATCTAGGTCGGCTTCTGTGAAGGCTATCATCTGTCCCTGGCGCTCTTCTGGCCGGGGTCTTTTTAGTCTGACCTGGTTGACGTGCTGCAGGTGTTTTACCCTCTGTGTCTCCCCCCGCATGTCGTTTTCATTCACTTTTGAGTGGATCACATTAACCACCCGAGGTCCGCCTGCCTGTGGTCGCTGCGCTGGGGGAGGCGGGGCTGCTGGTGCTTGAGGTAATCGTGCCTGTTCTTCCCTTGTTTTGGCCTCATCTACAAGGTCTCTCAGATGGCCTTGCCTCACCAAATCTTCTAAGTGTGCTTTAAGGGCTCTGCAGCCCTGAGTTGGGTGCCCCTCCTCGTTGTGGTAAGCACAACGCTTACCAAGGTTTCTTCTCATAAATTCTCCTGGTGCCCTTGCTGGCGCTCTGAAGTAGGACTGATTTCGAATTTGATCAAGGACTTTGTGGACCGGAATTCGGAACACCGTTGTCACTGCCTGCTTAGCCCTTAACTCTGTCTCCTGTTTGTTGGGCCCATTGGTACCTCGGCTTCGTTTCGGCGAGCCGTTGCCTTTTTTTGATTTTGTCTCCTTATTTCCCGATGTATCTTCCTCGGCTCTGGCATACTTCTCGAATCTTGCCATGAGCTCTTCCATGCTCTTTGGCAATGTCTTTGCCAAAGACTTTCGCAGTGGACAGTCATCCTTCAGGCCGTTCTTGAAAGACACGACCGCCACCTCCTGGTTGCATTCAGGTATTCGATTGAACACCTCATAGTACCTCTTTGCATAGGTCCTAAGGCTTTCAGCTTTGCCGATCTTCAGAGCCATCAATGCATCCACCCTTAATGGCTGCAGCTTGTTTGTTATGAACCTGGCCACAAACATCTCGGCCAGGCCTTCCCAAGTCTTCACGCTCCCCTTTGGTAATTTGTGGAACCAATCCGATGCAATCTCCCCGAAGGATGAAGGGAACACTTTGCAGAGCAACGGCTCGTTCTCGCTATATAATGCCATTGAATTCAAAAATAGTCCAACATGGAAATTAGGGTCCGACTTACCATCATATATTTGGAACCTCGGCATACTGAATCTTTTCGGCGCGACGAATCTGTCCAATTCCTCCGAGAATGGTGTCCTCGGCTTAACTGAGGAGGTTACTTCGATTCCGGCATTCTCTTGCTTCCTCTGGAGGTAATCTCTCAAGTCTTCTTTACTTCTCCCTGCAGCCCGGCTGTCTTGGGACTTCAGCCTTTTCGGCGCACTACTCTCGGCCTCATGGCGGTCTCTTTTCGATCCTTCACCGCAGGATGCATCGAAACACAATACCCGCCCCTGAACATGCCGATGTTCTTTGGGGTCTGCCTCCTTCTCGTGATATGTCCTTCGGGACTCTTCTCTTCTCGGTTCTTCTCGGCTCTTCTCGGCCGACTTCCCTGGAAGGTCGGTGAGAGTGTCTTCCACTCCTCGTGTGCTGAGGGGCTTCGGGGATTACTTTCTGCCCCTTCTTCTGGGTGTTTGCTGCTGGCATTGGTGTGTCCTGCAGCGGGTATGGCGGCTGCATGACATTATTTTGCATCATGAAATTGACAACCGATTGAAGGTCTGCCAATTTGTTTGCCATCTCCTTTACTTCCTCATCCCTCCGTAGGCACCTATCCCTCCATACCTGGAGGCTATCTTCATTGTAGTATCTGCCTTGGTCTGTCTTCTTTGAAGTGTCGCCCTCCTTGCCGACGTGTTTCTCTGCGTGATTCTGATCACGAGTTTCTTCGTTGTGGTTGTCTCCTTTGGTGTCAAGGTTGATAGGCCTGTTGCTCTCTGCGGGAGCGTCATCCCCAACCTTTTCTTGTTGTGCGTTACTGGCCATCTATTCGTCTTTCGTTCCCACAGACGGCGCCAAATTGTGTGAGTGAATTTTCGATCACACTGCCCTCCTTAGTGATTCAGCTGTAGAACACTGGCAGAACAGATGGCACTTTGTTAACCTGCACAGAAAGAGAAGGCTCCGGCGGTGGTTCTTCCACCCGGGGGACACTCCGACGATCAAGTCAGTATCTCTCAAAGATAATTCAAGTGCTCAAAGTACTGCTCAAGGTGTAAAATTGCGTACCTTAGACCCGCCGGGGGTGCCTCTCTTTTTATAGTTTTTGCTCCATCCCAATCCCACTAGAAGTCTCACTTCTATGGACTCTAACTCCGGATTTTACCTTGGACTCTTCAAGAGATAAGGATAGATTCCCTCAGAGTATTATCCATATCCATCTTGCAGTCTTTCTTTATTCTAGGACTCCTGTCCCCTATCCGCTTATCCCGGATTCCTGCATTCTCGCAGACAACCTCGGCCTAGCCGAGATCATTCTGGTATCTTGTCCAGGACACGTGACATCTCGGCTGATACTTCTGGTGTCATCTCGGCCACGTGTTGGTACTCAGAAAATACATCCCCACAGAAAGTTGGTTAACTTTTTAACTTTTTAGTTATTTTAGCCTGAGGCAAAAAAATCTCGATTGGAAAAGACTTTTTGACTTTTTTAACTTTTTGTGAGAGAAAGAATATAATGATTATGAGTTAGATGTGATATTTTATCTTATTTGGATTAAAAAGTCTATTTTATTTTTTTGGGGCTAAAATAGCTCGAAACCCACCCAACCAACCAATTCTTTCCAAAAGAAGCCTAAAAAGTGTATTTATCTAAAAAGTTAAAGGCCCCGTTTGTTTTGGGTATAGAGGAAGGGATCAAATTATGATAGATTAATGTTGTGTTTGTTTGCAGATTTGGAGAAGAGATTGAGATGGAAGTTTGGATTAGGTTTGGCCTTGAAAAGGGAATTGGGATGGAAGACGTGGAGGTTTTAATTTTTTTTAAATTTTTTACATGTTGGGCATTTTTTTTAAACATTAATGTTTAATGTTTAATATTTTTCTATTTGTTTTATTATTTTATGTTTATTTTATATAAAAATAATTTAATAATTCCTACACCAATAATTATCATTAAAATAAACACAATTTTACTTAATCTCGTTATTATGAATCCTTTCTATTCTATCTCTAAAAACAAACAGGCCAAAATATTTTATGATTGGGACAGGGAGAATTGAGAAGCCTCTTGAATCTTATTAGTAGGTGGTGTTGTTGATTCTCAAAAGTCATCTTGTCACGGCTAAGAATCTAATTACAAACAGAGTGCTCTTGAAATTCTTGAAATTTTAAAGAATGCACTCTACATTTAAAATTGTTAATATTAATTAATTTAAATGTATTTAAAAATTAAAAAAATACTTAAAAAAGAAAAAGCATTTATATAAAATTTACACTGCAAAAGTTTTATTACCCCCCAAAGAAAAAAAAAAAAAAAAAAACTAAAAGAAAAAGTGTTACACCCCAAAAATGTCAATACCACAATTTATGTTTATAGAGGAAAGATTATGGTAAATATACATTTTATAATTAAAAAAATGACATAATTTTATATTTTTTAAATTATATTATAATCAAATACCACATAAGACATAATTAAAAAATTTATTAGTTATAGTTAAAATAAAGTCATAATTAAAGAAAAAAATTAATCATAATTAAAGAATAAAATAATATAATTAGAACTACATATGATATTATTATCACATTATTATTTCTTTTTTATATTTTAATAAAAAAAATTATTATAAAATCAAACACAATAAAATAATTTAAATAAATACACATATTTAAGAGATGCTAAGCAAACCTGCGATAATTTTTCAATCATTTCTTGCTTGCTGGTGTTGACAAAAAGGACCGCATGAAGCGTGCAAGACACAACTATTCACGAGGTGACACGTGCCCCAACCAGGCAAACAAACTCGCATCCAGATTCCTGGAAAATTCATGGTCTACGATTTGCCATCTCAGCACTACTCTCTCCTCACTCCAAAAATTGTCCTCCTCAAAATTTCAAATATTCCCATTAAAACCCACAAAAAATCTCAACCCTTCTGATTTCATCCATTCTTTCTCTTCCCCCACAACACAGCTTTACAAAACAAAACACTTGCTCACTATCCTTTTCCTTACATGCTTCAATGGCTCAATTGTTGTCACCAGTGTGCACAGACCCTCTCAAATTCCAAAACCCATTACAGAGTTTCTGTCCAAGAAGTAGATGGGTCATGCTTGCCAACAACAGTGTCAGTTGGAGAATGATCGGCCATGGAAGAAGGCGAAAAGGGTTTGGCAGAGTCAGGGTTGCGACAGGGGACTCGGCGCGATCGGAGGCCGTTGCCGATGATTACTATGCTTTGTTGGGTCTGGTACTATATCAATTCTTTCAATTATTATTATGCATTCTATCTAAATTGTCAATAGATACTCTGTTTCTTATGTTGAATGTTGATCTTTGTCTAGTATACTCACATGTGTATCTGTGTTTATATGTAGTTTTTGCCATTGCAAATAAATATAAACACACACCAATTAGTGCGTGTCCTAGTGGGATTTTCTTATGATTTGTGCATAAATCAACTAGTCGTCTTAGAATTGGGCCTTTTTATTTATTTATTAAGAATGTAATTGGACGTTTTGCATGAAAGGTTAGGGTTTGTGCCGTACTTATCATGTATGTTCCGTGAACTCAAACCTGCATAAATCTAAATCTCAGACATAAATATATACATATTATATTGTATAATTATGTACAAATATAATTGAAATTAAATAAGATTTAGAGAAAATATAAAATTTTTGTCTTTCATCCATGTCAAGCTAGAAACGTTTCTTTATCTGCAATGCAAATGTGATTTTTCTTCTTCTTCAAACGTTGTAAAAAATTATGTCTAAATTGAATATGGTGTCGGACATATGTCCCACACTCTTATCCTTGTCATATCTGGCATTTGGGGGAAATAAAAATGTCCATGTAACACAACTTATCATGATGTTGGGGTCAAAAGATTATGGTTTTGTTACTTTTTTGGAATCTTTTAAAAAATGTCTTAGAAAATGACACCTGCGGTAGTATTTTTGTTTTACAATTTTAGAAAACCAACAGGATGGTAAAAACCAAAGTGTAGGTGATCAAACTCAGAAGAGAAGTATTGCATGTGCTGAATAATGGCAATGAGAATATAGATAGATCAGGGGACCTTGTGTTCCAAAAGGAGGTGTAGAGTATTTTTGTCAGAACTTCTGGTTTCAAATCCTGCGTTTTGTGGTGCCTTAATAATGTCATAACTTGCAGACTGATAACTGTAAGACTCTAGCAGTCGTGCCAATTGTCCTTGCATGTCTCTTTTGTCTTTTTGCTGAACTTTTGATTTCATGATGCTTTTGTAGCTTCTTTCCCTTTCTCAGTGCAATATTGATGAGCAATATGATTGTAAGATTTAAATTTTTGACTTACTTTTTCCTTGCTTTGATTTTCCATTATTTATTATTGTTATTTTTTACCTCTTAGACTAGCTTGGATTATATGCACACTGAGGGAATATTTATATACTTATTTACACTTTTGAAGAATTCTCTTCAACTGTCGTATCTGTACTACGTTTTATAAGATAAAAAGCTGAACATATGTTGAGTGAGCAACGTTGAAAAGTTGCCTTAATCATTGTTAGCAACACATAAATAGTAGCTGGAGAAGACATTCAAATGGAAGCATGAAATTCAATTTGAGTGAAAAAAGATAGAAAAATTTGATGTACGTAATTTAATGTGTTGTATATATCATATTTTGTTCTAGAAAATGGGGTTTTTGATATTTTCATGATGTTCACGTAAAATCTTAAAGTGGCTTAATATCTTCTTCTATTTTGTACATTTTCAGCACCATGTTATATGGGGATATGAAAATAACCATGTCATTGTGTTCTTTGAGCTGAAATCAAGGACTAAATGGTGAACGTTGATATTGTAATATACACTTGCTACAGTTAATGATCCCTTGCCTTGACTGACTCAACAAGTGGATAAAAATAGTTGCATTGTTTTTATTTATTTATTCAAGCCTTAATTTTCTTGATGGTAGTCGAGCATATTTTTTTATCCAAGCTACTCCAACTGTGCAGATGGGATTTTATAAATTTATAAACAGAGGTTGCACATGCTTTACATACCGAACATCATCAACCTTTGGATTCGGTTCATCTAAGTAATACCATTTGAATTACTTTCCTTAGTGATTATTGTGATCATGTATTGGAAGGATATGTCACTTGAATTCAGAATTCCTAGATTACTGGGTGTCACAAATAGTTTGGGTTGAAGTCTGACTTGGATTAAACATTGTGATATTTTCGAAGATAGTTGCACTGGTAAACTTTAACAAAAATATTGATTGTTGTCTAGGTACTTAGATAATGCATTTGGAAGGTTGACAACTTTGTTGAGTATAAGATGCAAGTATTATTAGTTTGGATGGAGAATTGTGGAATTTTGAACAAGGAAATTTCATGCATTATCCTTGGGATTCTTGGATGTTTTCTATTTAACTTGGATGGAATAACATGGCGAAAATATTAGATGGCACGAAGTCAGGTTACTCAGTTCTAATGAAAATGCAACATAGATATAGTCTCGCTAAATTAGGTGGAAAATTTTGTAATAGGATGTAAGGAATGTTCATATGACAATTTACAATAATGGTTCATCAAAACAACTTTCAATGAAAGTCTAGTACATTCCGATTTGTGCTAGTGGAAGCCTGTTTCAATAATGTTACTTCATTCTTGGTGTGAAATTCCCTTTCCCATGCATATATGCTCCGTTTGTTTGGGTTTTTCTCATTTTCTGGCATTTAGTACAATGGAAAATGAAAGTCAACCGGAAAAAAGCTTATTTGGGCTGAAAATGTTTTCCACTTTTGAAAGATGGAAAATGTTTTTCAGACAAAGGTCTTATCAATGCCATCACACTACCCTGCCATCATCACCTCCACCACGTTACCACTACCATTGCCACCACCACACCACCCCCACCACTGCAACCACCCCCAAAACCCCTGCTATCACCGCTCCCACCAACCCACCACCACTACAATCACTAGTACGGTAGTTTGAAGGATGCAACCAAAATAGGAAAACTTTTTCTATGGAAAATATTTTTTGGAAAAAGTTATACATAGAAAAAGTTTTCCACCGTAACAAACGGAGTGATAATGCTTGTCTCTATGTTCTTTCTTCTCAGATTTTGTGCAGTACTTGAATCATTGTTGAAGTTTACACTTTTTTCTTTGCTTGGCTTATCTTACCAGCTTCCAGATGCCACACCAGAGCAGATTAAGAAAGCCTACTATAATTGCATGAAAGCTTGCCATCCAGACTTGAGTGGTGATGACCCAGAGACCACAAATTTCTGTATGTTCATCAATGATGTTTATGCGGTGAGTTAGCACTGGAAATGGAATGCTTGAAAATCTGAGTAATTGAATATAAATTTTTTTCTTGTGCTTCTTTTGTAAATGGACTATTGCAGTGTAGGTTCTCAGTGATCCTGTGCAGCGCATGGTTTATGATGAAATTCATGGGTATGCTTTGACTGCAATCAATCCTTTCTTGGATGATTCCTGCCCAAAGGATCACGTATTTGTCGATGAGTTTAGCTGCATAGGTACGTTCAGAGTTTATCAGGAATCTCCATTATAGATGTAAAAAGTATTGAGTTAATGGAAGAGCACAATTGAAATCTGACATTAGCTACCCCTGAGAATTTCTGAAAATCTGAAAACCTCTTTACTGTTTCTGGCTTCAGCATTATTTAACTTCCCTAATATGCAAATTGTTTGAAAATGATCTCTTCTGTGAAGATCAATGACTCTGTAATCAACACAAAAGCCTTTTTCTTAATGCTTATGAGATTTCTATTACTTCAATTTTCATTTGTGAGTGGTTAAGACATTATTCCTTGTCTGTTGAATGCTATTTTTAGATCTTTATTTAATTTTGTTTGAGTGTAGAAACAAGGCTGGAGAGATTCTACTTACTCTTGATATATAGCTGTGTCAGTGTCATCCTCTGTAGCAATCTATGGGGTATGATACCTTTGCATTACAATATAACGATTTTTTGTCCACAGGTTGTAAAAATTGTGCCAATGTATCCCCAGATGTATTTGGCATTGAGGAAGATTTTGGAAGAGCCAGAGCATATAGTCAGTGTGGGAAACCTGAATTAGTTCAACAAGCAATAGATAGTTGGTAAGTTCCTGATCAATGGTTATGGCTATGATGCACTAATTATGGTTTGCTCAGGCGTACTATCAGAAAGTGAAAAAGTTGCAGGCATTTTACTTCAATCATCGAGTATTAACTTTATCTATTCTGGCAAAAAACGAATCAAACCTTTTTTGCACTATTGTATAGCTCTTAAGTTGTTACTTTTATTTGTCATTTAGTGACATAGGTTAGAGACACAAAGCATTGTTATTTTAACTGTAAGAGGGGTTAACTTGAGCTCATTGAATTAATTGGGTCCAATCGGAGCCCCAATTTGAAAGCCCAAAAATTAATGGGTCCGGAGAAAATATCACCAAGTGGCCTCAAATGAATTCTATTAAATGGACCAGCGAGAAAACTAACCAAATTGGCCGGAGAGGCCCAACAAGATTATATTTTTAAGAAAAGCCCAACAGGCCCATCCAAGGAGGCCCAGATCATACGGGCATCCGAGAAGGTTGATCGTTGCTTTCAAAAGAGATGAAACCCTCGGAGGAGATCCATTCTCCGAGGTATTTACTTAGTCTCGAAAGGGTTTGGAACCACGAATCTAGAGACCTATTTGAGCTCAGACTCGAAAGGGTTCAGATACAGGAACCTAGAGATCCGAAACACTTGGTTTCGAACGGATTCGAATGCAACCTAGAAGTCGCTCCGTTAATGAGTCCCAGAACACTTACGGGCTCAGAGCTTTTCGGGATCTACGCATCAGAACCATGGACGTGACGGAGTTTGAACAAAGGACCCGATCTTGAGGATGGTGAGTGGAGATAAATTTACCCTTCAGTTAAACTATCCTATACCCGGGTCGAGGTGGCACAATCTAGGGGGTTCCTGAGATTTGGCGATATTTGCGGCAGGACGTTCTCTTGAACTACTCTTGACCCTTCTGTGGCAGGGTGTCCTCTGGGACTACCCCTAACCCCTTTGGGATGATTGGGGATCATTGGTTAGGTGTGGCTAAGAAGAAGGGTTCGCCGAGAGATTGATCTCCTCTTCGGGATTTTTCTCATCTTCAGAGAGGTCATCTCCTCGGACAAAGTGGTTAGAGAGAATATTCCCATGTGCCTTGCACATTGCCTCCATCCTACATCAAGAGGTGCCTATAAAGAGCACCCACCCATAGTTTTACATGAAGATGGATTTTGGAGAGACAATTTTTGGAAGAGAACTAATTTCTCTTCTCCATTATCTACCTTGAGAGTGAAAGTGAGAGATCCATGGGAAAGTCTTGCTATTATTTTCTCTCTAACTACTTTGCCTTTTTCTTCACCCAATCTCTTATCTCTATCATCTCTTTGCTATTGTGTTTCTAGTTGCGACCATTAAAGAATCTAAGCCTCTCATTATTTCTAGAGAATTCAGGTTTTCCGGTGATCTTCGAAGATCTTCGAATTTTCCAGCAGACATTCAAAGTTTCCGTCAAATTTTCCAGCGAGCCTTTGAATTTTCCGGCAACATTCTCGAACCGTCTCATACATTAACAAGACGTCATTTTTGAAGATTTTTTTATTTTTTTAGTGTTCAAGGAATGAAGCTGATATTTCTTCCTTTTTTTCTCTGTATTTTGCCAATTATCTTTAGGTAATATACTTATTTTTCTTTTACACATTTCTCTTAACATTCAAACACCCTTTAACAAATAGACCAAAGAATCTTGGAGAGTTGGTGCTTATCTGTTTTTGAGTCTGCTCTTCATGATTTACAATTGTTGTGTAATTGTTCTATATAATTTACATCAACTTGTAAGAATGATCAACTTCCCTGCATTTATAGTACATATATTAGCTGATTTAAGGTAAGGGAAAACCCAGTGATCTTTGTCGTTAACACTTTATGTGAATATTTTAATGGATGGTGTCACCTTTGGACAACTCTAACTAAGTTTCGAACTAATGTGAAGTAGATGCTAGATGAACCTACCTGGACTTTGGTTTTGGCAAGACCTCTTGATATTTTAGCTCCTGAAACCAAGTACATTAGCTGGTTTATGGTTTCTTGACGAGATCTGAATAATCAGTAATCATAGAATATTTGTCGCATGTTAAAAAGTTAGTGCAGTGGATGTCTTTAGATAGTTAGATAGTTACTTCTTTTTCATTTCAGCCCAGTTGATTGCATCCATTGGACTTCTGCTGCACAACTATCTTTGCTTGAAGACGAAATGCGGAGGGTAGAAAGAGTAAATGTAAGGCACACGCTTAAAGTTTCATTGCTTCGTAGTTTATTTTACAATAATTTATGTGTATCTGATATCACCTCTTTATAGTTTACAGAATTCGTGACTTTTGGCTTGCTATTGTCTATTTTCAAGTTTAAATAATATCTTTATTGCAGATCGAAGGGATGTAACATCATTTTCAAAGTGGGTTCAGGCCCAAAAATCACCCCCAAAATCCGAATATCTGGGCATGACATGCATTTTAGACATGATATTATTTGGGTTTCACCGGTTTCTTAACATAGAATTCATAATTTCTTTTATGAGTTACATCTTTTTTAGAGACTAGTTTTTCTTGCTTGATATTCTACTGTAGAGATGAATTCATCAGGACACCTTGAAGAGACCAAATAATCTTTCAAAACTTATCTTCTAATATATGACATTGTCAGTTACTTTTGAAAAAAAAGAAAGGAAGAAAATCTTCATCTCACAATAAAAGTATGCCTTAGTATTGTGCATGATAACTTTGTTCATTTGTCAAGTTCATTAAAAATAAAAACTAAAATAGTTAAAATTTGACAGTTTTCATTAATGACAATCAGGTTGCACTGATGCTTTCAGGAATGGGATCTTCAGTGGATGTTTTTAGAATGGTAAGACCTCAATTCTTAATTGTTCATTGTACAATTCCTCTAGGGGTGAACTGAATGATGGCCTGCCTGTTACACGGTCTTGGGTAGAACTCAACCCAAAAGTTAGTTATTGAGGTGAGAGTGCCCTCACGCTTATATGCTTAATATTACTTTAGTAATGTGGGACTTTGCTTCACACCCTTCCTTGCGCCCAGTGTGCTCACTTGGCAGCACCTGCGATGTGTAGACTAGGGACATGCACCTTAACCATACTTCACTACTCCGGCTTTGATACCATGTTATACCGTCTTGGGTAGAACTCAACCCAAAAGCTAGCTATTGGGGTGAGGGTGCCCTCACGCTTATATGCTTAATAGTAATTGAGTGATGTAGGACTCTGCTTCACACGACCAACTAACTCACTGTGATGGATAACATTTACACTCCTTAGGAGAGTCGAACTTTTGTGTAGGAATTAATGTTGTCATCTTGGAGACGATTATTTGTTTAATTGATCAGAACATGGTTTAGTTGAATGGTTTGATCATGCCTCATTGTCTCTGAAAATCTCCTGAAATGTAGTAGTGCTCAAACTATTGATTCATTTATGAAAATGAATTACTTTGTAAAACAAAGTTGATATCTATTTAAAGAACCTAAAATATTTATGCTTCTTTTTTGCCTTGTGTGGTTTAGTGAACTTGATTCAGGTATTCAGGCGCAACGCCTTGTGTTATTAACACCTTTTGAGATTTTGATAGGATTGGATGGAATTTAATTATTTTCCTGTTGACAACTTTCTTTTATTGAATAAAGTGTCAAATTATGCTCACAAATTCCTTCATTTATTTCTAAATGCTGGTTCTTTAATCGGTTACTAAGTTCTTCAGGTGGCATTTCAGAGAGGTTGTGGTACAAGGAATGGATAGTTTGATATTTGTAGCTCATTAGTCAGTTGTTATTTGATGGTGGTGCCACATTTAATACTTATTGCTGTCATCAATAGGCAAAATCATGGAAAACCTTGAGAAGTTTTCTAGCAGCAGACCTTGTCTCTTAGGAAGATCTCTCATAGAGATAATTAAACTGCTAGCGTACTTTAATCCTTTCAGTATTAATGTATTTGATTATTATTTTTCATCAAATTACTCCAATGTGGCAGGCAACCTCTCGATGGGAAAAGAAACAAGCTAAAATCTTGGTAAGAACTCTGATATTTTTTCCTTTTTCTTCATTTTCTTTTTGTGTTTTTGTGGGTTCTTCTGTATTGGATTTCAGCTATTATTTGGTGTCTCAATATTTTTCATCTCTATACTTTTTATGATTTTATAAAAGCCTTTCTTGTAATCTTATTTATTCATTATTAGCAATGCATTTTTAAACTGCATTGCTTACAATTTCACATGTCAATTATTATTTGTATTAATGAAGCAAATGTTTCCTAAATAAGCTACAAACATGGAATGACAAGAGAATGATGGCATTCCAGTTGAGACATATATTAAACCTACGATTTTCTTTATGTTTTGACCTTGGATATTGTCTGCATCAAGTTTCATCTTTTAATGCTGCTCATATTTGTTTTCACCGGGCAGGTATATTTGTTTTGTTCATTGATTTTTGTTATTATAAATCAAATCAGTGTTAGGTTTGACAAATGGCTTATATATGTTGTGTCCAGGCAAAAGCTAAAGTGAGGATGATGAAGCAGAAAGGTTCTGATCAAACTGAATCATATTGGAGCAACCTCTGGGGTAAGCCCAGAGATTATCAAAATACAGGTAACAAGGATTCAATAAAGAAAATTGCTGATTTTGATGTTTAAAATCATGGAAAGCATTCTACTTCTATTATTCTGATATAAATATTTTGTCAAGTGCAAATAGCTGCTCTATTGTTTCTCTCATATGTTTCCAAGAATTCTTTAGCTCGATTGAGCATACATTGTAGGCATGTGTTTGTTCCTAAAGTTGTAGAATGTGGTAAAATAATATGGCATATGCAAACTTGCACTGACCTTTCCACTGAAATTTATTATTTCTTTCCATTTGGTAAAATGCTGTCCAAAATAATGTTGTGTACTTTGGGAAGAAGCCCTACTTGTTGAAGGATGGAGCCTAATGAAAGCTCCCCTATAATAAATAGTGGGAAAGGGTTTAATTGTAAGGGTTTTTTGAGTGAAAAGGTAGGAGCTGAGGTTTAAAGGGTTTAGACCTGAATTCGGCCAAGTTTAGACTAGATAGTAGCAAAGAACACAAGGTTAATGCTTTCGAGTGTATGGTATATTCGCTGAGAAGCACCACACCAAGATGGATGTTGTGCGGGAACACACGTGTTGACGTGTCCTACATGCCTTGTGGGGTTCAATTTTTAAAATTATTATTATTAGTATTATTATAGAACATGTCAAGGACACTTCATGGACAGGCCAAACACCTTTATAGAATTTTTATTTTTAATTTAGAAGGATGATTTGGTGTCGAAATAAAATATATCCATATATGCATCGATGCCTCTCATATCTATGTATTCTTAATGTCTATTAATATAAATAGTAAATAAAAATATATTTGTTTTAGTATCTTGCCGCATCCGTATTATAATTTTTTGAGAATCGTTGTATCCTGTGTCCATGCTTCTTAGTTTATTGGGAGAAGCACTGGAAAATTTTATATGATTCCATACATAGTATTGTCGCCAGTTTTAGCATTTGTAAAGATCCAAAGAGGCTAGAACTCAAAGCACTTGAATCTGTAGTGTTCATTGCAAATACTAAAAAAAAAAATTGAAATTTTAAATGTGCTACCCTGGTGGATTTTGTAGAATATAAATAAATTTTCGCTCCTTGGATGCTTATTACTTTGTTGGCTTCTGTAATGGTTGTATGGTTTCTGCATCAGTACAAATCATACACACGGCAGAAATTGTCTCAAAATGTAGCCAACACTTTTTAGTTTAAAATTTTAAATAAAGCTTTATATAATAGTGGTTGCAGAGGAGGAAGCAAAAGAGAGAGCACGAAGAGCTGCTGCAGCATCTCGAAGATGGAGAGAGTACTCGAGAAGGGGTGCTGATAAACCTCCCACCTTTAAACTTCCCGAGTCCGTGTCAAACAATGAAAAATGAGTAGTAAATTCTGATACCTCTTGATTTTCCATTGTTATATGTAATTAATATATTCAAAATTTCTTTACTGAAAACATATATTCGAGATGGAGAGAGTACTCGAGAAGGGGTGCTGATAAACCTCCCACCTTTAAACTTCCAGAGTCCGTGTCAAACAATGAAAAATGAGTAGTACATTCTGATACCTATTGATTTTCCATTGTTATATGTAATCAATGTATTCAAAATTTCTTTACTGAAAACATATATGATAAATGTTTAGATGTTATGTACTATAAATGTAAAATTCATATTGATCTCACAACTATGTAACTACGATTAGTATAGGTGCAATAAAAATAAGAAAAGAAAATTTCATTTTCCCCCTTAAGTATACTCTTCTGATCAATTTCACACCCGAACTTTTGATATTGTCAACTTACAACCTCACCTATTTAAATCGTTATTAATTTGCCCTACCGTCACATTTAAACAAAAAAAGTTCAAAAAAAAATAAATATTTTGGCCCTAACTTTCAAATTATAGATTTAAATTCACCCATTCTCTTCTCCTCTCTCACCCGAACCACCCTCTCTCTTATATCAGCCAAACAACCACCACCGCCGCCGTTGCCATGTCAGTGTACTGCTCCTGTTACCATCAACCATTCTAAAAACTAAGAAAATTTATGAAAGAGAAGATATATTTTGATTCACAAACAATCATACATAATAATGAAATTCACTAATTTAGATTCAATAAATCCAAACAAACTCAATTAGACTAGTTGATTAGTATCCTCAAATGTTGTAAAATTTCCTCTTTCTTTCTCTCAAATGTTGTAAAATAGTATCCTTCTCTACAAAGCATAAATCATTTACTTCCCATCAACAAATATTTTATCACTTGCTATCATAACAAATTTCATAATAGAGGCTGCTCACAAAATATTATATCCAGTGGAACCACTAACAAAGAAACCATGTCCTTTTGAGGCTTCAAGTTTCATCAACTTACCAGAGGCTACTTCAATGGAGAACCCAAAAGAGGACACAAGAGGAAAGAGAAGAAGAACAGCAAGAAATCAAGTATTAGAGAGGATTACCGATCCAAAGATTGATCTTGAGTTCTCTTGCAAGGACTCCAATGATGTGTCCAGAGCTCAATCTTCTTGATTGTTTGAACATGGGTTTGGCTCAAATTTCATCTGGAACTCCCGATGATTATGCAATATCGTCTGTGTTGCAATAACAATGATGCTATCGTCAATGATTGAATTGGTTTGGTTGGATTTATTGAATCTAAGTGGGTTTCATAATATGATTGTTTGTAAATTGAAGTATATCTTCTCTTTGATGAATTTTCTTAGTTTATAGGATGGTTGGTGGTTGCGGGGGTGCCACTGATGTGGTAATGGTGATGGTGGTGGTGATGGTTGTTTGGTTAATAGAGGAGAGAGGGTTGTTTGGGTGTGAGAGGAGAAGATAATGGTTGAATTTGAATCTACAATTTGTAATTTGGGGCCAAAATATAATTTTTTTTTAAAAAAAAATTTCTGTTTAAATGTGACGGTAGGGGACAATTGTTAACTATTTAAAATATTTCCGATGTACCCAAAAAAAAGATAACGATTTAAATAGGTACGGCGCAAATTGACAATATTAAAAGTTTGGATATGAAATTGATCATTATAGTTTGGGGAGAAAATGAAATTTGCTCAATTAATAAACAAGAAAAAATGATTTATAGAACTAGTTTGCTACTCTATGGCTTGTTTTGTTGCATCAATGAGAATAATTGGATAAGGGAGATTTTAATTTATCGGATTGTTAATTTTGAGATATATTGTCCCCGAATTATTTGGTTGGGCTGGTGTCTAAATTGCACTATTCTATTGAATCTTATGTTTGTTTGGCATATTATGGAGAATGATAAATGCTCAAAAGACTATTTTATCCCTTTGAATTGTTTACTAAATAATAGGAATATTAAATCTGCATCATAAATTTTATTTAATTTTTTTAGTAGAACTTTTAAAAAATTAAATAAATCGAATATTAATAAAAATTACATAAATTTATTTTAATTTGTAGTTGAGATTTTTAAATTTTATTTTACTTTACTAAGTATAATTAATACTATATGATTATTAAAATAAATAATTCCAACTAACAAAATGGCTCTAATAAATAATTTAATAAATAAATTTTATTTTTAAAAAGATATTAAATAGCAGAGGGTCAAAAATGTAATTTTATTATCTAATTTCATGGGATGAGTTATTCTAAGATTTGTGTCCCACTCCCCTCATGGGATAGAACAATCTTATATATTTGAGATTAATAGTCCGGACTATTAGTCCGGTGTAAACTTTTTGAACCAAACAACGGAATATTCCATCCACAGGATATGAATCCTATCTCATGGCTCAATCCCTCCAAACAAACATCCCCATATGGTTATTATTTGCGAGTGACAAAAAATACATCCATATGCATATATTATATGACTTGTTTGTTCTTTGAAATTTATTTCCACTTCTTTGCTAATTATAATCAAATCTCACATGTATTATTACTTTGTTAGTTGCAACAATATTTAGGCTGTATTTGAATTATAGATGTGGGTAGAAATTTGAAAAGAAAAAGGAAAAATGTGGGTGAAATGTAATCACATTATCACATTTCACTCAATTCTCTCTTTTTTTCCCCTTAAATTCTTACTGAAATCTAAGTACCAAACACAGCCTTTTTTTTTTTTATATGAACTGAAGTTGTTGGTTTGTATTGATTGGAGTTCGGCTGACTATGGTATATGCCAAAAGGGATAAATTCCTTTTTATACTTAATCTCTTCATACCCTTCTCGTGAAAGATTTAAATAGTGATTTGTGGAGAGAATAGAAAAGGAAAAGGAAAAACATAGTAATCTCTTCAAATTTTTGAGTGTAAAATTAATATTAATCAAAGTCTGGGGGTTAAATTGAAAAATGCGTGAAAGTTTGGGAGGCAAAATGATATTTCCTCTTATTTTAATATATTATTATCTTTTGGGAGCGTAGAAATAATTTTTTTTGATATTTATTTTCGTTAAATTATTTTTTATTTTTTCAAAAGTCAAGCATGACGATAACTTTGATATCATTATTAAACCAATTCATTAAATCAAAAAATTCAAAACTAAAAATATTTCATATATTAAACATATTGACTATAAATTAAAAGTCTAATAACCATCCATTACATGATAACCATCTAAAAATATCTATTAACAACAAATACAACCGTCTAGTACATGATAACAATCCAAAAATATCAACAAAAACAGCCACCTATTACATTACATGATCATCATTCAAACATATACTAAAAATTAATTTAGTAAAAAAATAAAAATATAAAAAAATTATTATTTTTATATAACTTTATCTTTGGTGAGTAGATATAATTTTAAAAAAATTTGACATTTATTTTTGTCAAATTAGTTTATATTTTATCAAATTGACAACTTTGCCCTTGAAATAGAGCTACAATATCTTCAATTGTCTTTATTTCGAACGAGATTCAAAATTTAAGGTCAAATATATCACAATTGAAAAGTTAGGGACCAAAGTCACACAAGCCTCAAACTACAGGGACTGTTAGTGTAATTCGCCTAAGAAAATGGTTGGCATATTATGCTTTACCAGATAAGGTAAGATTGTGCAAAATATTACTTAATCTGTTAAAATTATATCGGTTCGCATTAATTTGTATCGCTCTATCTGTTAATTGCGTGTTAAATTTTAAAATTTATAATCTGTTTTCAAAATCGTTAAGCTCCGATATAAGTAATATATATATATATTAACCTCTAATGAAATATCAAAGTAAAAATGAATATGTGAGAGATTTAAGATGTTACAAATTAGTAGTTATATGTATGAAACATAAACAATTCTTAAGTGTGCAAGTGCATACCATATGCACTTACGTAAGTTCTCACAAATATATGCAAGTTACCTCATAATGTCGCAATGCACCTTACATACCCAAACACTTTCCATGAAACATATTAGGGCAAATTACACTAATAGACCCTGTAGTTTGGGCTTGGTGTCACTTTAATTCTTGACCTTTCAATTGTGATATATTTGACTTGAATTTTGAATTTCGTTTCAAATAAGGACAATTAAAGACATTATTGCTCCATTTTAAGGGCAAGGTTGTTAATTTGATAAAATATAAACTAGTTTGACAAAAATAAATTTTTAAATTTTTAAAAATTATTTCTACTTACCAAAAGATAAAATTATATAAAAATGATAAATCTTTTACATTTTTTTTAATTTTTTTATCAAATTAATTTTTAGTATGTGTTTGGATGATGATTATGTAATGTAATGGGTGGTTGTTTTTGTTGATAGTGTTTTTTGAAGGTTGTCATGTAATAGATGGTTGTATTTTTGTTAACAGATATTTCTAAATGGTTATCATGTAATGGATGGTTATTAAGCTTTTAATATATAATCAATATATTTAATATATGAAATATTTTTAGTTTTCAATTTTTTGATTTAAAAGATTGATTTAATAATGACATGAAAGTTGTTACCACGTTTGACTTTTGAAAAAATAAAAACTAATTTAACGAAAATAAATATCAAAAAAAATTATTTTAAAAAATTATTTCTATCCTTTCAAAAGATAAAATTATGTAAAAATAATGTGTTTTTAATTTTTTTTCATGAATTTAATTTTTAGTTTCTTAGAAATTTTTTCTAAAAATAGATTCTAAAAACCAAATCAAATAGAATTTTATAACAAAAAAAGTTCCAACATTGTTCATTAAAAAAAAGAGTTACTTACTTAAAAGTCCTATTTTCAAATGTTATGGTAGCTCAAGTCCTACTTAAGATTTTTTAAACTAATAAGTCCTATTTAATAAAACTAAGATTATTATCAGTTTTTATCAATTTTTAAAATTAAGAATATTATCAATTTTGCATAGTAATATTCCAGATAATTTTCAGTAATTGATGAAAAAAAAACAAAGCATAAGATTAAACAATTTTGCCATTTTACTTATTGGTTTGATTCAACTATCCAATAAAACCGAGAACATTATCAATTTTTTTTTCAGTTTTAAAACTGAGGATATTATCAGTTTTTTTCATTTTTAAAGTTTTTTTTTTATTATTTTTTTTCTAGTTTTGTACATCAATGTTCCATCATCATGCTCCTTTATAGACACGAAATTTTCAATTTTGCACAAAAAAATAATTCAAAGTTTTCAAAGAAAAAATAGTTTTTTTTTTTTTTTTTTTTTGCACGTAATTTTTTTTTTTAGTTTTCTCAATTTGAAAGTTGATGTTTTAAAGTTTTGAAAATCAAAATAAATGTCAAATCATCACGTTACTTTACAAATAATCATAAATGATGAACGATTATTGTTTGAAAGGCAATTTCGACTATTAAAATTTAACGAGACTTGAAGGTTCAAAAAATCTTAGTTAGAATTTAATGAAGTATAAGTTCATAAATTAGGACTTGTGTGTAAATGCCCCCTTAAAAAAAGGTTATTATATTTCAAATAAAATATAAATTAACCAACATAAAATAGGTTGTATGACAACTTTGTCCTGCAAATGGAGTAACTAAATCTTCAATTGTCCTTATTTGAAACAAGATTCAAAATTCAGGGTTAAATGTATTATAATTGAAAGGTCAGAGACCAAAATGACACAAGCTCCAAACTATAAACTATCGCCCAACATATTATGTAAAATTAGTTTGTGTTATATATATGAAAAATATTATACAAATTAGTATTATATATTATGCAAATGTTTAATAATTTGTTAGACTATTTTTCAATCCGCCAATCTATCCAAAACCGTCCAAATCACAATTCGCTAATCTGTTAATTCACCATTTAATTTGTAATTTTATTCTTAAATCACACCGCTCACACTCAAGTAACGTAAATGTCACATTATAAATAATAATAATAATAATAATAAAAACTAGAGAAAAAGGGAGAGATACTAGTTTCTAGGGTAAATTACACTTATCTTCCTGAAATTTTTGACAATTATAAGGACTTTTTCTTGTGGTTTTAATAATTATACTAACCTCCCTTATTTTTGAAACTATTATCAAAATTCTTCCACTGTTAGGCTATTTAACAGAATTTGCGATGTCATACTGATATCATACCAAAAATGACGAAATTGCCAATTGATTATTTATCTATTCAAATAAGAAATTTCACTTATTTCACCTGAGATTTTGTATATATATTATCAACAATTCATACATATTTTACCATTAGTTAATAAAACTCTTAAATTTCATTCAATATTAAATAAAATATTTAAATTGTTAAGACATTATTAAATCATTTAATGCAAAAAAAATATATATTGATAAAATACTTAAAAATAAATAATCTCTCTAAAATTAGTGTATCCTAATAATTTAATACATAAGACTTATTTCACACCACATAAATAATCTAAAATTTATTATTTTAAGTATTGCATTTATTATTTGAATTTTTTTAAAAGTTAAAATAAATAAATTTATTTTTTTCCCTATAATTTGCATTACTTATTTATTCATATGTAAAAAAATTATTATTTTATCTTTTCTCAATCATATATTATTCTCAAATTTTTATTTTTATTTTTGTGTTATTAAACTTCTAGTCGATGCATATTTTAAAAAAATGCAAGTTAACATTTCTTATATGATTAAAAAAAATTTAAAAATAAAAATAGAATTAAAAAAAATAATTGCCTCACAATAAAATAAGGGGCACTTGAGCGATAAATCTAATTATCAATTTTCTTTACCTAAAGATCCAAGCCCTAAAATAGTATGTCCTTAAGGACATCATTCTACGAAATGATCAGAATATCCATGGTATATACGGTCCAAACATATCCACACCACTCACTTTCTCTCTCTTCGCTTCTTTATTATGTCTATTCACCTCACTCGCGCCCCACTCTCTCTCTAGAATTCGCGTAGAAATCTGTGGCGACGACTAAGTCGCCCACTACAGCTCCCCCATTATGGCCGTGTTAGGACTCTATGGCGGCGACGCAACCGACAATGTTTTGCGGCGTTGCTAGGGCATGCAATGGAGCAAAAAGGAACTAGAGATGGCTATGAGACGGGTTTGTCATCGCCCCCCGCCCCCGCTTTCAAACCCTATCCCCACCCCCGAGGAAACCCGATGCCAGCGGATACCTGACCACATTTTAAATAGTCAAAAAAATTGAGAACCATTTAAATCCTTAATACACTAAATAATTTCTCTTCTTTCAATATATATAAACAATGCGACTTTTAGGATTATTATTTATTTATAGTTAAACAGAATCACAGACTTTTAGTATTTCTTTCTTATATCTAATTATATTATATATATACATATATATTATTTATTTATATATATTATTAATTATATCGGGTTGGGTTTGGGTAGGGGGAGGCGATACTCGCCTTTGCCCCACCATTGTTGCGGCTAACCAAAATATAATCCACCCCTACCCCACATAAATATCGGGTTGGGTAAAATCCGCTCCATTTGGGCGGGTATGGGTAGGCCCTCGCGGATCGGATTAAAATGGCCATCCCTAAAAGAAACCTTCTCTATCTCTTTTTTTTTTCTCTCTCTCTCTCTCTCTCCTATTTTTCCTCGTTTCGTCGCCGACTGACCACCACTACCTCCTCTACCACCGTATTTCTCTCTCTCTCTCTCCCTCCTTTGCTCGCTGCCAATTGACCACTACCTCCGTCTCCGCTATCTTTCTTTCTCTCTTCTCTAAACACCTATTGCACCACATTTCTCCCCGAAACTGCCACTACTACTGCGCCAATCTAAACCCTAGCCCACTGACGACGATGACAAAGGGAAGATTTGAACCGTAGTCTTCACATCTTCTTCAACTCCAATCTCTCAGCCACCGCGATTTGAGCAATCTAAACCCTAGACCCTAAGTATTTTCTAGATTTACATTCTATCTATCTCTTCCCATTTCATACTCTTTAAATTATCTCTCTCTCTTTCTCTTCATTTTCAAGTTCTTGAAACAATCTCTCTAAAGATAAATAGTAATCACTTTGATTCTATGTGAAAATCTCTAATATTCATCTTGGTATACTATCTGTATGGAGTAAGTATTTCTAGTCTGTAGATCTAGATCTTCTCTCAGATCCGAGTGATTCGATCTTTTTTTTTTAGTAGTTGATGAAATGAGATCTAGATTTTCAACAGATTCTTCTTCTTCTTTTTTTTTTTTTTTTTTTGTAATTATTATTGTTGTTGTTGGTGGTGATGAAACATATTAAAAAAATTGGCAGATAAGAAAGATTTATTCAAAATTTGAATAGATAGTGGCTTTGTGTGTTTCAATAACAAAGATTTGAATTTCAACAGATAAAAAAAATAAAAGGACTTTTCAATTGTAATGCCTCCAAATAATTAACATAAAGATAAAACCCTTTGTTCTGTTCAAACATAATATTCTCAACTCAAGAGGGCAAAATCTCTATATTTGTATTCCATCCATGTAAGAGATTTTTAAAAGTATCCACATGCAATACATATTCAATATTCTAAAAGGATGAATTCATAGCATGTATGCAACTAGAATGAGGAAAAACAATAATAAAATAAATGCCTAAAGGCTACAAGTTCCAAGGCTTAAGCCTAGTTATATAAAAATGGTTATCAAAACCCATACAATCTAAGCCTTTGACTTGTCAAAAATAATCACAAAAGAAAAAGAGTCTCGTGCTCTCAAAAGACTTTCCATGCCTTTAGCTAAGAGGGATCACCACATATTTTCCTACACAAATCCATTAGGGGTGAGCATGTAGATATCTTAACAAAGTATATATGTTTAAGCAGTCCCATATACATGTATGCAATGCTATGCCATGATTTCAAAATCACTAGTTTCATTCTTTTGAAATTCATATGCAATACTCTTTAAAAGAATTTTCTTCATCTCATTAAATTCCACTTTTAAATACGGGGTGGTAAATACGACTCAGGCAAATTCTTAAGGCTAGTGTCTACAAGTAGGCTTTTCAAGCACTACCAAATCTTATCTTATCGGCTTCTAATTAGAGAGCTTAGGCACCCATATGGGTGTGTTTCTGGTCTTACTTCAAGGACACTCAGGCCAACTTAATTCTCATTTACACACCCTAATCGGATTTCCACCATATTTACTCCAGAACAGTTAACGTCAACAATTGTTTTCTCAAAACAATGAGTCAATTCTCAAAACATAGCTATAATGAACAATAGTCAAAAACCATGCAAGGTATGGAATAAGATTAAGTTACGTATGAGTAAAATCATCATCATATAGTTTCCACAATTCCTCAACACATGTTCAAAATAAGGTGTAACATTTCAATATTTTTCACCCTCATAACAAAATCTAAATCGATGTGACATATGATATCATTTCATATTCACAATCAATATTCATCTTCATTTCTTAGTCCAAGCATTTACAAGTTCATGCTTGTCACGCCCTGAAAATTCCCACAATAAATATTCGCCAACTTCATTGTTAAATATAAACCTAAGTAAGTGTTCAATGTTAACATCATCTACAAATCCCCAACATTTGTATTCATTGATCATTAAGAGATTTACAAAAGGTATTCCACATGCAAATATACATTCAACATCCCTAGTATATAAATCTATAGCATGTGGCATTACAGTTCAAATACAATTAAATGCCCTCAAGGGCTACAATTTCCCAAGGCCTAAACCGGTTACAAAAAAATGGTTTCAACCCATACTCATAAAGCCCTTGGCTTGCCAAAAATAATTACAACAAAAGAAAAGAGCCTCATGCCCTCAAAACATAAGCTCGGCGGAATCACCACATTTTTCCCTGCACAAAATCCCATAAGGGTGAGCACAAAGCCCAGTAGGAAAACCTTAACAAAGTATATACATTTTATACAATCTCACGGGATTAATGCACATGTCAGGCCATGTTCAAAATGACACATATCTTTATCTTTTGAAAACCTTTGTGCACAATGCAATCATGAGAACTCAACATTTTAACAATTTCAATGAAGTTAGCAGGGGCGGTAAATACGACTTAGGTAATCCCTAGGTTGGTGTATGCAAGTAGTGTAGCACTTTTGTTTCTGGGTCTGCTCTAGTGGGGGATGTTACGCTCGAGCGAAAATTTTTAACTCCTACTATTTGATGAGTTGCAGGCAGGATGCTCGAGCACAGGAAGTTGCGCTCGAGCGGAGAATATTGGTTCCCAATTGTTTCACTGTAGCTCTGCAAAACTTATGGGACTTGTCATTTCATGCTCGAGTGAGGGATTAGTCGCTCGAGCAGGCCTTCAAGTTTATGTCTCACGTTCCAGCGTGAAAATCGGCTGATATCAGCAACTTAAAAAGTACGATTCTAGATCCTTCTTTCCACTTTTCTTTTCCCTCTTCTTCCTTCTTGTTCCAAAACTAAAAAACCCTAAACTTCCACCTCAAAATACTCCTCAATCCCTTAAGATCTGAACTAAATCTCTTGTAAAGGGGGAAGAACACTTGAAGATCATCACTTTTACCGGTTGGAATTTTGTTTGGTAAAGGGCTCGACTAGAAGTTTGATTCTTGGGCTCATAATTTGAGGTTGGGATACTTTTACTTTAGTATTTCTTTATGTTGAAGAGATCTCATGGTGTTGTTGTAATTGATAAGCTAAGTTGAGGATATTGTTGAATTAAACCCATGTTTTACATAAACAATCCATCTAACTTGACTTTTGCTTGAAATTTCTTAACTCTTGCCTCAAAATATGAATATTAATGTTGTTGAAATCCATATCTACAATGATGAAGAAAAATCCCCAAATTTTGTAAAACGCCAAATTATAAATTTGAGTAGAAGATGCTAAATTGAATGGACTTTTCTTTGAACTATGGAATATTGTGAAAAATGAAGAAATGAAAGATGTGAATATTGATATGGTAAAGGAATTGTGGCTTGAGTGTCATTGATCCTTGAATGTTGTGTTATATTCTATTCTTGTGAAGTGTTCAATACTTGTTGATTGAATGAAATGTGGTTGAAGTATTAGTTGTGCATGAGTCCGGACAAGAGTCGGTCTTGGAAATGTGGTTTGATGTTGGTACCCACGCGGGGAGTTTAAAAGGTGCCCAAATGCCCTGTCTAGGCTTATCGTTGGACGAATGTGAGAAAAATATTTTTGGGTGTCCACACAGTCCTACCGTATTAATAGCCGGCAAAAGTGGAAAAACGAATGATTTTGGGTGCCCACGTCTTGCTGTATTAATAGCCGCCAAATGTGGGAAGATTTCCTTTTAAAATAACAGTGAATCGAAATTCATTTGTTTTGAGACTCATGGTGTGTATTTCTTTCTAATGTAAGAATGCTTTTCTGTGACGAAACGAAAATTCTCATTTGTGTATCAACTCATAAATATAGTTAGCTAAGTCTTTGAATGTGTGTTAATGATTCACCTGGCCTATCACCAATGATGCCTTGGGTTTGTTCAATAATTAAATACTTGATTAAATGTACCCCTACTAGGCATATAGCTCAACCCTATTTTGTTTTTTAGGAAACGATGAAGTACCACAGTGAAGCTTGGGGTAGAACTTGTTGACCACTTGGATCAAGGCTTAGAGATGTTTTGTTATTAATACTTCACATTTTGTATTAAGATTTCATTTTATTATTTTCTTCTATTTTTGTACGCCCTTAGGGCTTATTTTGATGTAATACCATCTAGCTTCTTGAACTAGGTTCATTTTGGGAATGTATGTTGAAATATTGTAAGGTGTTGAATGTTAGTTCAATGAGAGAGATGGTTTCAGTTTGGCTTTTGTTATTTCGGTTGTGAATGGTGTTCTGTATATTTTGTTAGGGCGTTACAAGTAGGCTTAACAAGCACTACCAAATTCCCACTTTACCGGTAGCTAATCGGAAGGTACGTGGTACCTCCTCCGCATGTGTTTTCGGTCTTTCACCATGGACACTCAGGCCAACTTAACCAATACCATCTACACCCCCTATCCGGATTTACCCCAAAACAAATTGACATGATCTTGTTTCACAATTCAATTTTCTTTCTCAAAATAATTCTTTTCCAATACAATATTTAAAATCAATTGGATCAATGATAAAAGAGGATGGTAATGCAAATGTCCAATGCAATAATGAAGTTCCATTAAATAATCTCTATTTTCTCAATTCGTCCACACAATCTTCCATTATGATCAAATTCTACATCTCCATCAATGTAAAAATCATGATACATTACAAGAGATAAAATAACACAACATTAGCCATCAAGCATCTTCTATATATTAATCATCATAATATAATTCTAAAGGATGATATAACAATCTCAATCTTCATGTATTCTCTATTTTCCACTTGTTCATTTCAAGACCAAACATTAATAAGCTATACAACAGGCTTCCATTAAATTACTACTTATTTTCTCTCCATGGAATTTCCTCTTTATGCACAATCATAGGAACATCCCAATCACACATTCACCATAATACTAGACAACCATAGATCTCATACCATCATGACATTTTCTCAAAAACAAATCTCTAGTTTCTAGGGTTTCCACAAAACTAGGTTTTTCATCATTTTTGAAAGGATTTTTCAAAACAACATCCCTCCTCAACAATATAGTTCATACTTCCAAGAGTTTTTAGAAAACAGTGAGAAAAATCCGTTCTAAAATCATCAAGAACTCATGAATCAAAATTAAAGTTCCATACTACAAGAGGAAGTTCCAAAATCAACATAAACTTGCAAAAATGCATATATAACTCAAAGATTATCCTTACCTCAAGTTTTGGAGAAAAAGAGAGAAGAAATCCCAAAAATCAGCGGTGTTGAAACCCAATCTCCACCGCACAAAACGTAGCCCTCGAAGAGTTCTCCAACTTTGATGAAGGGACTAGGGTCAAAACTTTAATGGATTTGGAGAAATCAAGGGTCTAATGCAATTTGGTGAGAGTAATTGTAGAGAGAAAGAAGAGAAAAGTGTTTTAGAGAGAGAAAGATGAGTGAAAAGTGAGGTACACTCATGCCAAGGAGAAGAAAAGGGAAATTTTTTCGGACCCAACACTTTCCGCACGTGTTAGCTTCTTCCGTACGTGCGGTATGTACTTTCTCATACATGTGGCCTTCTCCCCCGCATGTGCGGCCCGTTTCCCATTCATGCAATTAAAACAGTAGCCAACCAACGGTGGCACTCCCTCACCGCATGTGTTGTAACGCTCCACTTTTAATTACTCAGATAACATTAACAAATTATTATTATTAACCATTTTAGCGATAGCAAATAGAAGTTCCAATATCTTGATAAAGATAAATCAATGAAGGTTCTCTCATTCGTATACAAAATAAATGTAATATGTGACCTAACTACAGTAAATTGCCTAAAGGCTTACATCAATACATTAAAGAGGAAAGGTTCAATCCTTTATACAACAATGGCATTCAGCCAACAATTAAAAGGTCCCGTGGCCAATAGATAATAAAGATCCACGATCTTGAAACATTTCTTGATGTTCACCTGAAAAAGGATTAGCAATGTGAGATGAACATAAGTCTAGTAGGGATCCCAATATGATCCTAAACAATAACAACATATAGATAGTTATGATCATGAATGCTTCACCTCATACCATATACATAAGTGCCAGTTTATACATAAAGATATACATACATAGATACTTTTCTCAAAATTATTCAATTTATCTAACAATCACAAAACCTTTCATCTTTCTTTCTTTTTGTTACCACTTCATTTACATTTTCCAAATGATAGTAGGTATTTGAAAACAAACCCACGAAATCTAATTACTTTTTCCAATTGCTGAATTCACACCCAATTCCAAATTTCAATTTCCAAACAGAAGGATCCCAAACGAACAAGAAGACGATACACGTAATATACTTCTCACATAACCATATAAGACAAGTGACATTCTCAACAAAACCATTATCACTATGCATGAAACACATAAAGAGAGTTGAGATAATAACGAGAAACCTAACAATGCTCTATCTGCCTCAAGCACGGTAAGCCAAGAATACACATTTCCAATGCTCATGCCAATTTACCAGTCACCAACTGGAAGGTAATGGTACCTCTGCCAAGTTCTCCAGGTGCTAGCTAGAAGGTACTGGCACTCTACATTCTCAGCGCGACCAATTCTCCAAGCACTAGCAGGAAGGTAATGGTACCTCTTATTCTTAGCTCATTCACAATTCCAATCATTACACAATTCAAGAAATATAAATAACTCATGTGTACTACATACACAATCTTTTCAACATCACTATGTCATCCTCCACCGATGACCAAGGACAAAACCTCTAAACATAATTATTTAAAAACACGTTATACGATAATCCAATGCTCATTGGATCTCAAGTCCAACAACAATGATAATCACAATATTCACAGGTTACAAAATTCAACCTCCAGTTCATCTCTACGTATAAAATACACCATGGTTTCTTTCTCTTTTCAAAATCAACTTTTTCTATTTTCCAAGTTAACTTGCCCTAAATACATTGTTTCCAAAAATCAATTTCGTCAGTTCGATAAAACCAAGTCCATAAATTCCAAGCCATAATCTAACTTAACTTAACAGGATTGTCCGCATAAATTCCAATACCATATTTAATTCACCCTTTATACTAATAATACAATAACACAACTCAAATTATCAAAACACAATCACTGTACAACTTTACCCTTTTATAATTTATTAGGTTAAATCATCAAATTAGGGCTTTCATTTCCTCTCCAAATAAACATATTAACTACAACCCAATTAACCCAACCAACCATCACATAAGCAATTTCAACCCCAAACATTCAAACCTTAGACCCCTTTATATGCTTTTCAAAAATTCATAATGAACATGTTTTTTATGCAAAAAAATCTACCACATATCTATCCATAAACGAGGTATTGAAGAGAAGCAAAGGAATCCCTACCTCAAGCAATGAAGAGAAAAAGCATCGAAAATCCAACTTCAATGAAAACGCGATCTGCTCAGATTAAATGAAAACCCTTGTTGAGCTCAACGTTTTGGTATATAGAACTAGGGTCAAAGATGTATAAAAGTAGATGAAAACCAGGTAGAAAGAGCTTGAAAGCTCAACAATGGCGGAAGGAGAGAGAAGAGAGAGAGAGAGAAAAGTGATCTAGATGTGACCAACAGTGACTTTTATAGTTGCTGAATTCAGACAGTCTGCTCGAGCACAAAAAGTGTCGCTCGAGCGTCTAGACACAACAAGTGTGATCGCTCAAGCGCAAGAGTCATCGCTTGAGCGAAGAATTCACCCTCCTAGTACTTTGTAGAGAGTTTTCAAACACCGCTCTAACGCAAGAAGCTTCGCTCAAGCGTGGAGACAAAATTCAGGGTAGCAGCAGATTTAGAAAGATACAACCAACCTATTCCAAATACAACCAACACACCCCAATAACCAAATTCAATGAGGAATAAGGGAAAACAAGACATGAACAACCATATAAGACAATGAAACCTGGATCCAAAACATCAACGGGTTAGATCTAAACCGGAGTCGCAATACGTGCGACTTCACTTCCCGCACGTGTGGCTCCATCTCCGCATGTGCGGCCCAAGCCTCTGCATGTGCAGTTTTGCTTTTCACCCAAAAAGTGCATTAGCAAGACCATAACACTCCAATTCCAACTCGCGTTGATTGAAATGAGCAAAAATTTTACTTTGGAACAAAACAAGGATGAGAATCCAAGAAAGGTTTGCAGGGACGGTGAACCCAAACGGTCGACGAGACCTTAGGTTAATACCCGATGCTCCCAACGCAAATAAGATAAACATAATTAAAAGAAAACAAGATGGGTTAGCTATCTGGGCATCACAATGCTAATCCATAATATCTCAAAATAAAAACATTCATCTATCTCTTGAATATTTTAAACAACACAACAACATGAGATATTTTTCATATTTTCTTAAAGAAAATACTATCAATTTCATAAATCCCCTCGCAAAACCCACTTTTCCCAAATTTCTCAAAGCTAGGGTTTTATCTTCAAAAAGGGTGCTTTCTTATTTTCAAAAGTATTTACCTTCCATGTACTTCCAAAAGGCTTATGAAGTTAACAAACAATTTGATTTAAATAAAATCACCAAAAGAATCATCTTTCCAACATTTTCAAACTCCAATACCTTGAATTTCAACCCCTCACTCAATAATCATAACAAAATCTGGAAGAAATGCTAAAACCATATATATAACTTAAAGAATTTCCTTACCTCAAGTCTTAAGAAGAAAATGTGAGACAAACTTCAAAATTGACGGTATTGAAATCTGATCTCCATTGCACACAACATAGCCCTCGACGAGATCTCCAACTTTAATGAAGATACTAGTGTTAAAATCCAAATGGATCAAGAAGGATCAAGGAGTTAATGAGGTGGGTTGAGGGTTTTCTAAAGAGAGATGGAAGAAAAGAGAGAAAATGAAATGCAGATATATATATAGAGAAGTGAAAAGTGAGGAAAATGGAGTGTAAGGCTAAACTTTTAAGTGATTGGATACATTTTTCAGAGCTGATTGTGGACAGACCACTCGAGCAAACAATCCTGCGCTCGAGCGAACAATCCAAATTCCCAGACCGCTCGAGCGAACAATTCTAACTCCTAGAATCTCTCTCTTATCTGCAAAAAGACCGCTTGAGCAATGAAATCTTTGCTTGAGCGAAAAATGAACACTCATAATACTTCAAACTTCAGAGCAAAGTAATAAGAGGACGATGTTACCACTCGAGCGCCGGAAGTACCACTCGAGCAGTCTCAACATAGAAGTAAGACAACAACAACGTTAATGAAATTTTCCACCATTTTCGGATTCATTCCAACATCCAAATAGATAGAGTTTAAATAGATTAAAAAAAATAAATATATAGGGAACAAAATAGGCTTATGAAATTCAACAGATAAGGGAAAATAAGCTTGAATTTTAACAGATAGAAAAAATTAGAAAAATAATTTCAATAGATAAGAAAAAATATGACAAGAATTTGAACAAATAGAATTTCACACAGATAGATTTTTGATAGACAGAATCAAAATTTCAACCAATAAAATAAAAAATTTCAACAAATAGAATGGCAAAATTGGAAACCAAAAGTTCTTAAAAACAATAAAAGGAATTTTCGGCAAGCTATTTCACAAAGTGTGGACTTTTCACCAACAAAAAATATTCATTGAACTTAATGCCTTAGGCAATTGTTAGTTTGGACTTTTCAAGAATTTTCTCTAAATTAAAATTAGTTATTAGGGAATGAAAGATCAAGAAATCATTTGAGAATAATAAACAATCCAAACAATTTCTCATTTCTTACACCAAAAATTAAAATTAATCTTTACTTGAATGGAGAAATTATTTAAGAATAATAAAATACTCAATTAATTTGTTATGTATGATACTTAAAATCTATTTCTCCATCTTTATTTATCTCATTTAAACCATTTTTATTAAATTAGATCTTAAAATTTATTTCTCACTTTCATTAATGGTTGAATTTTTATTTATAAAAGTTCAAAAACTTGTTGTGAAATCAAAATAGAGTCAAGAAATCACATTTATATTTTAAAAAATTATGAAAAATAAATAATAATTTCATATATATTTAATAGGGTAAATTAAATTAAATTTATATGTTTTTCTTTCGAAAGTGTTTTATTTCATTGTATGTTTAAATTAGTATTAGAGTCTGATTTCGCTATCTTGTCAATAAAATTATATGAATATTAGATATACGGAAGAAATAAAATTAGATAATTTAAATAATAACACTTCGCCATAAATAATAATAGAACAAAATAAAGGTAAGAAATTAAAAAGAAAGTAAAATTTAGGGGACTTTTTTTTTTTTTTTAAGGTCCCTAATATTAAGATTTTATAAGATAAATGACATACAATATTTTCATAGTAGTTAAGGCCCTTTAACATTTCTACAGAGAAAATTCAACTTAGAGAAATTTTACCCAACTCAGAGAAATTTCAATTTTCATAGAGAAATTTCTCTGAGTCAGATGAAATCTCTTTGATTTGGGCAAAATTTCTTTGAGTCAAATTTTCTCTATGAAAATGTTGAGAGACCTTAGCTAATAAAAAAAAAAACTATACAATGTTAGAAAAAGATGTTTCACTAATTTTCCCAAAAAATTAACCATTAATGAAGGTGAGAAATTAATTTTAAGATTTAATTTAATAAAAATAGTTTGAATAAAAAAAATAAAGATGGAGAAATATATTTTAAGTATCAGACAACAAATTAATTGAATATTTTAATATTCTAAAGTAATTTCTCCATTCAAGTAAAGATTAATTTTATTTTTAGGTATAAGAAATAAGAAATTGTTTGAATTGTTTATTATTCTCAAATGATTTCTTGATCTTTCATTCCCTATTAACTAATTTTAATTTAGAGAAAACTGTTGAAAAGTCCAAACTAACAATTGCCTAAGGCATTAGGTTCAGTGAATATTTTTTGTTGATGAGAAGTCCACACTTTGTGAAATAGTTTGCTGAAAAATCCTTTATGTTGTTTTTTTAAGAACATTTTGTTTCCAATTTTACCCTTTTATCTGTTGAATTTTTTTATTCTATCTGTTGAATTTTTTTTATTCTATCTGTTGAAATTTTGATTTTATCTATTGAAAATCTATTTGTTTGAAATTCTATTAACTAAGGGGGCAATATGGTCATTTTGGATAGATAAGTAATGACACTTCTGCTAAATGAATGGATTGACATAATGTAAAGAACAATTTGAATTTTAAACAAATAATGTAATTTTCAGAAATATAAAGAACAATTTGTATTTTAAACAAATATTGAGAAATGTATTTGTAATTTAATTATGAATTTGAAAATTTTGGCCAAAGCCCCTTAGGTCCAACATCTTAATGTGAAAAGGACAGTCCTATTTTTTTTTTAATCTTCTAAACCCCTTAAAACAGTCCCGTTTCTTTCTAGAAGGACAAATTTTCTTTTCTTTTTTTTAATTTTCTTTTTATAGACGATCTTACCTTTGATATATATATATACATGTATATATAGTATAGATCCCAGTGGACTGCAAAATCACAAAGAAAAAAGTCTCCCTGTTTTCCCTCAACGAGCTTTGATTCGCAATCCACAATTTTTCTACTACTTTATTCCTACTTACAACGTTCCAATTCGGTGGTTCTTATATCATTTATTGATTTTCAATTTTTGAATTTTTATTGGGTTCTCGCATGTGTTAAAAGGCAAATTAAAAAAAGTTAAAGACATGGTATGAGTGATCTATTCGTATGGCTATTGTTCTTTTTCCTCATATTCCTCATTGTTATTGTTGTTTACCAGCCTGTGTGCTTGGCTGATTTGGAGTTTGATTACATCAAAACATATGACTCTACATCTCTGATATATAAGATGGTTCTGCCAGAGTTTATTACTCAAGGAGTCTTGTGCTTTCTTTATCTAATAACTAGGCAATGGTTTATGTCATTGTTGAGTGTTCCATACCTTTACTACAATGTGAGATTGTAAGTCTTGTGCTTTCTCTTCATAGGTTTTTTGTTTTTGTTTTTGTTTTTGTTATTGATATTCTATTCAGAACAAACAATATCAAAACATATGACTCTACATCTCTGATATATAAGGTGGTTCTGCCAGAGTTTATTACTCAAGGAGTCTTGTGCTTTCTTTATCTAATAGCTAGGCAATGGTTTATGTCATTGTTGAGTGTTCCATACCTTTACTACAATGTGAGATTGTAAGTCTTGTGCTTTCTCTTCATAAGTTTTTTTTTTTTGTTTTTTTTGTTTTTGTTATTGATATTCTATTCAGAACAAACAATAAAATATTGCTATTAACCAGAGTAATATTTTACTATAAAAAAGATTAACATGTTACCGTAAAATAAAGTAACATATTAGTGTCAAACAGAATAACATGTTACTGTTTACGTCAATTTCGACGGTAATTTTGTTTTTGTTTTTTTTTTTTTAAATTTGATAGTCAATATTAATCTTGTTTGATAGATCTTGATGAGAGAATTATAAAAATATTAATTTTATTAAAAATCAACATCTAGATCAAAAGTTATATTAGTTTAAAATTTAAAATATTAAATTACTTACTAAGGATATTTTGGTAACAGTGATGTGTTCTAAACTTTCAAGAATTTTTTTTTGTGCTTGTCCTTAATGTATTAAAATTTATGAGGGAGTTTTGATCAAATTCCCCTATAAATTTAGTATTAATTCTAACCAAACTAATTGATGCACATCTCTGGTTAAGATTATTATAATTGGTACGAGTCTCTCCAACAACTACTAAGAAATTTGAATTCAACCACCTCTTATTTATCAAATTAATTAAGGGTTAACCCTTAATCGCCATCAAGTACCATTGAGTAAAGATAAACATAAGCCGGGTTCAAGTTTAATCTTGTCATGTGAAGCTCGACCATTTAACTTGGTGTATGAACTAATAATTATTTTATATTATTTTGTATTAAAAGTAAAATTTTATCATTTTTAATTTGATTCTACAATTTGATTTGATTTTATTTATCCTTTTCTTCCAACAATTCCGTCTAAAATTATGATTTTAACAACCTTTATTACTAGGGGACTATTTGCTATGATATAAAAAGTGTACTTTTTATCTTTTTTGAGTCATATCAATTTTTTATTTTTTTTATTTTTATTTTATTTTTGTATATTTTTTTTATAAAAAATAAAAAATACACTGATTTAGATCATCTCAAATACCCTCTACTAGGTTAGTGACCATTCCTACCATTGGGCGTGTTTGGCTGATTATTTGCTGATACGTGACAAAAAAAAATTTGTTCTTTCTTTTGCTTTCTTTTATAAAATAAATTATAATTCAGTGCATGTTTTTTAAATAAATTTTAAATTAATGGTAAAATTTATTAATTTTAATACTTTAATAGCTTTTCAAGCCATTTTCCTGCTCAAAAGGAAACGCGTATTTGCAATAAATAATTGAGAATTCTAATAAAAGAGTTCTTAGAATAAAAAGCTCTTTAATCACTTCCCTTTCAATAACCAAGAAAAAGCAAAGAAGCAGAGCAAGCAGTACTAGTACACAGCAAATGGGATGCATTAAGAACCTCTAGAGTGTAAATCCTGTAGATCTCCTTGATCCATTCAATGGCTGAGATTAAGCCTGACATCGTTTTAGTGAGTAATTTTTTTTTAAAAAAAAAAAATCTGAATCGATCAAGAAATAGAAGAGAGAGAGAGAGAGATGCTGAATAGATCGAGAAAATCTTGGTGAAGCTGGTGAGTTCATAATCTCTACCCTCGGAATATTTTCTCTACCATATCACTTTGAATGCAATATTTGCTTTCTTTTGTCAGCAAAGCCGACTCAGACATTGTGGTTCTGTTGGAATTTCAGCCACAACCCATCTGGGTTTTCTTCAAAATCTACGTTTAACAATACCCATCAAATTCTTCTCATCAAAGAAAACATCAACACCACCAACAACCAAGAATGAAATCGAGTGTTTTACAGTGTCTCACCTCATAAACTCATGTGGGTTATCTCCAGAAATCGCCAACTCTATATCCCACAAGGCTCATTTTCAGACCTCCGATGGACCAGACTCTGTTCTATCTTTCTTCAGAGATCGTGGGTTTTCTGATTTCCAAATTTCCAAACTAGTTCATAAGTCCCCATCGTTACTCTTATCAAACCCTGACAAAACCCTTTTGCCCAAACTCGATTTTTTCCAATCTTTAGGGCTTTCAAGAACCGAAGTAGCAGAGCTTGTTGCTTCGGCCCCATTTCTATTATGCTATTGTTTGAAAAGCCGCCTCATCCCAGCTCTTGGTTTCCTCAAAAGCGTTGTTCTTCTTGACATCACAGTGACAGGAACGAAGAAATAGATCTGATTTTTTTTTTGTTTTTGGGAATGTGTAGTTTTCCAAATTACTCACCAAAACGACGTCGTTTTAGTGATGCTTAATCTCAGCCATTGAATGGATCAGTCTTGGAGATCACTCTAGGATTTACGCTCTACAGGATCTTAACATTTGGATAAGAAAGTAGCCGCAGTGGACCTTGTCGATTTCCTTGAAGAAATTCGTGGAAGTTACAAAGAAAATTGGTGGTTTATCTGTACCAAATTGCTTGCAAATAACGCAAATCTCACATTATAAAAAAAGGCCGCAGAGATCCTAGTTTCTACTTCTGTTTTCAATTGCCCAATTTTATCTCTCTCTACTAATTCCTTATACCAAACAGTTAAACAATGGCTTCCTCCGCTGTTCCATCTTCATCTCGACCTCGATACACATACGATGTGTTCTTGAGCTATAGAGGCGAAGACACTCGCGATAACTTCGTCAGTCATCTCTACACTGCGTTGGCTCAGAAGGGGATTCACACCTTCAAAGATGATGAAAAGCTCGAGAGAGGAAAAGCGATTTCGCCAGAGCTCCAGAGGGCTATTCGAGAATCGAGGTTTTCAATTGTGGTTTTATCGAAGAATTACGCTTCTTCGAGATGGTGTTTGGATGAACTCGTGGAGGCACTTGAATGCAGCAACACAACAGTTTATCCGATATTCTATCATGTGGATCCATCGGAAGTGAGAAGGCAAAGAGGGAGTTTTGGGGAGGGATTTGATGAATTGGTTTCCAAACAGGGAGTATTGGGGATGGAGAATGTTCAAAAGTGGAGGAATGCTTTGGAGCAAGTTGCTAATTTATCAGGATCGCCTTACCCCAGCGATACCAGGTAACTTGCAATTAGAAACAAAATATATTCACATTTCATCAATATATATATATATTATAATACAAAATATATTCACATTTCATCAAGAAATCTATGTATGTACAGGTTCAATGCAAGGGTTATATATTATTAACAATAAAAATCAAAATGCTTGGATTGAGACAATTTTTGCTCAAATTGTGACTGAATTTAATTCGAGTTGGTAAATTTGAGGATTTGAGGAGGGATTTGGAAAGGGAAATGGAAAACGAAGCTGAAATGTGAATAAAACATATCTATATTTCACCTAGTTTCACACAACTTTTCCCTTTCTCTTTCCAAATCCCTCCCCAAATCCCCCAATCAAACACAGCATTAGTCTTGACCAAATTTAAAAAAAGTCTTAAGGCTCTAAAATTTTACAATCTTGAAATTACTTAAGTTGGGTCCACCCAAATTGCACCTCAGTTAAATTAGATGGAGCCCTGAATTTTATGATCTAAATATTCATGTAATGTTTTTATCATATATCTCTAAATTCAAAAATAAAAATAAATTTATAATTTAAAAATTCATAAAATATTAATATATATCATTATCATATACATTTAGTCGTGCATAGCACAGGTCAAATGCTAATATATTTATATTTAAGTTTTATATGGGATTTTTTTTCTAGCTTCCTTATTAGGACACAGTGTGTCACTACTGTGTGCGTCCGATTCAGTTCTCATTTCATTTTAATGATGCGAACAATTCACTTTTTAGTGTACGTTGAATAGAATATTTCTATAAAATTTTAAGTTGATTGGACATCGAAAGACCTATGATCAGGTCAAATCCTGAGCTTTTGATTTGTTTTCAATTTGAACTATTTGTCTATTTTCATTAAGTAAAATCGATGAAAATATAGGTATTTTAGTTATTAAACACAATGAAAATGAATATTCTAGACATTTTATATATGCCTACGTTGAGTTTAATGACTAAAATATTTTTTTTATTGGTTTTACTTAACGAAAATATATAAATGGTTTAGATTGAAAACAAATCAGAAGTTCAGGGTTTAAATTGACAAAATTGAAAATTTTGAGATTATTTTGTTACAAGAGTTAAACTCTGGAGTTTTTTTTTTTTTTCATAATTATCCCAAAAATATAATATTTGCTTTTTTTTTTTAATCAATATAACTGTTTTTTCAAATTTGAAAGTCGATATTCATTGTCTTAAAAGATTTCAAAAAGACAAATTAATATATAAGTGGTGTTACATCTTTTTGATAAATCACTCTCTCATTTTGATCTTTAATGAGGTAGAAGATAGAGAATAGAGAGGGATAGAGAAGAAGGTTGAAGTGTAAGGAATGGGTTATTAAGATAGACTAGGAGTGCTCAATTAGAACTCTCAAATATTTTTTTAATATATATCGATTTTGTTAAAAACGAATTTATAAAATAAAGTTATGTGATTTTAAAAATTTAACACAAAATACAAAAATGATAAAAATATCAATGATTGTCCTTATCATCGTATATTTAAAAGTGCCATGTGTCCTTTTTACCAAGATGACATCAGTCTTAAAACACTCTCACCAATTTTTCGTTATGTTTATAATTATAAAATTATGGGTAAATTATAATTTATTCCTTTTATATTTAGTCATTTATTTTTTTATTTTTTGGTTCTTAAAAGTCTTTTTTTTTTTTTTTGTCACTTTGACGTTTCACATTTTAAGTTTTTTTTCAATTTACTCCTAAAGTTAATTCATGTTCAAAATTAGATAAAAAATTTAATAATAATTATAAAAAAATATATTATTATATTAGAATTAGAATTTGTGTCAGTAGTTTGAATTATAGATAATAAAATATTTTTATGACACGTAACTATTAATATATCATTTTCTTTAAAATTTTTAAGAGAAGTTAACTTTAGGAGTAAATTGAGAAAAACTTGAAACACGAAGCTTCAAAATGAGGACATGGCCAAACGTAAAAGGGCAAAAAATAATTTATCATAAAATTATTTAAAAAGATGTTACGATATATGCAATGCAAGATATGATTAAAAATATATATATATTTGATTTGGAAGTATAATCCTAGTGCAACTTAAATAAATATATAGGGAAATTCTATTATATACATGCCTTAAATGGGGTGTACTATATGCACTTTTAGTTATTCATTTTTTTTTAACTATGGCTAATTTTCTTCCTTATTTATGATAATATTTTAATTATGACTCATGAGATCTTTGGTTATGTATCATATAGTGTCTGGACATCATGTAGTATTTGGTTATAACTTCTTTTTTTTAGTTATGACAAAAAAAAGGAATTATATCATTTTTTTTTCTTTAGTCATAAGATGCATATGGTACACATTTAAGGAGTGTGTACCATAATTTTTCTCAAATATATAACATAGTTTTATATAATGTTGAATGTTATCATATTAAAAAATTAATCAGTTTGAAAGTAAAAATTATTATTTATGAAACATTACAATATGCATGAAATAAGCGTTGCCAAGGTGGTTAGTTTAATAACATTAATGAAAATGAAAAATTTGTCATCTAACCTACTCGTAAATTGTGTTTGAATTTAGGATTTGGACAAAAATTTATGGGAGGAAATAAAAAGCTGAGAGGAATGGTGGAAAATTAACTTAAATTTCATTTGCATTTTTTACATTTTTTTTCTTTTTCTCTACAAATTCCTATCAAAATCATAAATTCAAATACAACGGTAAAATTTTTAAAGTTAAAGGACTAATAACCAAAAAGCATAAGCTAAAATACCTGTTCCCTTGCTTGTTATTAAAAAAATATTTAGACTATTTGTGCCTCATAAGTTGTAAACAAAAGCTCACCAAACATTCTTACACAAATTTGTAAAATAGAAATAACTGAAAAGCAGAAACTAAAACACATCTGCCCTTGCTTGTTAATAACAACTTATTTATACTATTTATGCCTCATAAATTGTAGACAAAAGCTCAGCAAACATTCTTATGCACCAAACAGTTTTATTGAGGTTGGGGAGGCCTATAGTAGACTTATCCTTAGTTCTCTTGTTCAATATCACCTTCAGACCAAAGAAGAAAATAAAGATTAAAACCAAAAAGGGATAAAGAATAATAACAAATGAAAAAAAACTTAAACATAGAAATCTTCATGAGGGTTTCTGACAATAAATTAAAGTAGAACTGAAGAAATGCAGTTCAATAACTAGTAAAGGAGATGAATTGTGGGGAAAATTTAGAAACCCAATGTGCCATTCAAATAAAGCAAATGAAGACTTTTCATGTTTTTCTTTCTATTAAACAATATTTCAATTGCAATGAGTAAAATTAATCACAATTTTACCAAAATAAAATTTTCTTCTTATTGCTCTTTTGAGTTTTGATGAATAAATTTATTTCTATCCCCTTAAATCTGCAGGTCTGAAGCAATCTTCATTCAAGAATTTGTTGGGATACTTTTTAGAAAATTAAATCAAACATATGAATATTCAAGCGTTGTCAAAGACCTAGTTAGGATGGATTCTCGTATACAGAAAGTGATTGAATTGCTAGGTTTAGGGATGGATGATGCTCGTGTTGTAGGTATTTGGGGAATGGGTGGAATAGGTAAGACTACTATTTCCAGAGCTGTTTATGACTCTATCTCTTGCCAATTTGAAGGTTACAGCTTTATTGAGAATGTTAGAGAAGTTTCAAAAAATTGTGGTTTAAAAACTTTGCAAGAAAAACTCATTTATGAAAGCTTAATGGAAAAGGATTTGAAAGTAGGAAGTGATGGTCATGCAGTACATATGATAAGGAACATGGTATGTCGTAAAAAAGTTCTTATCGTGCTTGATGATGTGGATGAATCAACCAAACTCGAAAAATTGGTAGGAGAGCACGATTGGTACAGTTTTGGAAGTAGAATCATTGTAACGACTCGAAATCAACAAGTGTTAACTAGATATGGCATAAAACATATCTATGAGGTTGAGCAATTAAGAGAAGATGAAGCTATAGAACTCTTTGAATTGAAAGCCTTCAGGAAACACCAACAAATGAGAGGCTATGGAACGCTTGTATGTCGTGCAGTGGAGTATGCTAAAGGAGTTCCTTTAGCTCTCGAAGTTTTGGGTTCTTTTCTTTGTGGTCAAAGCAAAGATGAATGGGAAAATTCATTAAACAAACTGAAAGGAAGCCATCTTGCGGAAGTTCATCAAGTAATTAGAATAAGTTACGATGCATTGGATTGGCAAGAGCAGCAAATATTCTTAGATATTGCATGTTTTTTCAATGGGAAGGACAAAAATGAGGTTATAAAAATACTAGAAAGTTCTGGCTTCCACCCAATTATTGGAATACATGTTCTTGTTCAAAAGTCTCTTGTCACTATCTCAGACAATAAGCTGTTGATGCATGATTTGATACAAGAACTAGGGTGGAACATTGTTTTCCAGCAATCACCTAAAGAGCCTGGAAAGCGCACTAGGTTATGGCTTGATGAAGATATAAAACATGTATTGATGGACAATACGGTAAGAGGTCTTATAGAAAGGCATGAACACTCAAAAATTGTTTAATTAACAAAAGCTAGCTTTGCATAATTTTGTCAGCCTTCTAATACTGTGTTCTTGTTATTTGCTTGTGGTTATTAGGGAACAAACGAAGTGGAAGGCGTAGTTATGCAGTATAGTGACCTACAATGTCTAGATCCAAAGGACATTCAGTTTCTAAAACAATTGAAGTTGAGGCCTAAAGCTTTTGCAAAGATGTCAAACTTGAGGATTCTTAAAATTTGTTGTATGCACCTCTCAGAAGAGCTCAAATATCTTTCTAACAAGTTAAGGTATCTTGAATGGTTAGGATACCCTATGAAATACATGCCTTCAACATTTCAACCAGAGCATCTTGTTGAACTTCACTTAACCTATAGCAGCATTGAACAACTTTGGGAGGGAACAATGGTATGAATTTGCATTCTCTTTAATTACTTTGAATAAGATGCAAAGTCCTTGACACAATATAATTCCTATAATTTATTTCTATGTTCTGTAATTTATTTATATTTATATTTTTCTTCAACAGCATCTGGATGAGTTAAGGATCATGGATCTTAGTCACTCGACATATCTAATGAAGAGCCCAGATTTCACAAGGGTCCCAAATCTTGAAAGACTAATTCTTGAAGGCTGTACAGGCTTGGTTAATCTTCATCCATTGGAGTTCTCAGAAGGCTTATTTGTTTGAACTTGAAGGACTGCAAAAGTCTCAAGAGTCTTCCATGTGGCATTCAATTGGAATCTCTTGAAGTTTTTATTGCCTCTGGGTGCTCAAAGCTTGATAACGTTTTGGTCAGCTTGGGATATATGAATTGTTTATCAAAGCTTTGTTTAGATGGGACTGGTATCAGTGAACTTCCACCTTCAGTTGGACATCTTACCAATCTTGGTTTGATTAGTCTGAGCAATTGTAAAAACTTGAGAAGTATTCCAGATAGCATTTGTCAGTTGAAAGATCTTAGAAATTTAAATCTTTCTGGTTGCTCCAAACTTGACAAATTGCCGCAAGACTTGGGTGCTTTGGATTGTTTATATGAGCTTCATGCAGATTGGACTGCAATTAGACAACTCCCATCCTCCATTGGACTTTTGAAGAAGCTTGGAATACTAACGCTAAAAGGGTGTAAAGGAATATCATCTAATTCATGGAGTTTTTTCTTCTTGCCTTCCTTTTTACGAAGAGAGAGAGATAATTCCATGGCTTCTGAACTAGAAGCTTTGTCAGGGTTAAGGTCTTTATGGAAACTAGATCTCAGTTACTGTAATTTAAAATCTATCCCCACAGCCATTTGTCACATCAACTCTTTGGTATTTTTGGATCTAAGTGGAAACAATATGGAAAGTTTACCTGCAAGCATGAATCAACTTTCAAGGCTGTCGGGCTTGGTTTTGAATGGTTGCAAGAAGCTTCAAGAATTGCCAGAGATTTCATCTGAAATACATGGCCTATCTGCTGATGATTGCCCATCATTAAGAACAAAATGGATTCCAAACAAATGCAATACTTTTGGTGGGCTGTCCTTCAACATCCTGACAGAAAAATTTCTTTCAAATAAATTTCAGGTTCTCTCTCTCTCTCTCTCTCTGTGGCACTGTGAAACAGCGGCTCTACTCTTTATTCCACTGTTTCCGTTTTTCATTGTATATATATATGTATGATAAATTACAATAATAGTCTCTAAAATTTTATATCCTTTTCATTTGAGTCCATAAAGTCTTAATTTTGTCAATTAAGTCTTTAAAGTATTTAATTCAAATCAATTTAGTCCTAAAGACAATATAGAAATTGAACATAAGCCTAAGGATGTGTTTGGTCCTTGATTTAGAAAGGAATTTGAAAAGGGAAAGATAAAAGGTGTGTGAAATGTAGTTAATTTCATTTACATTTCACCTAACTTTCATTTTCCTTTCCAAATCTCTCCCCATATCTATGAACCAAACACAGTGTAAAGGCTATAAAAATTGTGATTAAGCCCAGATTTTAATTTATTATTTACTTAATTATCCTCTGCAGGTGTGTTTTTATAATTGGTATATTTTTTTTCAGACTGATTAATTCTAATTGCTTATATAGGTCTTCTTGTATTTCTATTCTACTATTATTTATTTTTTGTATTAGGTAATTATCCATTTTATCTGATTTTTTGCTATTTTTAATATTATTTTATATTTTATTTTATTATTTTTTTCTTGTTCCGCCATTATTTATAATTCGTCTAGACTATAATTAATTAGATCTATTTTTTTTTTTAGTGATATTAATTCAAAAGATTCCCTTGGAGAGTTCCTTTGTAAGGATACGGATAATTATATGTATTATTTTCTATAAGAGCTAACTACTTAAATCATTAATAATTTTAAAAAAATAATTACAAATCAATGATAAATTTATAAATATTAATAATTAAAATTTTAAATTTTTTCCTGAACATGTAATTATTTTTTTAATTTATGCTAAATTATAAATTTAAAAATAAATGCCTTTTAAGCTCCAGACTAGGTATGAGTCGTATAACTTATCAAAAACAATTTACATATTTTATTTTGTTGGATTGAAACAAAGATATTAGGGATAATTACAAAAAAAAACTCCAGAGTTTGAGTTTTGTAACAAAATAAATCTTTTATTTTGTCAATTTAAACCAAAATCTTTTAATTTATTTTTAATTTAAACAATTTGTTTATTTTCGTCAAGTAAAACAAAAAATAAAATTTTAATCATTTACATAAAATGTCTAAAATATACTTTTCATTAAAATACTCATTTTTTCATTGATTTTATTTAATGAAAATAGGCAAATAGTTTAGATTGAAAACAAATCAAAAGTTTAAGATTTAAATTGATAAAATTAAAAATTTAGGGTTAATTTTATTTTAAGGTTCAAACTCTAGCCTTTTTTTTTTTTTTATTAAAAAAAATTGTCCCGAAATATTAATATATTTATAAAAAAAAAAAACTATCTGTAATTTGAGAAGTTTAAAGGGTTAATTTCCTCCCATCTAAAAAAATATATGTAAATTTCAAGTACACCCCCTGAATTTTGCTTAAAATACAGATTACTCTTTTTACTTTGAAAAATTATAAATAGTCCCTTGTTAGAATTTTTTATTTAATGAAATTAACTAAAAAATAAAATTTCTAAATGTACTCTTATATAATAATAAAATTATCTGAGTTATTAATTAAAATATATTTCTAACAGTATTAAAAACTATTAATTGACTTGATGATTTATTAATAAAATGGGCCAGTTATTATGAAATTAGAAATTTCAATGGGTGGAATATAATTTCCAAAGCCACATGAGTGATTTATATTTTAAGCAAAACTCGAGTGGTGTATTTGTAATTTATCCAAAAAAAAAGAGATTAAATTTCTCTCATGTACACCCTTAACATGAGAGAATTTGAGGGTCTCGTGGGACTATCACGGGTCATGTTTTGATGATCCGAATTATTCATTCTGTAAGACTCTTAATGTATATCATCCATGGAAAAAATTATGTCAATATAATAATCGTAGTATTTTCATTTATTATGTTTGTCTTTAAAAAAATGAATAGTTTATTTTTAAAAATATGTCTATCATCCTTTTTTTTCCAAAGATAAATTCGATAAAATAAAAATATTACGATTATCATATCAAATTAATTTTTATTTTATTTTATAAATAATATAAATTAAAATTTTACAAAAATGAATAGTTCGGATTATTGATAATGAGGCCAAACCTCTCAAATTCTCCTATATTAGATAAACCAGACCAAAGTTTAAATTAACAGATTAACAGAAAGTGAATGATAGATATAGATTTGCTGGGTTGGGCTTTCCGGCCCGAGTACGTTTGGGGCAAGCTTCCCACATTGTGGGGAGTTTGGGTGTGTGTATTTTAACGGTCCACTTCAGCAATTGTCCAGTGTGTGGTTTGTGGGTTCTCCTGTCAAAAAAAATGATAGATATAGATAAGTGTGAATCTTTTTTCTTTTTTTTTGGGTGCAAATTACACTTTGCTTCCTTTATATTTGGTCAGTTTCTCACTTTGGTTTTTATTTTTTATTTTTATTTTTTATTTTTATTTTTATTTTTTTCACTTTGACCATTCATGTTTCAAGTTTTTCTCACTTTACTCTTAAAGTTAATTTATGTTAAAAATTAGACAGAAAATGACACATTAATAGTCTTGTAGCATAAAAATATATATAACTCACACATCTGACATAAATTTAATAATTAATATAATAATATATTTTTTATGTTATGTGGCAGTTATTGTGGTATTTTTTATTTAATTTTTAACAAAAAATAGTTTTAGGAGTAAAGTGGAAAAATTTTCAAGCATAAAGGGTCAAAGTGAGAAAAAACAAATTTTAAGGACCAAAGTGAGAAAGTGGCAAAACATTAAAAGGTAAAATATCATTTATCCTTTTTATTTTTACAGAAATCTTTGGTAGCTCGAATTGAGCTATCCCAAATGGCCCGAATTTGTATTTACCGATTGACCTCCTAGACGACTGGCCGGATGACCGGGTGAAACACTTGTCTACTGTGATTGTCACCTTGCCAATTGTGGCTGTCAGCTTTTTCGCCGGACGACCGGCCGGATCACTGGCAAGATGAAATTCGAGCCATTCGGGACAAACTCTTATTTTTATATCTATTTATTCTATTATATAAAGAGAGGTCTTAAAAATATAAAATTATATTATGAGGTGACTAGGTTTGCCGAATATTCTTACCATTTGAACAATATGTTTATATGCATTTTTTTTTAAAATCATTTTTCTTATAATATTACTTAATATAAATTGTAATTTACGATTTTGGATGTGCACCTCACTTTGGGTTCGTTTGGAATGAATTAAAAAGGTCAATTTATTAGTTTGTCATATGTCCCATCACTTATCTATATTTTTGTATATTTTTTTATAATAAGTAAAAAATGTTTAAAAAAAAAAAAAAAATGCCTAAGATTTTTGGAGGCGCCAGCCACTGATTGAGACCAATCTCTATTGTACAGAGAAATTTTCGTGCAATGAACTGTTATTTTGACGTCGTTTTACCTGGGAGAGAGATTCCAAAGTGGTTCAGCTATCAAAGCGACGGGTCTTCGATATCTTGTCAGTTGCCTCCACATTGGTTTAACAACAGGTTCTTGGGATTTGCATACGCCGCTGTTGGATTCAAAGAGGATAAATCCGACTATTGTTATATTAAAATGAGCTTCAAGTGTCACGTTACTCAGAGGATCATCGAATGGGGTGAACCCATTCCAACTGTGAAATTTGGAAATATGGTGGTTAGGTGTGTCCCACGAGGTGCATTTTTGGGAATCACGGAAGATGATATGGAGCAATTAAATGAGGAGGGATTTGAATTGAACATTTATTTTTATAAACTAATTCGGTATTCTTCAATTCGTGAAAATGAAAAACTGGGAGTAGAGGTCTACGAGCCAGTATACGAAGTAGAGATCGAGAAGGTCGGTGTCCACGTCTTTTACAAGGAAGCTGAAGAACAAGCATCGAGTAGTAGTATTAGTGCTACTACATCAAAGAAAAGACGCAACGACGACCTCAACGACAATCACTACAATGCAGCAGCAGCAGCACTAAGTGGAAGTCCTGGAATTGATGATCAAGAGGACCACCTCAACAGCGAAAGCCTTAGGTAAGTATATATCTCTTACAACTCGGTTACAGTTTCCTCCAAATAAAAATGTCTTCCAACTCACACTCTAACTGCAAATTAGAAAATAAAATTATAATAGACATAACCCATTTCAAATGACTCAAAATTGGTTTAATTTCAAGTGTACTGTCTAATTCCTTAACACAAACACAATAGTAATAATATTTACTTATGGCTTTCTAAAATATGTGCACTCTGTATCACCTTTTTTCTTAAGTTGTTAGTTTTGTCTCTTTGGTTCCTAAACATATATGAAGAAGATGAAGCCTGTTCTTATAGTGTTTAGGGGTGCAATTAATAAAATTGAAATTTTGGAACAAAAATGACATGTAATGTATACTTTAGGGAGAAAAGTGTATTTTATGATTATTCGGTTAATGGTTTAGAGGTCCATTTAAAATTACACCGATTTGACTTAGATTGAAAATTTTATAGATGAAATTGGCAAAATTGAAACTTGTAGGTAACATGGTAAACATACTTTATTGAGAATTTCCCATTTCTAGACCAACAATTTTTTTTTCAATGCTAAACTTTAGGATATGTTTGGATGACATTACTAGGAATAAAATCCTGTGTCAATGGTATCCAAGTGTTTTGTTCGACTGGGAATTCTTTACGAGAAGATTATGAAATTTTAATTATTATGGGCCCATTTATTTATTTCTCTTAAAATTGTTTACATTATCAGTAATGCTCGGAACACACAAACCAAATACAGAATGTGACACAACACAAGGGGTGTAGGGGATTGTGTCCCATTCTGTGTTTGGTTTTTGTGCACATAGACTTACTGCTTTACCTAATTATGCATTGCTTATCTATATGTATATATATTTTCCTCTTGCTATCTAGTGCTTTTATGGTTTTTTTTTTTATTTTATATATATATATATTTTCCTTCCTTTTTAGGTTGGTTTTGGATTTTATCTTTTTTGTTTTTCTTGTTCTTCTGTTTCTTGGAGTTCTTTGAGGAGGCTTCCTAAATTGAAATTAATTATGTCTTGTGTGATACCACAATGACGACAGACAAGCACATTTTTAAACTCCTTTTTGAGACTTGCAACTCAATTTTTATTTTTTTGAGACTTAAAATATAAAGAGAATTACATCTGGACAATTGTAGTCCACTAATTTTAGAACTTCAACAGCTAGCATGATAAATAGTCCTATAATGAAGCAACACCAACCCAATAATTATTCACCCACAAAAACACCAACCAAATAATCAATCAACCTAAGAAAGGGTCATGTAAAGAGGAAGAAATGAATAATACAATAAAGAGTCCCCATAATGAAGATGAAATTATCAATCCTCGAACTCCTTTTGAGACTTGCAAATCAAACCTGATAGTCCTATTATGCAAGTACGTTTAGGGGGCTTACTACTATTATCAACGTTTCCAACTTGAATTGTCACTAGCAGCCTTTGAATTTTTAAACAAGCTTTTTAATTTTCCTATTCCAATCTTCATCTTTCAAAAGTTTTCTTTTGAACTAGTTGATTAGATTTGAAGTTTTTTTTTTTTTTTTTTTTTTTTTTTTTTTTTTTTTTACAATGGTGAATAATGATTCCATTTATAATACATTTACCAAGAAATTTTTTTTTTTTTTGGATTGAATCAAACGTGAGAGTGGATGTTATGATGGAATGACCATTCCATTTCATTCCATATTCATTTCAATGAAACAAACATTATCTAAATTATTTAGGGCAAACTTCACTTTGCCCCCCTGTGATTTGGGCCGAGTGCGGATTACCCACCTGATATGTGAATATCACCACATAATCCCCTGGTAGTTAATGGATTGAAGTGCACAGTTAACATTTCCATCTAATCAAACAGCCCATGCATTACACGCGCGTAATGTGCAATTGGGCATAAACGGATGGTTTTCCCTCCGAATTAAATGACTAAAATGCCCCTAGAGTTAGAAATAAAAGCTTATCCAAGAAGATTGGTTTTTTACTCTCTCCTTCCTCTTTATGTCCAGTTGCAAGCGACTTTGCCAAGAAAAAATGTCCTCAAGTAGTATGGGTGGTGGGGAAGTACAAATCTTGAGGTTCATCAGCAAGAAATGTCGTTGTGGAAAAAAAGCAGCCATTAGAGTGGTAGAGTCCGAGAATCCTTCGAAAGGTAGGTTTGTACTATGTATGTGAAAAGGCAAGTTTTGGGGGTTGTGATTTCTGGCTTGGTGCAACCCAGTTGAATTTGCTTTCACCTGTAGAAGAGATGAGACTAATGAGAAGCCAAGAGTTGAGGAGGTGAGCCTATATGCACTTTAATGGAAGACTCGTGAAGCTGAAAATGAAGATGGAGGCACTGAACATGATGATGAAGGCATCTATGGTCATTTTGGTTGTGTTTCATTAGCACCATGTTAATGTTCAATATGAAATGAATTTGTAAGGTACATTATGTGCACTTGATGTATGTGTGAAATGAATGAAATTATGTTTATGAAATAAGTGGTTTTTTGAATTCTTTTATTGCATTCCAATGCAAAAAATACAAGCAACATGAAAAATCCATTCAAAATTATTCCAACACAGGCAACCCTATTGAGTTTAATTCCAAAACAAACAATTAATTCCAAAATAGTGCACTTCAACCAATGGAACAAAAATAACAAAGGACAAATTTGCAATGACAATGCTATTTAACAATGAACCAAAAAACCAAAACATAAATATTTGATCCAAAGCCAAAATCAATGCTTCCCAAAAATCTGCATTACAATGCCAAAATGGTCTTTACGTCTGCATTACAATGGCTCAAAAGTAATCCATTTACAGAATTAAGCTGCATTGCAATACCACAATTGCCAAGTCTAATATGCTAAAAAGCTACAAAAACACATCAACATTTGCATACAACACTTGAACCAATTTTTCAAAAACCATAAATCTATGTGTGTCTACCCTTCCTTAGCTTAAATACAAATAGACCATAATTTTTTTCAATACAAAAAAAAAAAGAATAAAAAAAAAAAGAACAACAGACATGAAATGCTCTACTTGGACCCACTAGCCAGTTCTTTGGCTTGCCTTCTTGCTCTGATTGTCTCAAGTATATAAGTTATGGAAGTAGGGTTGGCATTGCCTCTCACATCAGCATTTACTCCAACCACTTCTTGTTGCAGGATTGCTAAGTTATGGAAGCAGGGTTGGCATTGCCTCTCACATCAGCATTTACTCCACCACTTCTTGTTGCAGGATTGCCCTTTCCCCTCCCACCAGTATTTATTGTACCATTTGCATATACAGGACCTCCTATGCCCCTTCCTATGGCCCTCAGACTAACATTCACTCCAGTTTTTCCAACATTGACTCCAGTTGCATTAATTTCTCCTCTACCCCTTCCAGCAACAATGACTTCAGGTCTTTTGGCAAGACCAAGTTACAAAAAACGAAACACAAAACAAAAAAGTTGGAGTTGTAAACAAGTTAGTTACCTGAGTGGATGACCTACTACTCCTTCTCTTCAGTCCAATTGAAGCACTAGTCATTGGTAAATGAGATGTTGATTGGCCTCCTTTTGTGGTTTACCCCCCACTAGACCTCTAAGAAAAAAATTGGAAGTCTCAGTAGTTATGTCCACAAAGTTAATGTTACCAATAAATTGATAACATAGTCATGTTACTTGACTGGGCTCCCTTTGAGGTGGCTGAGGTGCTGAATGGGCTCCCTTTGAGGTTTGCCTCCCATTGGACATCTAAGGCAAAAAAATTTAAGTTAGGAACATAAACAAATTGGGTAAACTTGTGTCCGAGATAAATTGTGTATTCATGTTACCTAATTGGTTGGCATAGGTGGTTGGGAACAATGTGATTGGCTCCTGGTGGACACCCGAGTAGATCCTTGGCACAAATTAATTCAAGTTCAAGTTAGGCCTAAGTTGAAGTAAACCCTATATTGAAGTTACAAGTCAAGTATAAAAGTTAACTTCTAGCATGTTACCTAATTGGATGGGATGTTTGTTGTTGGAGTAGGAGTTGGAGTAGAAGTTGATGCAGGTTGAGATGAAGATGATTGCCCCCTTGTAGGTCTCTGTTGCAACAAACAAATTAAGTTCGAAGCACAAACAAATGTAACAACACGTGTAAAATAAATGAATGCATAAGTATACACTAACTTCACCATTTTGGATTTAGGATGCAACTTGTTCTTGCATGACCTCTAATTGTGCCCCTTTTGCAAAAACATGTCACATTGATGTTCTTCCTTGATGCCTTGTGTGGATTTCTTGGCTCATCTGCTTGCCTGTTTCTTAACTTCTTTGGTCTTGCTAATTTCTTTGCTTCTGGTGGGTTCCATTTTTGGCCACCTTCCTCATACTCATTCATGTCTGGAACATGGTGTATCATGAATGCCTAAGTATCCAAGTACCTAGACTTAGTGTAATACTCATGCACGTAGTCTTCTGGCTGCTCATGATTGATTTGAATGGCATTGATGGCATGGCTACAAGGAAAACCAAACAAATCCCTTCTCTTGTAACTACATGCCCTAGTACTTAGGTCCACTATATACCTCATCTAAAAATGATCCACCTCAAATTCCAGTTGTCTACACCAGGTTGCAAAGTAGTTCTTTGATTCTACCTTCAACTTCTCAAGTTTGTCATAAATATTGGGACATATCTTACCAGTGTATTTCTCCATTCCAGTCTTCTTAATTTGGATCCTTTGCATTAATTTCCTTCTGATCCATTCAAACATGGAGATGATTGGTAGCTCTCTAGCTTCTAGAATGTAAGAATTGAATGACTCACTCAAATTATTGACAAGGATGTCACACATGCTCCTTGGGGAAAAATGTGACCTTGGCCACAAGGTAGGGTCAGTCTCCCTCAACCACTCCACAACCATCTTCCTGTTTCCAGTCTTAGGATCACCTTCTTCAATTTTCTTTATCCAGTAATTGAATTCATTCACATTTCCTGTTGATGCAGCTTTCTAGAACAAGTCTTTCAACACATAACCAATGTACGTTGCCTTGAAATTGTTGTACATATGTCTTAGGCAATATCTGTGATTTACCATAGGGTATAACTCTGCAAATGTTTTAACCAATCCCTTCTGTCTATCTGATATAAATGTCCACACCATCTCTTTAACACTCCCAATGTTACTCATCTGTTCCTCAAGAAACCAAGACCAAGAGGCTTTACATTCAACCTCAACCAAAGCCACAACAATAGGGTACATATTGCCATTTCCATCTCTCCCAATAGCACTGAGTAGCTGTCCTCCAAAAATCCCTTTTAAATGACAACCATTCAGTCCTATTATTGGTCTACACCTTGCCTACAAATCTGTCTTTCTATGCACAAAGTCTGAAATACATCCTTTGAAATGTAGGCTTTGTTTTTTCAGGATCAGTTGTTATTAAAATGTGACTTGATGGATTTTGCCTCAGAACTGTAGTTGCATAATCCCTAATCTTGAGATATTGCTTTGCCAAATCCCCTACAATGACCTCCCTTGCCTTTCTCTTTGCCCTATAAATTTGAAACCTATTTTGCATCCACCATTATTTCTCTCCTCACTTTTTTTTTTTGAAAGAAGCTATGTT
>CM069911.1:51004955-51210474 GCA_036172215.1 Camellia granthamiana
CATGTATAAAATGATTTTGAATTATATATTGATATTTTTGAATAACTTTTAAATAAAATTTCTAAATTTATAATATTTTTACTGAACGATTGATGTTAATCTGCTGTGAAAAATGACAATGATAGGAATGTAAAAATAAATTTATCTCAAATGTGATGTGTGACTTAAATTTAGTTTTTGTACAATAAAATTTATAATTGAAATGAATCTCTACTCACTTTTTTTTTTTGGTTAATATTTTTCTGAATAATTTTTTTGAACACTTGGCATTGCTGTGAGGAAAAGGAGAGACAAATTGTGGAGGATGATAACAAGATGGTGAAAGAATTTTTTTTTCATTTGGTTTTGTTTTTGAGAATTGTTTTCTATTCCCCCTAATATATTTTGAGTAATCAGTGGTACATTTGGTTGATGCACGATGAGAAATTATTATTGATTTAAACCATGAGAGCTATTTACTTTTGTACTGAAATTTTAAGAGATAAACAGTTAAGTGTCAATTATAAATAAAATAGAGTATTGTTCTAAAAATACTGAATAATTTCTTTCTCAATTAAATGTAACTTTAAGTCAACAAGTCAACTGAACAAATCCATGGATACTTTAACAACTTTTAATATTTTTTATGAAATCAAACACGACCATTTTTCCACAAACCATAGAAAAACAATCAAACATGACCAATTTTTCCACAAACCAAATTTTTATATGGATACTGTAACAACTTAACATTTTTTTACGAAATCAAACACGACCAATTTTTCCACCTCGTATTTTAGTCAAAAAATTACTAAAATAGTCTATTCCCAAACTAAACATCAAATTTTTTTTTTTTAAAAGAAATTCTATTTGTAAGGTCTTTTAAACATTCAAAATTTAGGAGTAAAAACTATTGGTCACAACTCAATTGAAAAAATCAATTTAAAATAAAAAAAATATTAGTTGAGTTAAAAATTAGCTTAAATATAAATTATAACTAAATAAATAAATAATCAAACTCATTTTTTTTAAATATTTGTTTTTTTGTACATATTCATTTGTTGAGTTAGAAATCATTTACAAATTTAAAAACATGGGCAAAATTCATATTGCCCATGTGATTTGAGACTTGAGTATTTTACCACTTTATAATTCAAATATAGCTAGAAAATCCCCTTTATGATTTAAATATAGTTAGAAAGTCCCCATATAATTTTTGACTAAAGTGATACCGTTAATTTTTCCATCCAAACTAATAAAAGGTGTATCACACTCATTATTTTGTAGAGCGGACTTAATTTTCTGAAAATATAAATTAAAATTAACAAAACAAACGTAAAATGAGATTAAGATGGTAATAGAAATAAAATACAATTAAAGATTGATGTAAAATATAAAATATAATTAAAAGTTAATTTAAAATATAAAATAAATAATAATTAAGGATTGATTTAAAATATAACTAAATTAAAATTAGATTAAAAAGAGGAATTATAATAAATAATTAAGAATTTATGATTAATTGAATTATTATTAAATTATGTGTATGTGAGATGAGAGGAAAGGAGGGGGGGGGGGAGGAAGGATGGGGTTAGAGGGTATTTTAGCCATTTCACAATTATAATTAAGGAAGTTAACAATTGTACTTTGGTCCTAAATCATATGGACACTTTCTGATAATATTTGAATCGTAGAGGAATAAAGTGCTCATGGCTTAAACCACAAATGAGTAAAATGAATTTTTTTCTTAAAATATTTAAAACAATTATTCAAAACTTTTTTTTACTTATTTATATAAATATCCATTTGTAGTAGAGGAGTCAAAACCCCAATTTTGATATTAAATTTTAACTTAAGGATTAAAAATGTAAACCATAAGATAAGGTAAAGAAATCAATGTAAACTATAAATATAAGTGCTATCTAAACCAAGAGAAGAAAAAAAGAAATATAGTTGTGGCAAAGGAAAAAAAAAAAAAAACTTTAAAAGAAAATTAACACCATAAAAATTCAAACATAAATGGGATTCAAACATATAACTATTGAAATCCAATTATCTTGATTTTTTATATGAATATTCTTATCAATGAGTACTAAAAAGTGAACAATTTGGATCACAGAGATTTGGCTCACAATTGGCCCACTAAGCCCAATATACTCTCTCAAATTAAATCCCTACCACGAAAAAAAAAATTTAAACGCAGCCTTATAGTTATGTATTTATTAATTTTAGTTATTTTACCTTATAATACTATTACCAATACTTATTTTGAGAAATATTATGCTACACAACACCGCTATCTCTTAAAATGGACAGTAATTGTGAATTTAAATTTAAATTTAAACCTTTCATTCTATAAAATAAAAAAAAAAGGTGATTTGTTTATGTATTCATCGATGAAACTGATTTTTTGCACAGACGATCTTCATTATGAGCTTAGAATGGAGCTTAAAAAATAAAGTATTAGGAAGTATAGAGAATAAGAGTATGGAGGGGAACCATTCCCATTACATTCACTACCCTTGAGATTTAGAAAAAATACAATGTCACACTTTTAACATAATTAAATTAAATATAATTAGCCTCACATTTTTTACATAATTATATTAATCTTCCTTTTTGTATGGCTAAAGCAATCAAAAGTAATGTCAATAGTAGGTAGATAATGAAATAAACAAAGATAATATGATAAAATTATTTTTTTATTCATACAATTGTCGAATTGTTGATGATAACAAATTATTGGTGATGAGATGATAAACAATAGCCTCAGTATTATGTAAGTTAAAATTTTAAAAGATGTTAGTATAATTATATTAAAAATATCCAATTAATTGTACATTTTTTGAACTTTTAATTTATCAATAAAAAAAATATAATATAAAAAGGTGGCTGAGTAATTTTGATAAAACTAATGTATGATGATGTATGATGTACAATGAGACCATTGCATATGGAATGATGATTATGATGAGAGATGATGATTATGAAATAAGCAAAGGGGCAATGCAGTAATTTTGGCGCGGCCAAAATTTTCGTCCGTAGGTATTCGTGCTTTATATATAGGGATGGATGCTCTCTTAAATTCAATGAGAGCGTCCAATCCTCAATATGGGTTTAATATTAGTGTCGTCAATGTCATGGACTCTGTTTCAGTTCATGCATATTGTTGTTGTTGTTGTTTTTGTTCTCATGGGGTGTTCGTGTTTGGGTGGTTCAGGCTCTAGTACTCATCTTCATCATGTTCATGTAGCCGGGAATGAGACGGATCGGCTAGCCCTTGCTCGCATTCAAGGCTGAAATAACCGGTGATCCCTTCGGAGCTCTAAACTCGTGGAATGAATCCATCCACTTCTGTCAATGGGCTGGCATAACATGTGGCCGACGACACCAGAGGGTGACTAAGTTGAAATTGGATCATCAAAAATTGACAGGCTCAATTTCGCCTCACATTGGAAATCTGAGCTTTCTTAGGGAACTGTGGTTGCGTAACAATAGCTTCACTCATCAAATCCCCCCTGAACTTGGCCATCTACGGAGACTGCAAATATTGTCACTACTCAATAATTCTATTGGTGGTGAAATTCCCGCCAATATATCAGCTTGCTCTAACCTTGTTGCCCTTGAGCTTTCTCGCAATAGTCTGGCTGGGAAAATTCCCGTGGAGCTTGGTTTTCTGTCTAAGCTCGAGCTGTTGTACATTTTCACAAACAATCTAACACGTGGCCTTCCTTATACTTTTGGGAACCTGTCTCCCTTATTGACTTCATTGCAAGTTCCAATAATATCAATGGGAGTATACCTGAAGCCCTGGGCCGATTGACAAACTTAAACGTTCTTTCATTGGGGGGTAACAAGTTGGTTGTTACTATTCCTTCCTCAATCTTTAATCTCTCTTCCATCATAGTTTTTGATATGGCAATGAACCAAGTTCAAGGGAGACTTCCCTTAGAACTTGGAATTTCTTTTCCAACTCTTCAATGGTTTTCAGTTGCAAGTAACTTGTTTACTGGATCCATTCCTATTTCAATATCAAATGCAACCAACCTATATAGCCTTCAATTGGGCAGAAATAAATTTATTGGAAGAGTGCCTCCTTTGGGAATGATGCACAATCTTCAGTGGTTAAACTTTCAATACAATCATCTTGGAACAGGGGAAGCTGGTGACTTGAATTTTCTTAGCTCATTGCCCAATGCCACCAATTTGAGGCTGGACCACAACAACTTTGGAGGGGTGTTGTCAAAATCAATTGGCAATTTGTCCACTAATCTTGGTATTCTTGCTTTGGATAACAATAAAATAGGTGGGAGCATCCCAACCGAGATGGCAAATTTGGTCAATTTGCTATGGTTGGACATGTCAGACAATCATTTCATTGGTAACATTCTTGCTGATATAGGGAAGCTACAAAAGCTACAAATTTTGGATCTCTCAGGTAATAAATTCTATGGGAAAATTCCATTGTCTTTGAAAAATATGACTTCACTAGAGTATCTTTATTTAGAAGCAAATAATTTGCATGGCAACATTCCTCCAAGTCTGCGAAAATGCCCCATTGTATATCTGGGTCTTAGTGGAAACAATCTTAGTGGTACCATACCCAAACAAGTTCTAACTCTCTTATCATTATTGAACTTGTACCTATATGACAACCATTTGGTTGGGTCCATACAACTAGAAATTGGGAATTTAATAAATCTTGAACAATTGGATGTTTCTAGGAATATGTTGTTTGGAAAAATTCCAAGCACTCTTGGTAGTTGTGTAAAATTGAGATTTCTATATATACAGAGCAATAATTTCTGGGGAACTCTTCCTTCATCTTTAAGTTATTTGAGAGGTATTGAGGAATTAGATTTTTCTTACAACAATTTCTCAGGAAAAATCCCAGACTATTTAGGGGGCTTTGTCTTCTTACAAAAATTAAATCTATCATTCAATGATTTTGAGGGTGCAGTACCAGAAATAGGCATATTTAAAAATGCAACGGCTATTTCTATTAGGGGAAACAACAAGCTTTGTGGTGGTATACCTAAACTACATTTGCACAGTTGCAATACCAAGGGATTCAAAAGGAAAAGATTTATACTCATCTTCAAAATAATAATCCCTACATCGTTTGGGCTTCTGGGGCTAGTGATAGTGTTGTGTTTATTGTATCTTTGTTGCTTTAGAAAGACAACAAAAGTACCCTTTTTGAGATTTTTAGGGAAGTCATATGTGAAATTGTCCTACCAAAGTCTACTCAAGGCAACTGATGGGTTCTCTCCAGCCAACATGATAGGCATGGGTAGTTTTGGTTCAGTCTACAAAGGAATTCTTGAACACGGTGAAAAAGTTGTTGCAGTGAAGGTACTAAACCTTCAATTCCGTGGAGCTTCCAAGAGTTTCGTTGCTGAGTGTGAGGCCTTAAGGCGCATCAGACATCGAAATCTTGTCAAGGTTTTCACAGCATGTTCAAGTGTTGACTACAATGGTAATGATTTCAAAGCTCTGGTTTACGAGTTCATGGTCAATGGTAGCCTAGAGGATTGGTTACATGCAAATGAAAATGAAGATGAGGTTGATGTGCATGTCGAATCAAGAAATTTAAATCTCCTACAAAGGTTAAATATTGCCGTTGATGTTGCTTCTGCACTTGATTATCTTCACCATCATTGCTCGGAACCAATAGTTCACTGTGATTTGAAGCCGAGCAATGTTCTTCTGAATGATGAAATGATTGGACATGTTGGCGATTTTGGGTTAGCTAGATTCCTTCCAGAAGGCACCGATAATTCTTCTGCAACTCAATCAAGTTCCATTGGCTTAAGAGGGTCTGTTGGTTATGCTGCTCCAGGTAAATGTATCTCTTAGGCCCTTTTCTGATATTCTTTTTCACCTTCAATTTCCAACGTACTTTAGAGTTTGATTTGCATATCCATCAAGTATGCTCCTTCGTTCAATGAAGTAAAGCAGATGGTTCTTTGGTTTTATTTCTCGCATCATCATTTTCCATTCAAATGCATGAAAATCAATATTTGGCAAATACTTTCCAATGTGTTATTTAAAAGTAAATTATTATTTTTTCTTTTCTATTGCACATAATTTAGTCTAAAAAACATGAAACTCAAAGGAATGCTGGTTCTTAATTTCATTAGTTTCTTGCTTATAATATACAACCCAATATACAATCCCATTTTTTAGAGAATTTTCCATACATCTCCTATCTTGTTGTCGGCGAATCATAATCCATATAATTTTATTTACGTGTATTTTTGCCTTCAATGGAGATGTACCAATATTGAGAAATCCTAGTATTTTTCTTGGCACAAAATGTGAAAGCATAACAACGTACAATATCTAACTTTTGTTCATCTCCTGTGTGTGTAGTCATGGGATAACATAAAGAGGAGATTAGAAAATCCTCTTTTGCTACTTTCAATCCTCCCATCTATTTCTTTTACGTTAATAAGTTTGATGAATACAAACCTAATTGGATAAAGTTAAGTTGTCACCCAAGCTTCAACTGCTTATTTCTTAAGAAGATATTGAACCATCAACTATTTGGTTTCATAAATATCACTGGGAAACAATCAAACTTGTTTCAAGTTGGGCCTTTCTCATGACACATGCAGACAAACCAAATATTGTTATCTCACCAAGCAGAGACATAATTCTTTCCTATATTACTTTAAACAGTAAAGTTTTTTATGCTCTAAACTTGTTTTCTACAAAGAGTAATATGTAGAAGGTACATTACTATTACTATTATTTGATATGCTTCTGGCCAAGCATCTTTACAATTGTATTTGCTTTGAATGATGCATCAAGTGCAGAGTATGGTATGGGAAATGAGGTGACGACATCTGGTGATGTATATAGTTATGGTATCCTCTTATTGGAAATGTTTACTGGGAAGAGACCTACTGATAACATGTTTAATGATAGTCTGAGTCTCCATAACTTTGCTAAGATGGCTTTACCTGAACAAGTAGCGAGTGTTGTTGATCCAACACTAATTCAACAAAGAGAAATTGGGGAGGGAAGCTCAAGCACTGAAAACACTCAGAATCAAAGCTCTACAGGCAGTCATAAAATTTATGAGTGCTTGATTTCAATACTTAATATTGGAATCGCATGTTCACAAGAGCTACCAAGAGATAGACCAACCATTAATCATGTTGTTACTCAGTTGCTTGTAATCAAGAACAACTTTCTTGGAACTAATGGAGTTCATGGAGGAAGAAGAGCAAGGATTATAGTGTGATCATGAGTAGGTATGACCCTGTCACTTTCTTAGTAACTGAAGAATATACCTACATTTATTACTGAAACTGTTGCAATTCTACACTAGGCCGACAAACTTTAGTGTGTCTTGTGGCATATAAATCATTACACCTTAGATATGCTATACTTCACCCAAATGACCACATTCTTAAACATTGACATTTTGAAGGTGACAAAAAATCAGTTATGGTTCCTGTCAAGCATGATGCTTTCATTACTGAATGGAAATTCTTTTTTTCTTTGGTTTTTTATTTTCTTTCCGTCAAAACTTCAGTTCTTTTGCAAACTTGAGCAAATAATTCAACTAGATTCACATTACAAATATGACTACGAATAATACATAAGCAAAAATCAATCAATATTAATCAACCTCTATTGCCAAAATCTTATTCCACGATACTGGAACCTCAGCTCTCATCACTTCAGAGTTGCAAAGTTCTTTCCCCTATAATCCCCTCCAACTTAATCTGGAAAACAAAATTGGTTAGAAACTGGAAGCATTTGAATGTCTTGACACAACTATGGTGGTTAGTGCACTTTGGCTATACACATAACGGAATTGATGGAAATGTAACTTCAAGTTTTTTAATCTGCATGTGGCTAGGGTTGAAAAATATACCAACCGATGTAGTATTGTGCAACTACTCTGTTTTAAACTCGTGCAAAGCCTTAGAGGCTTATCTGTTCCTAAGGAGGGCAGCGTTGTTTAGATTGCACTAGTTGCCGAAAAAGAAAAAAAAAGGCAAATTAGCATTTTGTTGCATGTATTATGGGTTACACTCATTCCATGAATTTTTCATTCAATTAAGCTCGAAACATGACACTAGATGAAGGCAAGTGTTGTTCTCTACTTCTACGTTTTTTCCTTTTCCTTTTATGATCTTATGAGTAATTGGTTTACAATAACATATTTGTATACCTTTTTTCAATAAGGTACCAAAAAAAAAAAAATAAAAAACTGATTTTGAATTTGCTTCAGCTTCTTTTTTGTGTCTTATTTTAATTGTTTATCATTTCTCATCATACTGTTTGAAGTTTTACTTAGTCGTTTTTCTCTTCTCCTAGGTACTTGAGGTCTGATTGGAGTTCAAGATCATTGTCGACTCAGCAACTATGTTATATTATCCTATGCTTCAATTTCTTTTTCTTTTTTTTCTCCTCTTCTTTTATGTTTTTAGTTTGTCTCAAGCACGCACTTTTCTCATCTAAATGTACTTCAGGAAGGCTATGGCTTGCAATGGCTATCTATCCTGTTTTATACTCTAAAATAGATTCATATGACTTGCAATGGTTCCAAACAAGCTGTTGCTGTAGAACTTACAATATTTGTTGTGTTTGTTCGGAGGTATAAGAGAATGGGATTAGATTATATATTCTGGCCAATCTTGAGGTCTGATTAGACTTAAAGTTATTTGTCCACTCCTCAACTATGTGATGATGCAAATTATTGTTTTGGCCGCATGTTACATACATGATCATATCCTTTAATTTCTCTACTTTAATTTTTTGTAAATTTTTTCTTTATGATTTTATGTTAGTCTCAAGCAGACATTCAACTTTTTCTCATTTAAGTGTACTTTTTAAGAAGGCTATGACTTGCAATGGCTATTCTGTCATTTACTCTAAAACAGGTTCCATAGTTACGGATATGACTTGCAATGGTCTAAACAAGACGTAACTGTAAAACTTCTTATAATGTATGTGGTGTGATATAGACTAAGAGACAGTTTGTATATATTATGTTTGCTTGTAATAATTAGAGAAATGTGAAGAATACTATCTAAACTCAATTAGCTGGGATGAAGAATATTTTATTTTGTTTTTCTTATGATTTTTGTTGTGTTAAAGTTGTTATAGACTTGATTGTATGCTGTCTGTTTTTTTGGTTGGTAATAGTAGTTTGTCTGTTTGCAAGTTTCAGGACCTGTTGATGTATCCTTTTTAAACTCTCTACTTGTTTGAAGTTTATATACTTTGGGCCAAATAGCCAAGATTTTCCTTTTCAAAATTTATTGAATTTATTAAATACTTACAAAATTGCATTCAAGTGCATTGATATTCAGGATATGGTAAATCTAACATTACCTTGGTTTCTTATAGTTCATTTGGATTAAAAGGTTTGGTGACAAAAACAACATAGTTACATTTTATATAACGAGTGTTTTTACGTAATTGCATAAATTTAATCAAAACCAATTACATTGGTGCACAAGCAAACACCAATTATCTTACATCTACAGTTTAATATCACCACACTAGTAATCCCATACATTATCCTAGTCAACCTAATCTGATAATCAAACATAACTATAAGTTTAAAAGATTAAAGGAATAAAAACTACTTCTTATTATTAGGATTTGGGATGAAAACTTCCAGCTTTGGGCACTGGTACTTAGTTCCAATGAAAGTAAGTTTTGTTTACTCTCCAAAACCAGAGAATTCACACCCAACAACAGATCTATTAACTTAAAAATTGGAGAAATCGATTAGGTTAATTACAAGAATCATCCTCTGAAGTCTAAAGTCTAAAAATCATTTAAGAATATATATTGGTAGTTCCTATATATATAAATGTTCAAGTTCTAATTGTTTTTAATCTGAGTATATATTTATCTTTGTCAGCAGTTGGAATGGAATTCCTTCCATTTGCTCATTCTAACAAATAATTAATGATTACTTGTGGAAAATGGGGAATGAGTTCAGACCATTTTACACCACTAAGTTACCAAGTTCATCATAGATATGATTAAGGAGTAAAAAATATATAATAGTGTTTTTAACAATTGATACCTCAAGAGCCATTGTTTAGAGGAAATATCATTTTGCCCCCCAAATTATCATGTGTTTTTCAATTTGACCCTTAAACTTCGATTTATTTCAATTTAGTATCTGAACTTTCAACATATTGATCAATTTAACTCCTATCGTCACATTCCGTCTACAATTAGACGGAATGTGCTAACGTGGCACCAAAGTTCATTTAGAGTCATTTTACCCCCCAAACTATACCTTAAAAATCAATTTGCCCTCCAAATATAAAAAAATTAAATTTAAATATTTAATAAATATTTTTTTTATCTCAATAATGAAAAAATTAAAATTTAAATAATATATACTTTGCAAAAAAATAAAAAATATATATAAAAGTCCTCATTTAGAATTATCTTGAGACTATGAAGCATGGATATTTCGACAAACATGTCGTACCCATACCGGTTACTTACTGAATTTTGAAAAAAATTTCCCACTCAATTTTGAAATTACTATTAGCCGATCAATTCTATTGAAATTAATTTAGGTAATAAACTAGTTACAATTGTGCGCGCACACACACATAGAATAGTCAAGAAATTTTCGGCTCAATAAGTTTCTCCAGGATCAACTCGAGATAATTTGAGACCTATGAAGCACAAGTATGGGAATGAGTACTGCTATTGTTACGATATGAATATATCAACATGGTAAAATCTTGAAAAAGTAAGGTACGAGTACAGGTATGGTTTAATACATTTGTAAAAAAATATTTATTTTTAATTTGAAATCATACAAAAATTGATTAAATGGTTTAATTTGTGAAATTCAACATACAATTGACATTTAATGCCACAAGCATAGGTATAAGACAAAATTAAATATTATTATATTAAATAACTTATAAACCATAACTTAATTTTAAAATCATGTTAAGCACAAAACTAAAAATGAAAAAAAAAAGTTTAGTAAAAAAATTTTATTTTTGTAGTAGAAGAAAAATATTATTTTCGACTGAGGTACGGCACGGCTTGGATATATATTAGACATGTTTGGGTAGGCCAAAAATTAAGAAAGAAAAATTTGAGTACATATTTTGTATACCCGGTATGTAGAAATATCATACGTCGGTAAGTACCCAGTGTGGGTACGACATATTTGTCAAATTATCCATATTTCATAGTCTCAAAATAATTCAAAATGAGAATTTTTATATTTTTTATTATTTTTGTGCAAAGTATATATTATTTAAAATTTAATTTTTTCATTATTGAGATAAAAAATTATTTATTAAATATTTAAATTTAATTTTTTTATATTTGGGGGGCAAATTGATTTTTAAGGTATAGTTTGGGAGGGTAAAATGAAATTTCAAATGAACTTTGGTGTCATGTTAGCACATTCCGTCCAATTGTAGACGGAATGTGACAGCAGGGATTAAATTGATTAATTTATTGAAAGTTCAGGTACTAAATCGAAATAAATCGAAGTATGGGGGTCAAATTGAAAAATGCGTAATAGTTTAAGGGGCAAAATTATATTTCTTCCATTATTTATGGACTTATGTCAACCTGTTGCCATCTTTTTTTTTTTATCTTTGGATTATAATGAGATAAGGCATCCAATCTACCTAAAATTTATTGACTGATGTCAACTTATACGAAAATACTATTTATATAGAATTCTTTAACAAAATGATATAGCAATGATAATTTTTTGTATAACTAAATGTTATTTTAATAGAGATTTTTTTAATTTAAAATGATAAGTCACATTACAACCCTGTCATTTTGAATACAAATTCCGTAAATTTTCTATGTTTGTATACAAATTGTGTAAACTTCTAGAAAAATCCCAAACTAAGTGGGTTTGGTGGGATGACCATGAATGGGCAATAGTGGATTTGGGGGCTTTAGTTATAATGACTCAAGACATTTATGTTATGTTTGTTTGGGAGGACATGTGCTTGAGATTGGATTAATCGTCTAATATTGGATATGAGAGGTGGTTGTTGAAATGTTAGGGAAGAGAGGTTGTTGTTGTACTCTCGAGGCATAGTAGTTTGTTGTGCGGTTGTGTGGGCTCTTCTTGAGATTACTTTGATGATTCAAATCGTTTAAATTGTTACATTTTTCAAGTAAATTATTCATGAAAAAAATAGATTAATCAGATATTTGTAGCCACATAACATCTCATGTATTTAAAAAAAAAATTAAACTGCAAGCAAAGGTGGAACTAAGATGATTGTGCAGGTAGAGATTAAATTTAAATTTACCTTACAACAGAAATGTAACGCCCTCGAAATAATAACATTAAACTCATCAATAAAGACATGTATTGACATATAAAAGATCCATATTCTTCTATTCATCAGAATTTCATTACAAAAAATATTACATGTTAACAACAAAAGCAAATGCCCTAAGGGCTTACAGCTTTCCAAGTTAACACTTGGTTACAAAAGAGGAGAGTGCTAACTCATTTACACATTAAGCCCTTGGCTTGAATCTACATGTAATACATCAAAAAGGAAGACAACAAAACTCCGCCCGCCTCTAGCCTCCCAAGCTATGACCTTGGAGGTGGCATGCTACCTGTACCTGAAAATGATGTTCCCATATAGGGTGAGCCACAGCCCAGTAGAAGTACACTAAACCAGCTATGAACAATGACTAAAAGATTAGCAGTTGATAGATGGCCAACACTATTACATCCACACATATCGCCTTACAGTTTCATGACATACAAGTCCATGTTACAATTCATTTTCCATTTCTTTTCGATTCTCAATTCATAACCATGGCTCAGAACCTGGCCAAACAACTCATATGAGACAGTAACTCATATTAAACATTTTCCCCTTTCAAAATAGATAAGCATACTAGCTATATCAACACATCAACAGATAAGCATATGAGCTATATCAACACTTCCATAGATATGCCTAAGAGCAATATCACACTTCCAAAGACAAGCATATGAGCTGTGTCAACACATCACTAGATAAGCATATAAGCTATATCTACGGAGTCCATCCCCTATCTTCTCCCAAACAACATCCGGTTTAAAGGTCCATCCTGTCACGACCCCAACCCGCCCCTAGAAGGTCGGCGCCGAGATGGCCAGTAATCCAAGATTACCAAAGGCCTCTTACAAGAATTCACACACAAACAGAGTATACGTATGGGGCTTACAAATGCGGAAGCAATAAATTAACATACAAGCAGTCCATAAGAGCAATGCTTAAGTTGAATGAAATGACATACATCTATTGATAGCTTCAATACAACAAAATAGAGTACAAAAATTACATCTTGACCAAAAGGCTTCTCGGCCATCAAATACAAAATACAATGAGATAACTAAAAAGCATGATCTTCAAGATGTTGCAAAAATGCGAATCCGAAACACATCGGCAAAACACCTCGGCAAACGCATCTAGGCGTCGCCGCCCTGCTCATCACCTACATATATATAGAGAGGGTGAGCTTGGATACTCAGTGAATGGCATAAGCAATAAAGGGTTTTCATGAATGATATCCGGGATCTTTTAACAAAACAGTACAAGGAATAAATCAAGTTCGTCTATCAAATCTTTCAAGTTTCAAGGGATGCTTACTAGCACCAATGTAATACAAGAGATGACACTCCGAACAAACAAATCCACGCGGTAAAACCGTCAGTGGCAAGGCAAGACAAGACAAGAGAGATCTCTATACAAGAATGTCGTTGCATTATAGTCCCCGACACTAAGGACTTGTGCTACAAGTGCTTATAGTCCCCTAGCACGTACGGACTGGTGCCACAAGTGCTTAAAGTCCCCTGGCACGTACGGACTTCCAAACTTTGTGCTACAAGTGCTTATAGTCCCCTAGCACGTACGGACTTCCAAGAGTGTCATCAAAACAAGATATAGTACTTGGCATACAAAATAGGGATGATCATTCATGCTTACAAATACTTTTCAAAACAAGGCAAAACAAGACTTTTATCAAAACATTGTAACATAGCTTTATTAAAATGCCACTCACATAATTCTTCTGACGTCGGGGTCAAGGCGAGTCCAAGTCCTACAATCACATGGCGAGTCTATTGAATACACTTTCAAGCAAGTTTCACATGCATGCAAATGATCTCGGCTTTCGCCCAAAACTAAGTCAAATCATATCAAACACTGTTCCTTACTTTGGAAAACATGCTGGGCACCTAACCAGGTCTTGGCCGAGGTCCCACATCCTCTCGCCGAGGTGTGGTCCCGAGGGCCACATTCAAGGATAAATGAAGTCGGGAGAATCTGGGTTTCCCTCTGCTCAAGAACATAAAGGACATGAACATGAAGATCATGAAGGAAATGAATGCAAAGATCATATCTCACGTTTATAAAATCCGAGATTTCATGCTATGAGTTTGAAAACATGGACCTGGGTACCCATACAAGAAGATCTTGATGAAACAAACACAAAAGCATAGATTTCAATGCAAGCTTTCGGATCAAATCGAGGTTTTTCTTCAAGAACTCATGAACACTAACTTTCTCTTTCTAAAACCAATCTTTAAATCAATGCATGGCATGCAAAACATATTCAATCATGCAATGTAGCTAGGTGATCAGTAAGAACAACAACTGGAGGTAAAGAATTTAACCTCAGATCGCAAATCCAACGGATCAAGCACCAAAGATCAAGCTTGATACCTACTTTCTCACTCTAGAACTCTTCCTAGAGCTTCTCTCTTCTCAAGAACAAGATGGGATACAAAATGAGACATTTCCAAGCTTGCCGGCTGATTTAACCCTCAGCTCGGACACGTGGCAGCGATTGGTTGGTTCAACTCAAAAAGGTGACTGACTGACAAGACAAGTCTATGACAAAGCGTATCTAACAAGCTACCCAGTAAAACACTCCGGCGAGTAATGACATCGGCTAACAACAAGACCTCGGCAGAAATAACACCGGCCAAAGACAGGACTTCGGCAACAGGATAACAAGGACATCGGCTAGGGAGGACGACACTTGACTAAGCTGTGCCACACCTTGGCCAGGGTGTGCCACACCTCGGCCTATGTCATACCTGCCCGGGAACAAAGGTCACTAGTGTACAATACCTCGGCTAAGTGGTGACATCTCGGCTATAATGCCGGGGTGAAGGTGAAGGTCAACCAAGTGGTTCCAACTTGATTCTAAGCACTAAGGTTCAAAGGTGAACTAGTCTCAAGGTGACCTCGGCTAAACACACACACGCCAATAAGGAATACAGCATCAAACAACACTTATGCCAGACAAGTCAAGAATGCAAGGCAAGTCAAGAATGCAAAGCAAGTCAAGATTGATAATGCAAGCTTAACAAAGCAAAAATCATATCAAATGCATGAGTATGGCTAAGGCAGTGTGAGGGTTATTACACATCCCCTATCATCCCCTAAACCGTGGAGTACATCCCCTATCTTCTCCAACACAACACAATGCATATAAACAATTATTATACACGTCACCAATCAATACATAAAGTTAATGTATTCTTTCAACTGCCATACTCAATGACACATCCCAGTGATTAGTTTCAATTTCCCTAATCATCATGCATTGTCTACAACAATCAAGACTATCCTCCATCGATAGCCCAAAGCAGTTATTTCTATACAGAATATAAATGCAACAATGGATATATAATCAACATTCCAACTAGGTGAGCGATAAACAATCCAACTACACCCTTTAATCCCATATACTCCCAATCTCAACATTTCCACTTCAATTCCTCATTTCTCACAATTAATTATACCAATTAATTAATCAATGTAATTAGGACATTTTCCATAATTAACATTACAACCCCTAAGGTTCCATTTTCATCAATGTTCAACATTTATTCCACGTCTCCATACCAAACGTGCCTCTAGGTTCATTATAAATAAAACCCCAACTTTTGTAAAATTACACAAAGGCCCAAAGTTTTCTCAAAATTACACAATAACTCCCAACATATCAAAATGCTAAAATTTAAAGACAAAATCCATAAAGATGAGTAGGATATCCCTACCTCAAAAGATGAGCTCCAACGGAGATGAAGACCAAAATCAAAATGCTCCAAATCCCGAAATTTTCAGATTAAAATGTAGCCCTCGACGATCAACAACTTTTTTGTAAAGGCCAAAGGTGAGCAAACCACTCCTACTAGATCAATACTAAGAGAGAATGTAGAGCTCTAAAGTGAGAAGCTCAACAATGGTGTTTTGGAAAAAGTAAGAGAGAGAAGAGAATGTGAAAAAGTGATTTAAAATGTCAAAACACGGAGGTTTAAACCAGTCGCCCCGCTCGAGCGGCCAAACCCACGCTCGAGCGGCGGATGCACACTCCCAGCACTTTTGCAGACAGGTCCCCCGCTCGAGCGTACAACTCCCCGCTCGAGCGTCACTCACAACCTCCCGCTCGAGCGGCCAATCCCCCGCTCGAGCGTCCAACACTACACTGGAAATACTGGATGGGTGTATTCCCCGCTCGAGCGTCCAAACTCCCGCTCGAGCGGACAAGAAACAAAAGGGTCCCCGCTCGAGCGGCAAAAGTCCCGCTCGAGCGGACAAGCCAAAATCTGGGCAACTAGGCTTGGTTCCCAAGCTCAACCAACCTGTAACAAACCTGCCCAACACATCCTATAACTCAAATACAAAGTAGGAAAGGATGTAAACAAGATAATAATCAACTACTAACATCCACGGACACATGTCCAAATCACTGTACAACAAGGGGTAAACCCGGGATCGCTATAAGAAAAGAAGAAGATAGTTTGCAAGTAAATTTAAATTAATTTTTTAAATATACTCAGGGTCTAATTGATATTTTTTTGGATAGTTTGAAGGGTAAAGTGAAGTTTCAAATTAAATTTTGATGTCATATTAGCAACTTCTATTTGATTATACATGGTAGCCAACGGTGAAGGTGAAATTAATATAAAATCGAATAGTTTAAGTATAAAATTATTATTACAAAAACCTAGATTAAATTAATTTTTAAATGATAGTTTGGGGAGTAAAATGAAATTTCATTTGATTTTAAATTTTTTTTAAAAAAGTTTAAGGTTATGTTTGGATTATGAATTTGGATAGGAATTTGAAAAGTAAAAAAAAAAAAAAAAAAAGATTTAGATTGTGGGGTGGAGATTGAATCGGTAGTGTGAGTTCTAGAATGAATTTAAACTATAGATTGATGGCAAGTTCGTGATCTTGATCATGATCATGACTTTTTTTTCTGCAGGACTGACTGACTTCATTGTTGGGTTCTTGAATGAATGCAGTGAGAGATGGGATTGATCAAGAAACCTGTAAGCCTAAAAAAAATAAAAAAATAAAAAAAATAAAAAAATAAACCAAAGAATAAGAAGAAGTGATTTAGAAAATTGAAGACAACACTATTTCCCTAGATGAGTTTAATATTAGTTTCAACAATGTCATGGACAGGGCAGAGCCAAAGAAGGTCCAGGGTCACACGCCTCCTCTCAATTTTGAATTTTTTTTTTTACTTTTGTTTTGTGGTCATATACAAAATGTATTTATTTTTTTCTTAACATTTTCTTTGGCTAAGGATTGATTGTATTGTTCACAATAAGTAATTATTTGATACTTTGGAAGCACTATATGGTATGGTTTATGTAGTAGTCTAAACCAATAATGTAGTGGGTAATCTTATAGATTGAATATAATTAACTCATTATTTTCAGGTAGTTGACAAACTACTTGATGTGATTTGTGATTTCTCATGCTTTGAGCATCACATAGACAACGTCATATGGTATTTTAAGACTATGTAATAATTTATATTCAAAACACATCATTTATCAGCAATATCATCTTTTTAATATTTTTTGTCAAATAAAAATTAAATAGATTTTATAATAATTTGTACTATAAATGGTGTGTTTTTATTTTCTAAAATTAGGAATTTTGATCCATAAATTTTTGTACTAAAATTACAAACTTACATCACCATCCCGTACCGAGCTATTATACACTATTATAGAATTTTGATTTGTTCATATTAATAATGATTTTTAATAACTTATGCTTAAATTTAACTCATAAAATTATTATTATTTTAATGTTGATCATATATTTTTTTTTAAATAAAAAATTATAATTAATAAGTGTCCCTCTAACTTAATTTTCTGGCTCCGCCACTGGTCATGGGCTCTATTTCAGTTCATGCATATTGTTGTTTTTGTTCTCATGGTGTGTTTGGATGGTTCAGGCTCTCCTACTCGTCAAGTTCATGTAGCTGGGAATGAGACGGATCGGCTAGCATTGCTCGCATTCAAGGCTCAAATAACCGGTGATCCATTTGGAGCTCTGAATTTGTGGAATGAATTTGTCTACTTCAGTCAATGGGTTGGCGTAACATGTGGCCGTCACCACGAGAGGGTGATGAATATTGACAGGCTCCATTTCGCCTCACGTTGGAAATTTGAGCTTCCTTAGGGAACTGTGGTTGCATAACAATAACTTCACTCATCAAATCCCCCCTGAACTCGGCCATCTACGAAGGCTGCGAATATTGAATATAGGCAATAATTCAATCACTGGTGAAATTCCCGCCAATATATCTGCTTGCTCTAACCTTGTTGCTCATGAATGTTATCACAATAGGCTGGCCGGAAAAATTCCTGTGGAGCTTGGTTCTCTGTCTATGCTCAAGCAACTGTTTATTGACTTTAATAAGCTAACATGAGGCAAGATATTGTTTCCCATCATACTTTAAACAGTAAAGTTTGTCCTTCTATAAACTTGTTTTCTACAAAGAATTATTTGTAGAAGGTACATTACTATTTGTTTATATGATTCTGACCAAGCATCTTTACAATTGTATTTACTTTGTATTATACATGAATTATAGAGTATGGTACAGGGAAATGAGGTGATGACATTGGAGATGTTTACAGGAAAGAGACCTACTGATAACATGTTTAATGATAATCGGAGTCTCCATTACTTTGTTAAGATGGCTTTACCTGAACAAGTAACAAGCATTGTTGATCCAACACTATTTCAACCAAGAGAAATTGGGGAGGCAAGCTCAAGCACCAACAATACTCGGAATCAGAGCTCTGCTGGCAATCGAAAAAATCATGAGTTCTTGATTTCAATACTTAATATTGGAATCGCTTGTTTACAAGAACTACCAAGACATCGACCAGCCATTAATCATGTTGTTACTCAGTTGCATATGATCAAGAACAATTTTCTTGGAATTGATGGGTTCGTGGAGGAAGAAGAGCTAGAATTGCAGTGTGATCATGAGTAGGTATGACCATATCACTTTCTTAGTAACTGAAGAATATACCTGCATTTAGTACTGAAATTGTCGCAATTCTACACTAGGCCAACAAACTTTAGTTTGTCTTCTAGCTTTCATAAGGTCTTGGATCTACCATACTTCACCTAGATGATCACATTCTCCAACATTGACATTTTGAAGGTGATAAAAAATCAACTATGGTTTCTATCAAGCATGATGGTTTTCATTATCAAATGCAAATTCATTTTTTGCTTTGATTTTTTGTTTTCTTTCCCTCAAACTAGAATTCTTGAGTAAAGGAACTTAGCTGTGTTAACGGTAGGAACAAGTAGCATCAATTCAATTACTTCTCCACATAGACCTCTACAGCTATTAATAAGCCAACTAGATTCACATTATAAATACATTTAGGAATAATACAGTCAACTTCTATTGCCAAAATTTTATTCCAAGATAGACAAACCTCAGTTCTCATGACTTCAGAGTTGCAAACCCTTAATGTCCTGAAACAACTATGGTGGTTAGTGAACTTTGGCTATTTATATTTTTATAATGGAATTAATGGAAATGTAATTTCAAGGTTTTTAATCTCCACATGGCTAGGGTTAAAAAATATACCAACTGATGGAGTTTTGTGCAACTACTCTGCTTAAATCCCTAGCAAAGCCTTAGAGGCTTTTCTGTTCCTAAGGAGAGCAGCATTGTAAACATTGCACTAGCTTCCCAAAAATAAAGAAAAGGCTAACTGACATTTTGTTGCATGTATTATGGGTTACACCCATTCCATGAATTTTGCAAGTAATTACGCTCGAAACAAGACACTTTTTCCCCCTTGTTTTTTGATCTTATGAGCATTTGGTTTACAATAGCATATTTAAATACATTTATTCAATAAGGTACCATAAAAAATGATTTTCAGGTGCTTCAGCTATTTGTGTCTTCGTTTACTTGTTTATCATCTCTCATCTTACATTTTAATTAGTTTTTCTCTTCTCCTAGGTACTTGAGATCTGATTGGACTTAAAGATCTTTGTCGACTCAACAACTATGTGATATTATTCCCCCCCCCCCTCCTTTTATGTTTTTAGTTTGTCTCAAGCATAAACTCAAGGAAGAATAAATTCAAAGAAGTGGCAATATTTAGAAATTGACATGCTTTAAAAGAAAAACCGATAGGAACCATTCATAATTATGCTTCTAGTATTATTTTAGAGTCTTATTTTATGATTAATTAATATTTTTTAGAATTTTTAAATCAGGGATATTTTGGTAATTTTATATTTGCTAACATGGGTTGTAGGGATCGCCCATGAGTTGTCTTAGGTCAAGTTATTTAATTAGATTTTATTTATATTTCTTATTTGGTCTTAAATTGGTTCGGGAAGTCAAAGATATTGTAGTAGTTTCTTTTTCTTTTTCTTTTTTTGTTCTAGTTGGTTTAGAAAATCTCAAAGTTCTATATAAAGCCATGTAATGCTTATAATTTAGGGTTTATTACACTCTATACCCCTCAACTATAGCTAGTAGACTATAGCTAATTTGTCTACTTAGTCCCTAAACCATTGATTGAGTCTATTAAGTCTCTAAAGTATATAGATTAAAGTTTATTTAGTCCCTAAACTATCAATTGTATCTAGTAAGTCCCTAAATTATTTAAATAAAACCTATTTAGTCCCTGAAAATGGTAAAAAAATAAAATATAAGCTCATAAGTGTTATAAATTAGTAAAAGACACTATCTAGTTAAAATTGTATTTCAAAAAGACCTTTAATTTTTATTCCGTCTTTAAAAAGTAAGCATTAGGTCTTGTGGTGAATTTCCTTTAGAAGGGTAAAGGTAATTATCTATAATATTTTTTTTCTTATATTATAAAATGACTACGTGTGCTTACCTTTATCTAATATTATATGTCAGAAATAATTTCTAATTGATTGTTTTTAAGTTTTTGGCTAAGTTTTTTTATATAATTTAATTAATATATTATTTTTTCTATTATTATTTGTAGCAAAATGTTATTATTTAAACTATCTAATTCTACTTTTCCAGTATATCTAATACTCATAGAATTTTATTGGTAACATTGAGAAATCAGACTCTAACACTAATTTAAACACACAACGAAATAAAACATTTTTTAAAGACAATAAAAATTTTAATTAGTTAGGTCCCATTTGATAGGACTTAAGGCTTGGTTTGGTTTGTTTGGTTTAAAATTTTAATTAGTTAGGGTCTTTACTAATTTATAATACTTACGGGCATATATTTTAATTTTATAATTATTTCAAGGAAGGTTTAAATTAAATATTTTAAGGATTTAATAGATTTAATCAATAGTTTAAAGACTAAATAGATTTTGATTAATATATTTTAGGGATTTAGTAGACTCAATCGATAGTTTAGGGACTAAATAAACAATTTGACGATAGTTTAGGGACAAAAGTGTAATAAACCCTATAATTTAATAGAGTCAATATTTTAGAGAATTTTAAAAGCTTTCAAAGCTTCTTCATGGATTGTGTGATGCAATCAAACCTTAGGTGTGATGCTTAAGGATTTTAGGAGTGATTCCTAAACCTGTCTTTCTCATTCTCTTCTTTTTTTTTTTTCAATTTACTATTTTCGGATTACTATTCACAGCCCTCCAAAAATGTGCTTTTCAACCTGAAAACCCCATCCAATCACCCCTAAATCAACCCTAATCCCTTTCTCTACCTATTAGCCTTCAATTTAACCCTTAAAATCCTAAATTACTCATTGTTTAGGCCGTCAAATAACCTCTGTTTTCAAAATTCAGCGTTGTCCCTACTCATCCTATATCAGCAACTTTCTCATTTAAATGTACTTTAAGAAAGTTATGACTTGTAATGGCTATCCTGTTTTATACTCTAAAATAGGTTCATATGGTCCAAATAGGTTGTAGCTGTAGACCTTATAATCTTCTTTGTGTTTGTTCTGAGGAATAAGAGTGTGGGACTGGATTATATATCCTGGTCAATACTGAATTTTCACGTTTAGATATAAAAGTGGACTTTTGGATTAACAGTCCTCCCAAACTGTATATCCTTCATTTGAGAGACTATTGAGTCCCTCGAGGATGGTGGGATACAAAAATGGGGGATTCACGGGAGTCTAGATTTAGCAGTTAAAATATCAAAATATCCTCAAACTACAGTCATTACACCATGTAATCCATGTCTAGTGATTTCAAATAAACATGGGATATGATATGATTCTATTACTCGCCTCTTAATCCAGGAGCATCCCAGACGTAGGATAGAACATATAATCCTAAAGGATTGGTAATCAAAGAACATTTAATCATGGACTAATAGTACCATGTAATCTAGTCCAACTTATCCAAATAATCAAAATTCAGAACTGAGTTACATAAGTTACTTGAATACCTTAATTTCTACTTTCATCAAGGATTAGAAAGAACTAAAGCTGGTGGTGCTGTGGAAGCATGGCTGTTGATTGTCGAAGAAGATGCCGTTGCATATGTAAAGTAGTAGTTGATGTTTGTATCCACCTCCATCAATCCCTCCAAAACCTTAACCACAATAGACATGGAAGGCCTTCTTGACTGATCATTCTGCAAACACCACCAAGCTCCAATCTTTATCATCCTGACCACCTCCTCGGCATGATATTGTTTGACTCCTTCATCCATGTTTTCCACCATATAGTTGATACTTAGCCTTCTCCCGCAACACTTGAAGTAGATGTTTTCTAGATTCTGACCATGTGTTGTCGAAGTTTCTCTGGCCATTATCTCAAGAAGAACAATTCCAAAGCTATAAATATCAACTTCGATGGTGACTGTTGCTTGTAGCCACTCTGGAGCAATATATCAAGGACTTCCTCTCATTGTGGTCAGAACATGGCTTTCGTCTCTGTTTATCAACTTGGATAACCCAAAATCAGAGATTTTTGGCATTAAAATCTTCATCCAAGAGAATGTTTTATGGCTTTATATCGAGGTGAATTATTCTCTGCCGGCATTCTTCATGCAGGTAAGCCAGCCCTTTGGCTATGTGAAGTATAATCTTCTTCTGACCTTGCCAATTGAGGCAAGGTCTCTGGTTATTCCAGAAAATCCAGCTATCCAAAGAGCCATTAGTTATATACTCGTATACTAGAAGCCTGCAAGCTTTTTCTGCACAAAACCCAATCAACCTCACAAGATTAACATGGTGTATGTGCCCAAGTGTCTCAACTTCAGCAAAGAATTCCTTCATCCTTTGGCCCAATTTATCCAAACGCTTCGCTGCAATCTGAGTGCCATCTTCCAACATCCCTTGGAACATAGTTCCAAATGCTCCACCTCCCAATCTCTCCTTAAAATCTTCTGTTGCGACGCATAGCTGTTCATATGAAAACCTCACTAGATTTCCTGGAACTTGCTTCATACAGTCCTCCCCGTTCTCTAAGCAGCTTGGGTGCAACATCACAAAGCATGTAACAATTGTAACAACAAAAATTAAAAGGGCACCAGCACACGATAATGCTATTATTGCTTTTAAATTTCTTCGATTTCTTGAAAGTGAAGCAGGTGGAGAAGGGTCAGGCACAGTGCCTTTACTTGTCCGTTTGCTGCCTTATGTCACAGACCGAGAAATCCTAATGTTGCCTTCACTAGAAAATGTTAGAGGCCAAAGGAGACTGCTAGAACTCTCTAGAGAATGGCTAGAAAAAGGGAGGCTCTAATAGAAGAACCTAGAATTCTCTAGAGCAGTCAAGGGGATGGTGGAACCAGAAAGCTCCAGGAGATTCAAGACCATGCTGGAAGCTTCTAGAACTCTCTGGAGCATTGTAGAAACTTGTACATAGTTAGAGATAGTTGTAGACTCTTCTAGAGATGTACATACTAGAATAGTCCTAGAATACTCTAGCTAGGGGGAAGTGTCTAGAACACTCTCCATTAATATAGTTCTAGAATACTCTTTGTAAGGTTATATAAAAGGGAGGCCCTTATTTGGCCAAACCACCAAGACCCAAGCATTGTAAAGCATTCGAGTAATACAAGAAAAGCATTCTCCAAGAGCTCTCTAAGTCTCTAAGTCTCTCTTGTGTGTGATCTTGCCTTGGTTCTCTTCCACAAAAGGCTTACTTAGGTGCAAGCAAAGCTTGCTACAAGCATCTAAGGCCGCACGGTTGGCTTGGAAAGTCTGAGGGTTGGTTCAGAAAATCCAAGGCCGTGACAGTTGGTATCAGAGCCAAAGTTACGAAGGCGTCGTAACTAAGGAAGAAGGGGCATTATGTCGGAAGGAACTCACACCGAAGAGAACCGCGGAAGGGAGACTGCTGCAAACTTGGGCAAGAAAGCGAAAGACAAGTCAAGGGACGTGATGAGTGCCATGGAAACCAAAGTGGTCAAGGTTGAAGTGGCTATGGCCGATGTCAAGGAGCGTCTTGATCGGCTAGAACAAGGGATGGAGCAACTCGATGGCAAGGTGGAAGGCCAAGTCGAGGAATTGCTTGAGTCCATGCGGGACACCATCCGGATCAACTCTGAAGCGCAGAGGCAAGAAAGCTATGACTTCCAGGAACGGATCCTGAAGGCTATTTGTCAACTCCAGGACCAAGTCCAAGAGCTGAAGGAAGGCTTGGAGGAGACACGGGCGGATTGGGCCATATGCAAGCGTGCTGTGGCAAGTGGCGGTGTTGCCACCAATGTGGGATTCACTCCAAGGTTGGAAGCACCAAAGCCTAAGGAGTTTGATGGCACGTGGGATGCCAAAGAGCTGGATGACTACCTATGGCACTTAGAGAGGTATTTTGAAGCTTTAAACTTAAACGATGAGACGTCTAAGGTACACACTGCTTCTCTCTACCTCACTAAGTTAGCTGGAGTTTGGTGGCGTCGCAAACACGCTGAAATGGAAAAGAGGCATTTGCACTATCTCTTCGTGGGAACAATTCAAGAGTGAGCTAATGAGGCAATTCTATCCTGGAAATGTGGCATATGAAGCATGTTTAAAGATGAGGGAGTTGAAGCACACCCACTCTATCCGGGATTATGTTCAAGAATTCTCTGGGTTAATGCTTCAAATCCCTAACATGACTGATGATGACTTGCTCTTTAACTTCACAGCTGGGCTTAAGCAGTGGGCACAATTGGAACTACAACGAAGAGGCGTCAAGGATATCTCCACTGCACTCACCGTGGCCGAGACATTGGTGGAATACACTAAGCCAGAAGCTTCTAACTCGGAGTCCACCAAGGAGGGTCAAGGCAAAGGTGGGGGAGCCACATGGGCCAAAGAATGGAAGGATTCTAAGGCTCCAAGGTACAGAGAGGGTAGAAGCAAGTCACCAACGGGCAAAGACTGGAGGAATGAGGCAAAGAAAGAAAGCAAGCCCAAAGACAACTGCTTCATCTGCGATGGGCCACATTGGGCATGCGATTGCCCTAAGAGGAAGAGTCTTAGTGCAATGCTGGAGAGGCAAGAAAGGGAAGAGCAAGCTTGCATGGGATATCTGCAGCTGCTTGGTGCCATCGAAGCGAAGCCTACTGTATCAACCCAATGGGACAAGGGTTTGATGTACGTAGAGGGCAAGATCAATGGGAAGGCGACCCAAGTCATGGTAGACACAGGGGCTTCCCACAACTTCATCAAAGCGGAAGAGGCCAAAAGGCTTGGTCTAAGACTTGACGGGGGTCAAGCACTAATGAAGACAGTCAACGCCAAGGCAAAGCCTGTGGATGGCATGGTTCGAGGGGTCGAGCTACACCTTGGTGGATGGCGCGGGAAAGTGAACTTCTCAATAGCATCACTCGATGACTATGATGTGGTGCTAGGGATGGAGTTCTTGCGAGAGTTCAACGCGGTAATGTTGCCTCGCGACAACGAAATGTGCATCATGAAGGGTGGGCCATACATGGTGCCAATGGCGAGCAAGGAAAATACTAAACTCCAACTCCTATCAGCTATTGAGTTGGGGGTGAACAACAACAAGGTAGAAGGTGCTACCAAAAAGATGACTCGCGGGCAAGCGGCCAAGAAAGTTCTCTCTGCAACTCAAGGCAAGGAAAACTTAAAGAAGGGAGAGACTACCTATCAAGATATCCTCCAAAGCGAATGAGGAGAGAGACCTAAGAAACTTCCACCTAGGAGAAAGGTGGATCACAAGAAGAAGAAAAGGCGAGGTGCCAAGACACCTTATCAAGCACAAATGGCAAGTGCAACCCCCTATGGCAAGGAGGAAAGGAAGACTTTGCGAGGAAGGCGCGACGAGGGCGTCGCCGCATTAGGTGGGGGAGAATGTCACGGACCGAGAAATCCTAATGCTGCCTTCACTAGAAAATGTTAGAGGCCAAAGAAGACTACTAGAACTCTCTAGAGAATGGCTAGAAAAAGGGAGGCTCTAATAGAAGAACCTAGAATTCTCTAGAGCAGTCAAGGGGATGGTGGAACCAGAAAGCTCCAAGAGATTCAAGACCATGCTGGAAGCTTCTAGAACTCTTTGGAGCATTGTAGAAACTTGTACATAGTTAGAGATAGTTGTAGACTCTTCTAGAGATGTACATACTAGAATAGTCCTAGAATACTCTAGCTAGGGGGAAGTGTCTAGAACACTCTCCATTAATATAGTTCTAGAATACTCTTTGTAAGGTTATATAAAGGGGAGGCCCTCATTTGGCCAAACCACCAAGACCCAAGCATTGTAAAGCATTCGAGTAATACAAGAAAAGCATTCTCCAAGAGCTCTCTAAGTCTCTAAGTCTCTCTTGTGTGTGATCTTGTCTTGGTTCTCTTCCACAAAAGGCTTACTTAGGTGCAAGCAAGGCGTGCTACAAGCATCTAAGGCCGCACGGTTGGCTTGGAAAGTCTGAGGGTTGGTTCAGAAAATCCAAGGCCGTGACACTTATAGGGAATTTGGACCTTGACAAATGTTGCAGATGTGAAATTGCAATTTGGGATTTGCCCTTCTCTAATTGTCAATACCCTGGATGGGATATAACAATACCCATCTACAACATTATTGTTGTAATTTCTAGACCTATCCTTTTCATGTCTTTTTTTTTTTTGTCAATTTACTATTTTCGGATTACTATTCACAGCCCTCTAAAAGTGAGATTTTCAACCTCAAAACCCCATCCAATCATCCCCAAATCAACCTCAATCCCTTTCTCTACCTATTAGCCATCAATTTAACCCTTAAAACCCTAAATTGCTGATCGTTTAGGCCATCAAATAACCCATGTTTTCAAAATCCGGCATTGTCCCTACTCATCCAACATCAACAACTTTTCTCATATTATGTAATTTAAGAAGGTTATGACTTGTAATGGCTATCCTGTTTTGTACTCTAAAATAGGTTCATATGACTTGCAATGGTCCAAACAAGTTGTAGCTGTAGAACTTAATCTTTGTTGTGTTTGTTCTGAGGAATAAGAGTGTTGGACTGGATTATATATCCTAGTCAATACTGAATTTTCACGTTTAGATATAAAAGTGGACTTTTGGATTAACAATCCTCCCAAACTGTATATCCTCCATTTGAGGGACTATTGAGTCCCTGAAGGACGTTGGGATACGAAAACAGGGGATTGACGGGGGTCTAGCGTTAGCGGTTAAAATATCAAATATCCTCAAACTATAGTCATTACACCATGTAATCCATGTCTAGTGATTTCAAATGAACATGGGTTATGACATGATTCTATTAATAGCTTCTTAATCCAGGAGCATTCCAGACATGGGATAGAACATATAATCCTAAAGGATTGGTAATCAAAGAACATTTAATCATGGACTAATAGTCCCATGTAATCTAGTCCAACTTGTCCAAATAATCAAAATTCAGAATTGAATTACATAAGTTATTTGGTTACCTTAACTTCTGCTTTCATTGAGGATTAGAAAGAACTGAAGCTGATGGTGCTGTGGAAGCATGGTTGTTGACTGTCGAAGAAGATGTTGTTGCATATGTAAAGTTGTAGTTGATGTTTGTATTCAACTCCATCAATCCCTCCAAAACCTTAACCACAATAGACATGGAAGGCCTTCTTGACTGATCAATCTGCAAACACTAAGCTCCAATCTTTATCATCCTGACCACCTCCTCGGCATGATATTGTTTGACTCCTTCATCCATGTTTCCCACCATGTCAAGTAGTTGATACTCAGCCCTCTCCAGCAACACTTGAAGCAGATGTTTTCTAGATTCTGACTGCGTGCTGTCAAAGTTTCGACAGCCACTAACTATCTCAAGAAGAACAATTCCAAAGCTATAAATATCAGCTTTGATGGTGACTCTTGCTTGTCACCACTTTGGAGCAATATATCCGAGAGTTCCTCTCATTGTGGTCAGAACATGGCTTTTGTCACTGTTTATCAACTTGGATAACCCAAAATCAGAGATTTTGGCACTAAATCTTCATCCAAGAGAATGTTTTGTGGCTTTATATGAAGGTGAAGTATTCTCTGTCGGCATTCTTCATGCAGGTAAGCCAGCCCTTTGGCTATGTGAAGTATAATCAGAAAATCCAGTTATCCAAAGAGCCATTAGTCATATACTCATATACTAGAAGCCTGGAAGATTTTTCTGCACAAAACCCAATCAACCTCACAAGATTAACATGGTGTATGTGTCCAAGTGTCTCAACTTCAGCAAAGAATTCCTTCATCCCTTGGCCCAATTTATCCAAACGCTTTGCTGCAATCTGAGTGCCATCTTCCAACATCCCTTTGAACACAGTTCCAAATGCTCCACCTTTCAATCTCTCCTTAAAATCTTCTGTTGCAACACAGCTGTTCATATGAAAACCTAACTAGACTTCCTGGAACTTGCTTCATACAGTCCTCCGAGTCCTCTGAGCAGCTTGGGCACAACATCACAAAGCATGTAACAATTATAACATCAAAAATTAAAAGGGCGCACATGACCCTGCTATTATTGCTTTTAAATTTCTTCGTGAAGCAGGTGGAGAAGTGTCAGGCACAGTGCCTTCTACTTGTCCGTTTGCTGCCTTATAGGGAATTTGGACCTTGACAAATGTTGTAGATGTGAAACTTTGGTTTGGGATTTGCCCTTCTCTAATTGTCAATACCGTGGATGGGATATAACAATACCCATCTGAAACATTATTGTTGTACCTGAAAAAGACTGCACCACAGGAACAATTTAGCAGACAGATCTCTCTGCATCTGTCTATGTCACTGATATTTGGAAATGCAGCATCTTCGTCGATGAGATTGAAGTAGCTTACATTTATAACTTCAACAAGATAGTGCTTCTAGTCAAAGGGAGGTGGGCAAGACAAAGACGTAATCCTAGAGCAACCCATATAGGGTATTTGAAGCTGAGTCTGTTGCAGATGTTTTCCATTTTGGCTCTGTGTCTGCCCAAAATATCGAACCCAATCAATGCCTATGGGACAACAACACTGGCTTTTTCTGCATAAGCCATATTCACCACAGTGGTTAGGATGTTGACATTCACCTAAATCATGGGTAACCATATCAACAATCTCCCTCAACCCATTGGCATTACTGTGATGGAATATCTTCAAATGCCCATCACTAACTCATTTTATATATGCAGTGCTATCAGTGGAGGGAAAATTGATGGAATTATTTTAAACATTGATTGAGATGTACCAAAATTCACAAGGAAACTTCCTTGTTGAAGCTCTGCATAGTATGATCCTCTGCTAGTGGTTGAGGTTTGATCTGGCACCAACTGATAATACATTTGTGGTTGACCCTTACCTCCTATGTCTGTAACAAAACCGGTAGCCAATTTCAATGTGGCAAAGCACAAACCACGAGCCCATAAGTTTGAGGAACTTGAAATGAGTTTTTGATCCTTGTATAACCGCTGCCCAACAAGCAATGTGTTTGAGGGGTAATCAAAAGACTGCCAAAGAATTGCTCCTTTGTTGTTGAATAGAACCAAATTTCCCCATTCTGTCATGTTCATTCCCACCACGGACTTGCCTAATGTATTGGTTGACCACACATGGTCTCCATCCCAATTTCGCAGTACTAATTCTCCATCTACTGTAAGTTGTAGCGTCGCGTCTTCTTTCACAGGATGGCCTACATTTGTTGACCAAACTACACTGTGATTGCCTCCACCAACAATGGCAACTGAGAACAAGTAATAGGTGCAACTGCCGAAGCAGTAGAATCCACAAACAAACTCAACACTTCCCATTCTTGAGAAGATTGCTCTCATGGTTGTTGAGCTGTCTTCACTGATGAGACTCCTACCATTAGAATCATTTTTGTACCAAATAAGGGAAAACTTGAATTGAGGTAGAACATGGCACCAAATGATGGAAGGAAGAAGATCCAGCCGCCTCAGCAGAAGTTTGGGCAACATTTTGAGCTAAACACACACTGAAAACAAATGAGTAGAACAAAAATATGATTAATCCAGCCATGATCTCTGATGGATTACTTTCTCGCTCTTTTGTTGCTAGCTTTATAAAGAGTTACCAGAGTAAACTTGGGGGTGGGAGAACAAAAGTCATCACAAGTCAAGTCTTATAAAGGAGGTGGAGCAATTTTCTACAGGTTCTGTGGGCAGAGATTGACCAATGAGCCCATGTGAATGTCAATGCGTATCATAACTTCCAGGTAAATGAGCATGCCTGTAGACAGAGAGGTACATATGTATACATGTGCGTAATGATGGCTGGAATAAGTCTATGTACACCAAATTAAACCACAAAAAATAAATAAATAAATAATACACAATGGGGCTTACCTCTGGTGAAAAAAATGAGGCTAAGGATACCTCTGATAGGCCTGATCATGCTAACATGTACATTCTTGGTACTTTTATATGGTTTAATTCCTTAGTTTCTCACCCACCGTTTGTCCATTATGCAAAAAAATAATACTAAAATAAAAATAAAATTAAATAGAAATTAAATAACACTCAGTTTAATGAATATGTAAGTCCTTAGAATTGAAACAATTCAAAAAAATCCTGTTTTTAAATAAGAGAAGTTAAAATATGATTTACTTCCCAATTTTTCAACTAATATAGGTTTTCTTAATTTTGAGTTTGTTACTATACAAAATCTAAACAATCAGTTCAAAAGATAAATTTAAAGGTAAGAAAATTAGTTTAGGATAGGAGATGGTCAGACCTTTCTTCCCCACAAGACAAGTTTAGGATTCACCACTAAATGTAAATTGGTGAAGCATCTGAGTGTATTTAAGATAAAAATTTCAAAACCAATATCCTTGATTTCCTATTTTCTATTGTTACTAAGAATTTTGACTGCAATTCCAATATTTAATGAAAATTTGAATCTCAAAGCTTCCATCAGATTTTAATGCTTACCTGTCCTTGAAATTTTTTGGCTTTGGCTCTAAAGAATGAGAATCAACCATATGGCCAATGATAATTCCAAGTCCATTACTCTTCCTTTTGGTCGAGCACTAATGGTCAATAGAAGCTATCAATAGTTCGTGTCATGTGGACCATATAACAATAGAGAAAATACAATACAAACTAATAAATTTTACAAACTTTTCTTACTGGCGTGGCAATGTAGTATTCAATCCTAAAACTTTGTTATTTGAATGGCTCAGAAGGCCACTAGCGAGTACCTTTTTAAGTAAATTTTCCAAATCACACACACCGCACCTTTGACACAATGAAATATTGTCGATGCAACTAAAATAATTATTCTGTTATTGTAAAACACATGAAAAATACTAATAAAAAGTTTCCAACAAGTCTGTATAAAACAAATTAATCTCTTTCCACATATAAGTTAAAATCATGCTACATGAATAAATGAGAAAAATCCCATTGTTCAAAACATAAAACAAAGAATTGATGTCATAAACAGCCAAAGCAGTGTAAAATCTCCCTACCAGTAATCAGCACAAGAAAATTTCCCATCTTTGAAATGGTGAAACCTACTAGCATCTCGTACAATAATTTCTCGGTTTTCTATCTCCGATATGTACTTGATAGCAACATGGCAATCACTGCAGACAAGCAAATTCTTAATCACCCGGATTGGAACACCCTCTGGGGTGTTCATCAGAGCAAAAGCAATGGCCAACTTTTCGCTATGGTGTGCCAAGTTGTGTTCCTTCCCCTCAGCATCCATGTCATGTAAAACAGAGCCGGTGTCAGGCACGTAACCCCACAGTTTCATTTCCCAAGTCAGTTCTTTCAAGTACATATCAATCTCCATTGATTGTGGATGGGATTTGTCACCCATACAAAACTGGTGAACCTGGTTCTTCACCTCAATCCAGCTGATACCTGGCTTCTCTTCACCCTCCTATCTCTCATCACTTTCCTCACTTCTGAAACATCCTGCCATCTTTTAGCAGAGGCTTGAATATTCGACAGCAGCACATAAGGAGCCGAATCCTGAGGATCAAACCTAAGAACTTCTTCAGCAATTCTTTTAGCAATGTCTGCGATTTTATGGATTTTACAGGCAGAAAATAAAGTCTTCCATATAATAGCATCTTTCTTCACAGACATAGTTTTTATAAAACCTTCAGCCTCCTCCCAATAGCCAGACTGCCCAAGCAGATCAACGACACATGTATAATGTTCTAGCCGAGGCTCAAATCCATACTTTTCTTGTCACGCCCCAAACTCGCCCCGAAAAGTTTGGTAACGAGACCGGCCAGTAATCCTAGATTACCACAGGCCTTACTGTACAAAACATAAATAAACGGGGCTCGCGGAAGCGAAAAAGGAACTAATAGTCCAAAGAGCTGTGCATTTATATGAACATGGATTACATGACAAAAATGAGTTAATTACCCACATTCATTACATAACATGTACCATAATAACATATACAATACGTGACATAGATACAACAAGACAAAACTCACAACCGGCCTTCCAGGCCTAGCCTCAACTCGGAGGCTCTCAAAACTGGTAGGCTTCAAAACGGCGGCTCGGCTCGAGACTCCGCCTGGGCTTGACTTCCTGAATGCACACCTATAAATACATAAATACAAACAATGAGCTAAAGCTCAGCAAGTAACACTAATGTAAAGGGGTTAGTGAACGAACCCTAACATTTCCTACCAGTTATAAACAGTCAACAGTCATTAATGGCATAATCCACAGAACCTTTTTCATAACCTTTCACATAACACATAGAGTAAACAATCAAACAACTAGAGTAACCGGTCCGTACACCGATTAAACACATACCAACTAGAGTAACCGGTCCGTACACCGATTAAACACATACCAACTAGAGTAACTGGTCCGTACACCGATTAAACACATACCGAGATCTCGTAAACTGGTCATGGACCCGCATTTTCATGCCGTCCCCCATGACTTGGGACTATCTATGGATGCCATATAGATTTGCAAATAAGGACATTCGTTCACAGAAAACATTATCATTTCAAAAACATATCATAACGTATCACTTTAGAACATACTTTCATAATAACATACCATTTACAGAAATATTACTTACAGAGGGTTTCCGATACCGATGGCACGGTCTTCTCAATCTGACCTGCAAACATCAACAGTATAGCACATTCTTAACTTTCATTATCATTTCACATAATTCATCACATTACATTCTTCTTTTATTTCATTTCATGTTCATTCTCTTTCTTCTTTACATTCATGTCCATTTCATGTTCATAAGATGCTAAATGATGCAATTAACTTGTAAAAATCATGTAGAACAACTTCCCCAACTTTCCTGAAAATAAGCCTTCCCGCTCGAGCGCCCACATGTCCGCTCGAGCGGACAGTACAATTTGCCAAAAACTGCTGAGAGGTCGATTTCTCTGCTCGAGCGGGCTCCCCTCCGCTCGAGCGCACCCTGCGAAATTCTGAAATTCTGAACTGTTCAAGCTTCAATCTTTCCCTTTAGCAATATAACCTCAAGATGATGATAACCATGTTCCAAAACACTTGAAAACTCACTTGAATTAAACATTATAACTTCACTTCAAAACCCATATAGATCATTAGCAAGATCAAACCCATGAATTAAGTTGGAAATCCATGAACATATACATACAAGCTTTATATCTCTATATCTATGGAGGTTTTACCTCAATTTACCAAATAACATGAATTCTTGTCATATATGCATAATTTACACATAAATCCTCTTCTATTCCATTTACTTGCCATGAAACTATGGATGATCAACCTTAATTCACAACATTAGAAGAAGATCCTTACCTTTGGTTCTTGAATTGGAGAAGATTTAAGCTTCTTTTTCCCTTTCTTCCTCTTTCCCTCTTGGTCTCTCCCTTGATCTCTCTCTCTCTCTCCGAATTCTCTCTTCTCTCTCTTTCTCTAGATTTTTCCTTTCTCTTTCTTTGGTCTTTGAGTCAAAAGCCACCCATCCTTATCTATATAAGCCATATATATCATATAATCCACTTAAGCCAAAAACGTGAGCCAAACGGGTCTTAACGATTCAGACGAAATTCAGTCTTCAATTTATCGTTTCAGATAGTTCTAAAAATTCCCGGTATCACTTAGGCGTGTTCAATTTCATTTTCTGAACCCATTACGGTCATCAATTTCAGTCCCGAAGTTGCCATTCCCACAGATATTTTCAAAGTCAAACAGATATTCTTCAATTAAATCATATAATCACATAATTAATTATCGGGAATTACGTCACATGGTTTCGGGTCATTACATTTCTATCATCAAATTAAAGAATTGAAGTCCTTTATCTTTCAATCCACAATGACTACAGCATAAAGCAAGCTTAAAATAGTAACGTCGTTTGCATCCAACCCTACTTGATCCATCCGATTAAACAGCTCGATGGCTTCCACTCCCTTCCCATGGAACCCATGTGCAGCAATCATTGAACTCCACAAGACCACATCGGCTTTTTCCCTTTCGAAGAAAGCTTTTACAGATTCATCCAAACAACCACATCTAGAGTACATACTAATCAGTGAACTAATAACACCAACAACAGTACTTGCACCAGCTTTTATTGCCTCCGCATGAATCTGTTGGCCTTGTCCAAGTGTTGCTAACTCGAACATGAACTGATTACACTCACAAACGTAATCTTCTCAGGCCTAAAACCAGCCATTTTCATCATATTATACTGATCCAAAGCACCCTCAGAGAACCCGTTTTGAGCTCTACTCGCAATAAGCGTGTTGCAAGCAACCACATTGCGAATTGGCATTGCTTTGATCACTCTCTCTCCTTCTTCCAAACTTCCAGACTTCATGTACATGTGAGCCATAGAACTCCCAACAACTAAATTGAACTCAAACCCAGGTTTCACCACATACCCATGAACCTACCTGCCCGCATTCAAATCTTTCAAACCCGCACAACCTCGAAGAACACTACCCAGAGTGAACTCATCCAACATAAAGCCCAAACCATGCATTTGGGAAAACAAACTCAACCCCTCCTCGTTAAACTCAAACTGGGTCATACCCGCAACCATCGCTTTCCACGTCCCAACATGTCGCTCCGGTATTTCATCAAACACCTGACGTGCACTCTCTAAATCACCATTTTGAATAAACCCACCAATCAAAATGTTGCAAGACATGATGTTCTTCCTGGGCATTACGTCGAACAGTGTAGCGGCGGTTGAAAGTTCTCCGATTTTGGCATAGGCGTTGAGTAGGTGGTTGGAGGCGAACTTTTCTGAGGAAGACTCAGATGTGATGATCAGAGAATGGAGGTGTTTGAGGAGTGAGAGGGATTGGGTATGAATGCATTGTTGGAGGAGGTGAGAGAAGAGAGATGGGTCGGACCAAATCTCTGATGTAAATGATTCGAATGCTTCTTTGAGGCGGCCTTTGGAGCAGAGGTTGGTGAATTCGTTTGGAGTTTTGGAGGTGTTTGTGGAGAGAAAGCGAAGAGGCGTTGGAGTGAGAGGCCTAACACATGACTTTGACAGACCCATACATTTGGGTTGGTTTGGCTTAATGACCTGTGTAATAAAACTGAAGTTCTATTCTACTAGTATTTGGAGTCATTTAGATTCATTATATTTTGAGAAAAAAAATATTTATTTAAATAATTTTGATTAAGCTGATGCCAAAAAATCCGGACTATTTTTTAGGTCAATAAATAATTTTTCATTAATTTTTGTAAAAAAAATCATAAATTAAAAGATTTCATTCTTGTACATAAAATCTTCAAAATCATGAAAAATTACTAACAAATTAAAAAATATTGACAATTTTTTAGATGTCTAGAATAGTGAAAATGGATGAACAATTTGAAACAAATAAAGTAATCAAATAGATTCAAAACACTAGTTTAGTTTTATCAATTGCGTGATTTTGCAGAGAAATGTATATAATTTGCATGGTAACTTAGTAAATTGGGACATTTTGAGTTTTTATTTTTGTTAATTGTCCTTATTTGAATGATATACTTAAGTGATTTGCAAGTATTTAAATTTAATTGATAAGAGTGGATCAACACATTGAGCTTAATGATGGATCCACATATTAAAATATAATAAAAAAAAATTATATATGATTTGGAGTATTATGTGTCCCATCATTAGGTGTGATGTCTACATTTGTGTCTTATTTTAATTGTTTATCATCTCTCTTCTTACTCTTTGACATTTTAATTAGTTTTTCTCTTCTCCTAGGTACTTGAGGTTAGATTGGACTTGCAGATCTTTGGTGACTCAACTACTATGTGATATTATCCCATGCTTTAATTACTTTTTTTTCCCCTTCTTTTATGTTTTTAGTTTGTCTCAAGCATGCTTGCAACTAATGTAGAGTATAAGAAATTCAAGAAATAGTAAATTCAAAGAAGTAACGATATTTAGAAATTGACATGCTTTAAAAGAAAAACTGATAGGAGCCATTCATAATTTTGTTTCTAGTATTATTAGAGTCTTATTTTATGATTATTTTATATTTTCTTGAATTTTTAAATTAGGGGTACTTTGGTAATTTTTATACTTACTGATATGGGTTGTAGGGGCCTCCCATAAGTTGTTTTTTGGGTCAAGTTATTTAATTAGATTTTATTTATATTTCTTGTTTGGTCTTAAATTGATTTTGGAAGTCAAAGATATTGTAGTAGTTTTCTTTTCTCTTCTTTTCTTTTCTTTTTAAGTTGGTTTAGAAAGTCTCCCAATTCTCTAAAAAGCCATATAATGCTTGTAATTTAGGATTTATTACACTCTATACCCCTCAACTATCACTAATTTGTCTACTTTGTCCATAAACTATCGATTAAGTCTATTAAGTTCCTAAAGTATATATAGATTAAAGTTTGTTTAGTCCCTAAACTAGCAATTGAATCTAGTAAGTCTCTAAATTATTTAAATCAAACCTATTTAGTCCCTGAAAATGCAACAAAAATAAAATATAAGCTCATAAATATTATAAATTAGTAAAAGACCATATCTAATTAAAATTTTATTTCAAAAAACTTTTAAGTTTTATTACATCTTTAAAAAGTAGGCATTAGCTCTTATGGTGAATTTCCTTTATAAGGGTAAATGTAATTATCTATAGTATTTTGTAAGTTATATTCTAAAATGGCTACGTGTGCTTACCTTTATCTAGTATTATATGTCAAAAATAATTTCTAATTGATTATTTTTAAGTTTTTTGCTAAATTATTTTATATAATTTAATTAATATATTATTTTCCCTATTATTATTTGCAACAAATTAAACTATCTAATTCTAGTATATCTAATGCTCATATAATTTTATAGGCAATACTGAGAAATTAGACTCAAATACTAATTTAAACACAACTAAATAAAATACTTTTTAAAGACAAAATAAAAATTTTAAATTTTTTTAAGAAAATTTTAATTAGTTAGGGTTTTTTACTAATTTATAATACTTACGAGCATATATTTTAATTTTATAATTCTTTCAGGGACTACATAGATTTGAATTAAATATTTAAGAGACTTAATAATTAATCGATAGATTTTGATTCATGTATACTTTAGGTACTTAGTAGACTCAATCGATAGTTCAGTGACTAAATAGATAATTTGACTATACTTTAGGGATAGAAACTGTAATAAACGCTATAATTAGAATTAATGTTTTAAAGAATTTTAAAAGCTTTTGAAGCTCATTCATAGATTGTGTGATGTAATCAAACCTTGGGTGTGATGCCTAAAGATTTTAAGAGTAATTTCTAGACCTATCTTTTTCATTTTTTTTCCCCTTCCAATTTACTATTTTTGGATTATTATTCACAGCCCTCTAAAAATGAGATTTGCAACCTCAAAACCCCATCCAATCACCCCCAAATCAGAATTAGGATCCTCTCCTTGATCTCTCTCCTTAACTTCCAGCTTGCAAGGTTATTGGGCCTACTTTTGGGCCCAATGTTGATGATCCGAATCATTCACATTTTAGGATTTGTTGAGTATATCATACCTGTAAAAAATTAAGTTGATCAAATATCAGAAAGCATGTGTTCGAAAAACTGTTTATTAACTTTTTTTAAAAATGGTTTGTAGTTCGATGATCGAACATGTAGTTTCTGATATCCGATCAACTTGATTTTTTACAGGTATGATATACTAAACAAATCTTAAAATGTGAACGGTTCGGATTATCAAAATTGGGCCCAAAAGTGGGCCTAATGGCCCAACAAGTAGAGAGTTAAGGAGAGAAATTAAGGAGGGAATCCTGATTCCCTAAATCAACCCTAATCCCTTTCATTACCTATTAGCCTTCAATTTAACCCTTAAAACCCTAAATTGCTCATTGTTTAGGCCGTCAAATAACCTATGTTTTCAAAATCCAGCGCTGTCCCTACTCATCCTATATCAGCAACTTTTCTCATATTAATGTAATTTAAGAAGGCGATGACTTGTAATGGCTATCCTGTGTTATACTTTAAAATAGGTTCATATGACTTGCAATGGTCCAAACAGGTTGTAGCTGTAGAACTTAATCTTTGTTGTGTTTGTTCTAAGGAATAAGAGTATGGGACTGGATTATATATCCTGGTCAATACTGAATTTTCACGTTTAGATATAAAAGTGGACTTTTGGATTAACAGTCCTCCCAAACTGTATATCCTCCATTTGAGGGACTATTGAGTCCCTGAAGGACAGTGGGATATGAAAACGAGGGATTGAGGGGGGTCTAGATTTAGTGGTTAAAATATCAAATATCCTCAAACTATAGTCATTACACCATGTAATCCATGTCTAGTGATTTCAAATGAACAGGGGTTATGACATGATTCTATTAATCGCTTCTTAATCCAGGAGCATTCCAGACATGGGACAGAACATATAATCCTAAAGAATTGGTAATCAAAGAACATTTAATCAGGGACTAATAGTCTCATGTAATCTAGTCCAGCTTGTCCAAATAATCAAAATTCAGAACTGAATTACATAAGTTATTTGGTTACCTTAACAGAAGCTGGTGTTGCTGTGGAAGCATGGTTGTTGACTGTCGAAGAAGATGCTGTTGCATATGTAAAGTTGTAGTTGATGTTTGTATCCACCTCCATCAATCCCTCTAAAACCTTAACCACAATAGACATGGAAGGCCTTCTTGACTGATCAATCTGCAAACACCAAGCTCCAATCTTTATCATCCTGAACACATCCTTGGCATGATATTGTTTGACTCCTTCATCCATGTTTTCCACCATGTCAAGTAGTTGATACTCAATCCTCTCCAGCAACACTTGAAGCAGATGTTTTCTAGATTCTGACTGTGTGCTGTCAAAGTTTCAGCAGCCACTAACTATCTCAAGAAGAACAATTCCAAAGCTATAAATATCAGCTTTGATGGTGACTCTTGCTTGTCGCCACTCTGGAGCAATATATCCGAGAGTTCCTCTCATTGTGGTCAGAACATGGCTTTCGTCTCTGTTTATCAACTTGGATAACCCAAAATCAGAGATTTTGGCACTAAATCTTCATCCAAGAGAATGTTTTGTGGCTTTATATGGAGGTGAATTATTCTCTGTCGGCATTCTTCATGCAGGTAAGCTGGCCAATTGGCTATGTGAAGTATAATCTTCTTCTGACCTTTTCCAATTGAGGCAAGGTCTTTGGTTATTCCAGAAAATCCAGTTATCCAAAGAGCCATCAGTCATATACTCGTATACTAGAAGTCTGCAAGATTTTGTGCACAAAACCCAATCAACCTCACAAGCAATCAACCTCACAAGATTAACATGGTGTGTGTGTCCAAGTGTCTCAACTTCAGCAAAGAATTCCTTCATCCCTTGGCCCAATTTATCCAAACGCTTCGTTGCAATCTGAGTGCCATCTTCCAACATCCCTTTGAACACAATTCCAAATGCTCCACCTCCCAAGCTCTCCTTAAAATTTTCTGTTGCAACACATAGCTGTTCATATGAAAACCTCACTAGACTTCCTGGAACTTGCTTCATACAGTCCTCCGAGTCCTCTGAGCAGCTTGGGCACAACATCACAAAGCATGTAACAATTATAACAACAAAAATTAAAAGGGCACCAGCACACGACCTTGCTATTATTGCTTTTAAATTTCTTCATGAAGCAGGTGGAGAAGTGTCAGGCACAGTGCCTTCTACTTGTCCGTTTGCTGCCTTATAGAGAATTTGGACCTTGATAAATGTTGTAGATGCGAAACTGTGGTTTGGGATTTGCCCTTCTCTAATTGTCAATACCGTGGATGGGATATAACAATACCCATCTGAAACATTATTGTTGTACCTAAAAAAGACTGCACCACAGGAACAATTTAGCAGACAGATCTCTCTACATTTGTCTATGTCACTGATATTTGGAAATGTAGCATCTTTGGCGATGAGGTTGAAGTAGCTTACATTTCTAACTTCAACAAGATAGTTGAGAGGGTAATTTATATAGTTAAATTGGGCCAAGCTGGGTGATGGGCCGTTGGTGGGCCACAATACGAAAGGTTGTGTACGAAAGGCTGTGTAAAAGGGATTTTATATTAGTCCGGTCAAAGAAACCCCTAAAGTTAGTCCGGTCCAAGAGAATGTCGGTATACCGGTCAAAGTTTGTGCATCTAGCTCGGTCACCATACTAAAAGTTATACCGGTTATGGCGCAGTATGGTAGATCGGTCTAAACCTTATTAAAGTTAGATCGGTTTAGGCTTACTATGGTTTATGAAAGAGGAACCGAGGTATGCTGAGCCCTCTTCAGGACTTGGTTTTGGGTTAGTTCGGCTTAACTCTTCTATGGTTAGCTCGGTCTTGGCATGTGGAGCCGAGGTAGGAAAGAGGTAAGGAAGAGCCAAACTAACAGTTAGATCGGTCATTCCAGCAAGTCTAGCATGGCAATGTTATTTCGGTCATATGGTAATCCAACCATGGTAAAACCATCTCACTTGGTTTAAGCAGTGAGGGGGGTGTTGAAAGATAAGCATTATCTTTTCAGGAGCATGAATCCTAGGAGGACTCTACATGGAGGAGTAAGAGTCCTACTTGGATTGTGCCACGCGGAACCTATAAAAGCTCACAAACATCACCTATGGAGAGGTAACACAACTTTGATTTCCGAACACACAGAGCTTTTGTCTATTTGTCCAATTTACTGACTTAGGCATCAGAGAGGTTTCCGGCACACACCCGCCGGCTAGCTCACGTTTGTGTTTTCAGGGGATAAAGCGACGACGCACGGAGGAGCACAGACTTGATCAACAGGATTATACGAGAAGGTTTATTTCTTTCCCGTACAATTGGCGCCGTCTGTGGGAATTCAGACAAGGACAAAACCTCTTGATCAAGCTTTTTCTCTTTTAGAATCAATGGCGCACAACGAAGATTTACCATAGTCCGCCATTGACGGACAAACACCAGAAGGGGGTGCGAGGCAATAAGGTCTAACTTTGATCCGTCCTATGGCGTACTTAGAGCCACAACGACAGAATCCCAGGAGGGATACAAGGGGGAGAAGGCGGACTAACAGCCCCCGTCACTCTCGTTCACAGAGTCCAGAAATACAAAGGCGGAGGATTGATCCTCAAGCCTTGAAGGATCGCGTCAAGGAGCAGGACGAATTGATACGACGAATGGCGGTGGACATGGAATCTCTAAAGCGCCAAATGAAGGGAAAATGAGTGGCGACAGGAGAGGGGCGCACAAGTAAGACGCCCCCTCGTCACTCGGAAGGTCGTGGTAGGAACACCACACCCTCACAAGCAGAGAGTAAAAGCCTCAGGATAGGCGATACTCAATCCAGGTCTTCCAGAACTCGTCACTCCAGGTCTGAGAGGACGAGATCTGAGAGGTCGTACACAGAAGGAAGCACCTATTGGCCCTCACATATGCACCAAACAAGATGCAGACAGACGGAGTTGCCCAGATCATCCGACTTGCGAACTGTGCTCGAAGAAAAGGCACGATGGAAGGAGGACGCCAGGGCACGCGATCCACACAGAGTTTCTGCCTTACAGCGGTTGGCTCCTCGGACGCATGGAAGCGTCGAGGTTGGAATGCCAATACCGCGCCTTGCCTACGAACCAATGGACAAGGCATTAGCGAGGCTGCAGACTTCATCGTTTGTTCTAGCAATTGAAAACGCGCCCCTACCATCAGGCTTCTTTCAGCCCAAATTCACTACATATGAGGGAAAGACGGATCCCTACTCACACTTAAGCCACTTTCGCCAAGTCATGGTCGTATACCGGCGAAATAAGGCTTTGATGTGCATCCTCTTCCCATCAAGCCTTGGCGACCTAGGCTTGACTTGGTTCAAAAAACTTCCAGAAGGCAGCATAGCCTCTTGGGCGCAATTGGCGGAGGCATTTGTAACAAGGTTCAGAACAAACACCAAAACCCCGATAGAAATCGACCAGTTACTCTCCATCGACATGGGTGACAAGGAGACCTTGAAATCTTACAATAGTCGCTATTGGGAGACCTTCAACCAGATTGGGGACTGCCCCACCAATCTCGCCATTGCACAGTACAAAAGAGGCCTTCCAGTCGGGAATAGACTAAGGGACTCGATTACCATGATGCCACCCCTCACTATGGAAGCCCTGATGGAAAGAGTGCACCAGCACATCAGGGTGGAAGAGGATGGCGCCTGTGCCAAAACAAAATCTGGCACGGCCGCAGTACCAAAAAAGAAAGCCTCAGCAAAGGTCAACACGGTAGACCGTCCAAACAGAAACAGACGAGGCAAGCGAGACAACGGAGAGGACCATGATAAAAGATGGTTGAGAGTCCGCACTGCCATAACCACGGTATTAAAGAAACCGATCTATCGGATTCTAAGTGAAATAAGAGATGAGCCTTTCGTCAGATGGCCAGCCAAGCTAGGGGAGGTTCAGAAGGACTACGACGAAAGGTCACGGTGCACCTTCCATAAAGAAAAGGGACACCGCACTGAGAATTGCGCACCATTGAAGCAGCATCTAGAGGAGTTGGTGGCAGCAGGTCACCTGGATAAATACATTGAAGGAGGGGCGCAACCAGCCCCCCAGGATCATAATAACCCCAATGGGATGCCAATCGACGCCCCACCTCAAGGCATAATCAATGTGATACATGGAGTCTTCGAACCTGAGCGTGTATGCGAGCTCAAAGGATCAATCAAGAAGGCTGAGCACTTAAGAGAGGTACTAAGTGCACAGCCCACCATCAAAAAGGAGAAGACAGAGGCCACGAACGTCATGTCCTTTTCAGATAGAGACTTGGCAAGGATATATTGCCCTCACAATGATGCCCTGGTTGTCACTCTCCGAGTCAAGGATTTTGACGTCAAGCGGATTTTGATAGACCAAGGCAGTTCATGTGAAATAATGTACTACGACACCTTCAAACAATTAAAGTTGCAAGACAAAGACTTGGCACCTGCCGTGTCACCCCTGATTGGATTCAACTCAATGCCAGAGTGGCGAGTCGGTAAAATAATTCTTCCAGTCAGAGCAGGAAGCGTAACGAAACAAGTGGAGTTCTGGGTGTTGAAAGTCCCTTCCACTTACAACATCATCCTGGGCAGAACATGGCTGTATGCCATGCGATCAGTGGCGTCATCCTACCACCAAGTAATGCGGTTCCCCAACGACGCCAGGGTAATTGAAGAGGTCTATGGAGACCAGATTATGTCCAAGCAATGCTTTGTCACGGTGAACGGCAGCCGCGCTGCCAAGGGATATGTTCATTCGGTGGAAGAACTTGAGAGTAATGAACTGTTCACAGACGTCGGCAAAGCGGCTAATCAAAAAGCGGTGGAAGACTTGGTAGAGGTAAGAATAGATGAAAAGAACCCGGATAAGTTCTTTTTGCTCGGTTCGTCGTTATCCAGCACTGAGAGATTAGAGGTCTTGGAATTTTTGACCTCTAACATCGAAGTGTTCGCCTAGACTCCATACGACATGCCAGGCATTGATCCAAACTTCATCTGTCACCAACTCAATGTCCACCCATCCGCCAGACTAGTCATTCAACGCACTCGCAGATCGGTGCTCCACCACGCCGAGATAGTGGCGGAAGAAGTAGGGAACCTGGTGGAGGCTGGGGCAATCAGAGAAGTGCACTACCCAAGATGGATCTCCAACACACTCGTAGTGCCCAAAAAGAATGGCAAGTGGCGTGTCTGCGTCGACTACAAAACAGTCAACAAGGCATGCCCAAAAGATAGCTTCCCCCTACCACGGATAGATCAACTGGTAAACCTAACGGTAGGGCATAACCGACTTAGCTTTCTGGATGCATACAGAGGCTACCATCAAATCGCCATGCATGAACCGGACCAGGAGGTCACGTCCTTTACAACTCCAAGAGGACTTTATTGCTACAAGGTCATGCCCTTTGGCCTAAAAAACGCAGGGGCAACATTCCAGAGAATGGTCACCAAAATGTTTGAGCCATTGTTAGGCAGAACAATGGAGGCTTACATCGACGACATGGTGATCAAGAGCAAGGATGAGAATGACCATCTCAAGGACCTAGGTGAGATGTTTGAGATCCTAAAGAAGCATAAGTTACGCCTCAACGCGTCCAAGTGTGCATTCGGAGTAGGATCTGGCAAATTCCTGGGCTTCCTGGTGACCAACCGGGGTATAGAGGCAGACCCCTCTCAGATCAAGGCAATTCAGGATCTGGAGAGGCCAAATTCAGTAAAGGAAGTGCAGCATCTCACCGGCATGGCAGCTGCGCTCAATCGGTTCATAAGCCGGTCGTCAGACAGACTACGACCATTCTTCCATGCTCTAAAAGCCAAGTTTGAGTGGGACGAAGAATGCGACCGCGCTCTGGAAAGCCTGAAAGAATACATGTCTTCTCCACCACTGCTTGTCACCCCAATACCTGGAGAAGAACTCTACATTTACTTGGCAGTCTCACAACATGCAATTAGCGCAGTGTTGGTCCGTGCGGAAGGAATCCAACATCTGCCCATCTTTTATGTCAGCAAGACATTACTGAGCGCCGAAACAAGGTACTTGCCACTGGAAAAACTGGCCTTGGCCTTGATGATGGCCTCAAGAAAGTTGTCACACTACTTTCACACCCACACCATCGCCGTCCTCACTGCTTTCCCATTAAAAGCTTTGTTTGAAAGGGCGAACTTTTTTGGGCGAATCCTTAAGTGGGCAGTAGAGTTGGGACAATATGACATCAAGTTCCAACCCAGAACAGTGATAAAGGCTCAAGCTTTGGCAGACTTTGTCGTAGAATTCACCCCAGGAAGTCATCATACCTGCCCAGTCGACCTGACTGAAACAACCGAACTAGGGATGGAAGTTGACGTCGGAATAACGCAACCCCTGGCTCAGGCTACTCAGTCAGATCCCAAGGCAGACCGGAATAAAACAAGCAAGGAAGAAGCAAACCATACTACACCAAGTCAAGACTCACTAACAAATAAAGACTTGGCACAATCAGAGTGCAAGGGGCAGACAGCAGGCATGGACCATGGAGAAGAAGACACCGGCAACATAGAAGACCCCAAGGCATCATCTGATCCCTCCACTTACTGGAAGTTGTTCGTCAGAGAAATGTGGAAGCTCTTCGTGGATGGAGCATCCAACCGGCATGGAGCAGGGCTTGGCATAGTCCTCATCTCTCCAGACGGCCTAGTAGTGGAGCAAGCAGTCAACCTCGGCTTCCCAGCATCAAACAATGAAGCAGAGTATGAAGCACTTCTTGCAGGCCTCAAATCAGCATTCTACATGAAGGCCACCGAGCTAATGGTCTACAGCGACTCACAACTGGTGGTGAACCAAATTTCAGGTGACTATGAAGCAAAGGATGACAAAATGGCTAAGTATCAAGAGTTGGTCAGAACAGAGATCAAGAAGTTTGAAGTGGTGCGGATAGAACAAATCGGCAAGGAGGAGAACAGCAGAGCAAACGAACTAGCAGGCTTTGCCTAAATGGAAGACACCTCCATCCCTCATCCACTGCTGATCGACTACCTGCCTAGACCAAGCATTGAAGACCCCTGAAGCAGAGGAGGTATGTTGCGCCGATCTAGGCCCTTCTTGGATGGATCCCATCATACTGTTCTTAAAAGACAGCATCTTACCGGAAGAAAAGAAAGAGGCCAACAAAATAAGAGCAAAGTCGCAGCGATTTTGGCTCTCCCCATCTTCGGCATTGTACAAGAAATCGTTCTCAGGACCACTACCTTAAGTGTGTTCATCCTAGCAAAGTGGAAGCATTTTTGTTCGAAATACACGAGGGCGTGTGCGGAAGCCATCAAGGAGGAAGATCACTAGCATACAGAGCAATTTCGCAAGGATATTGGTGGCCATACATGCAAGCAGATTCAGAAAGGTATGTCCAAAAAATGCGAAAGGTGTCAAAAGTTTGCACACCAAATACACCAACCTGCCAGAGAACTTCTACCTCTAACTAGCCCATGGCCCTTCGCAATGTGGGGGTTCGACATAGTAGGACCACTTCCAACAGCACCAGGCAACAGGAAGTTCTTTCTCGCAGCAATCGACTATTTCACAAAGTGGGTGGAGGCAGAAGCCTTGGCATCAATCAAGGAAAAAGATGTGAAGAAGTTTGTCTGGCAGAACATCATTACTCGATTCGGCATACCAAAAGCACTAATATCAGACAATGGCACTCAGTTCGACGGCAGAATCTTCAGAGGCTTTTGTGAAGAGTACAAGATAGAGTTCTACAATTCTACACCGGCATATCCTCAAGCGAATGGACAGGCAGAAGCATCAAATAAGGTCGTCTTGGATGGATTAAAGAAAAGGTTAGAGAAAGCAAAAGGCAAGTGGGCAGAAGGACTCCCTCATATTTTATGGGCTTACCGCACTACACCTCGGCGATCGATAGGAGAAACACCATTCTCCTTAGCTTATGGTATGGAAGCAGTAATCCCACTTGAAGTTGGCCTCCCCACAATTCGAAGCGAAAATTTTGATCCAGACCTGAATGGCGAAGCCATAACGTTGAAACTTGACCTTGCGGAGGAAAGAAGAGACAGAGCATTGGTTCATATCGCTTCCTACCAACAAGAATTGTCCAGAAAGTATAACAAAACGGTGCATCCAAGACAATTCAAGATCGGAGATTGGGTGCTGCGCAAAGTGATGGGAAACACCTTGGTACCGGGAGATGGCAAGTTAGGGCCTAATTGGGAAGGACCTTACAAAGTGGTTGGACTAGCAGGCAAAGGGGCATACCACTTAGAAGATGAGGACGGCAAGGCAATTCCCAGGCCATGGAATACTGCCAATCTCAAGTTATTTTATTTTTAGCTTTTTTCTTTCAAGCATGTGTAATTTTTTCCTTTCTCAATAAAACAAGTAGTTTTCTTTTCAGTATAGACGTTTTCTTCTGTAAAAGTTTGTTTAAGTGAGTTAGGTGGATTAGGGGCATCAAAAACACAGTTGGCCGGAATAACCAACTGCGACCCTTCCTAAGCCCAGGATAAGGATCCAGGCTGCAGGACGTTTGGTCGGAATAACCAAACAATTTATTCTAAGTTGGCTGGAAAAACTAACTTAGAGGTTTGCTGGATTAAACCAACTCTTAGTACTCTTCAGCCGAAGTAAGGGTATAGGCTGAAGAGTAGTTGGCTGGATTAAACCAACTCTTATTACTCTTCAGCCAAAGTATGGGTATAAGCTGAAGAATGGTTGGCTGGATTAAACCAACTCTTGTTACTCTTCAGCTAAAGTATGGGTATAGGCTGAAGAGTGGTTGGCTGGATTAAACCAACTCTTAGTACTCTTCAGCCGAAGTAAGGGTATAGGCTGAAGAGTGGTTGGCTGGATTAAACAAACTCTTGGAACTCTTCAACGGAAGTTAGTATATCGGCTAAAGAGTGGTTGGCTAGTTAGCTCAGTCAGATTGCTTAGCTAAGACCGGAGTAAAGTATCTCGGCCGAAAATATTGTGTTTCGTTCAAATTGCAGTTAGAAAACAAGCACAAAGCAGGATAGTAAAATCGAGATAACAGTTGGAGCAAGAGAATTCATTAAAAACTCATCAAGAGTGCAAGCATACAGATCACAACCGAAATAAGTGTTGAGCTGAAAAGAAGATTTTCATTCATCAAGTAAAGAGCAAATATAAAGGAGGGGCCGCAGCCCGGTTACAAGTCCAAAACAACAGAAAAAAGAAAATTACAAAATCAGTTGAAAAGATCTTCAAGATCGGCATCAATGTCAACACGAAGACCAGTTTCAGAGGGTAGAGTAGTCTCGGTTTGGAGCTCGGTGTCTGTTGGAAGCACGGTTTCAGTCGTCAGGTCTTCAACCGTTGCCTCCAACCAAGCTGATTAGTCGTTGGGTTGTTCATTGACGACCGAGGTATTATTGGGCTCGGTTTCTTCATTATCGTCTGAACTCTGAAGAAACTGTTGTTGAACTGATGCAGCGTACTCCGCTAGTGAGCTCGGTATGAAATACTGAGGAGGATTGTATACCTCGGTCTCAGGTTCACAACCGAGCTGCACCACTGCTGCCCTCCAACCGCATTTGAAGAACAAATCTTTGGCGGCCTCACATTGTGGAATGTAGAGGGCCTCTCCCTCCTTAAAGCCTGCAGCGTTTGCGTCGTCCGCCTTCTTTTTTAGTTCGGCGATCTCTGCGTTTTTGCTGCCTTCGAGCTTGGCTAGCTCGCGTAAGTACTTATCTTTGGCCACGGCCACAGCTTTCTGTTTTTCCGCTTCAGCCGAGCTAACGAGTCCGGTTAGACGACCGTTGTCGAATTTTAGCTCGGCTAGCTGCTTCCTAGCTTCTTCAAGTTCGGTTGTTTTTGCTTCAACCTCTGCCATGGCCTGCCTTGCTGTCTTCCTGAGCTCCAGCACCTTTTTATGCGCAATTTGGCTCTTTTGCATGGCCTGAAAAAAAAGTAAAAGAAACTAATGACAAAACCGAACAGAAAGTTGGAAATATTTAGGGAGACAAGAAAAACAACTTACCAGGATCATTGATTTCGTCACTGACCGGATGGCCTTGAGCTCGGTCAAGTTCTTGTGAAGCTCCATGTCAGGGGGCAGACATACACTCTTAGCCAGATTGAAGGCTAGCATGTGGTCTTTGTCTGCCATCACTGAGTCGGTAGCACAAATAGCACGGTTTTGGAAAGTAATTTTTGGACTCCATTTAGAGGAGTTAGCTCGGTCTTCAAGTTCCGATTGCGGGCTCGGGGGGTGGTTCGGCAGAAGAATGGTCTCATCTTCGTCAACTAAGCGTTGCTCGACTTGGCTAGTCCGGGCACGCTTGTTCGCCCGAGATGTTGAAGGCTGTTGAGAAGGAAGGGCCACAATGGTTTCTTGAGTTTGGTTTGGTGGCGGTACTTCGGCTCTGTTTGTTTCGGTCAGAAGGGCCCTTACTCTGTTTCTTTTGGCCATTTCTTGCTTAGCTGTCAGAGGGACTAGGTTAATTTGTGGCAAGGTTGGGTCCGGTTCAGGGGGGTCCTCTAGTAAAAAGTCAGTTACTCTGGCTTTACGTCGGCTGGTGTGTCTGTATGTCGGTTCAAAATTCAGAAGCTTGGCCCAACTTCTCTCGTGATACTGTAGTGCGGCGCGCAGAGTGTTTAGATTGGGGTAGTTGTAAAGTGATTGAAGATGGGCTGAATCTGCATCAAGAAGACAAATTGTTAGTTCGGTTCAGAATGGGAAACTGAGATAAAAGAGAAGAATGAAAGGAAGCCGAAGTAATTCTATCAGGCGTTCCTTTTTTCCAATTTATACTTCGGCCAGGAATCTGGGCTTGGTGATCTTCAAAATTCCCAGACACCCAGAAAAAATCGTCATCATTCAGGTCTTTGTCCGGTGTATCTTTTATTATTTTCTCTCGGCGACGAAGTATTCTTAGATAATAAACCCAGCCGTCTTCTTTCGAACCTATGGAATATTGGTGAAACAATTCGGCTAAACCGAGGTTAATACCAGCTCGGCGGTTTAGCTCAGCTATACCATTTATTATACGGTATGAGTTTGTGGAAAGCTGGGTGGGACAAATCCTAGTTTGCCTAAGGAATTCACAAAGCAATGGCTGTACAGGGAATCGTAGTCCGGCTTCTATTATGGACAAGAGGGTAAAGGGTACAAAGCCCTGGTTTCCCAATGGTGTGACATCTTTTTTGGCCAAGGTGAGATGGACATCGTCTGGGATGTTATACTCCCTTCGGAATTCGGCCAACCCACTAGGTGTCTCTACTAAGAATCTATACTTCCCCATTTGTTCTTTAAGTTATGAATAAATTAGATTGGTTGAAGAATTGTGCTCAGTAGCTCGGTTGAGCCCTCAAAGGAGTGCCTGGGCAACCTAAGTCTGCAAAGTGGAAAACAAAGGTGTTAAGCACAGCTCGTTGGACCGTGCTTCAAAGTAAAAACAAGATAAAAAAGGTCCTACTTCGGCTATGTAGGATGTTACAGGTTCTATCTCGGTTTCAGCAAGGTGCTTGGTAGCTCGGATTGAGCAGGGGTTTTATTAGCTCGGGCTTGGTGAGCGATTCGATATCTCGGTCGAGGAGAAGGTTCTGTTGGACCAGTTGAGCTTCTAGGGGCAGCTTTCTGAGTTCGGTCTAAAAACTAAGAAAGCTGGTTTAGCCCCGAAGACCTAGTTCGGTCGGAGTTAAGGTTTCTCAGTACACTAAGTGCAGACTTAGTTCAGTTTGTTATCTCGGTTAAGGTAAATCAAAAAATGGTGACTTATTGAAACTACTGGTATATACGCAAGTTCTAGTTCGGTTATGGTCTGGCTAGATCTGCACATAGCACAAACAGTATCCTAGTTCGGTTGGGACGTGTTTATGGATCGAACAGTGTTCTACAGATTACTTCATGAAGTTCATGGGGTTTTTTCCCAGAAAAAGCAGAAAACAGTGTTTTGTAAAAACACGAAATAGTAAGCTATGGATTAAACGAGTGCAAAAAACAAGAAGAAGAAGAAAGATTCGAGTAGCTTACCAGGTCAAGAAGCACTAGAGGAAGAGGAGGGAAGAAGAACGCAGCCACAAGCTTCACAGTTGCAAAAGTTGAAGAACAATGGAGGCTTGAGAAAGAGAGTGAGGGAGATGAGAAACGTAGTGGTGAATCCAAAAATGAGGGGATTGTTTTGTAAAAAGGACGAAAATGGAAGGGCGGGGAACTGTTCAAATTTTGCGAAGTACGAGGGCGGCGTGACAGTTGCAAAAGGCCAATGAGAGCATGCCACGTGTCAGTAGAATGGGAAGCGATTCAGTTACACTGATTGAAGAGACGTTTTGACCGGACAAAACAGAGCTCGGTATGAACTTAGCTCGGCTGGATAGGCTTAGGAGTTTTAGCTCGGCTGGAAAGGCTAAACAGTTGCAAAAGGCCAATGAGAGCATGCCACGTGTCAGTAGAATGGGAAGCGATTCAGTTACACTGATTGAAGAGACGTTTTGACCGGACAAAACAGAGCTCGGTATGAACTTAGCTCGGCTGGATAGGCTTAGGAGTTTTAGCTCGGCTGGAAAGGCTAAAAAGGTTTTTAGCTCGGCCGGATAGGCTTAAAAACTTTAGCTTGGCTGATAGACAGGTAATCCCTATCATGCTCTGCAGATGGAATTAAGGGGCAATTGAGAGGGTAATTTATATAGTTAAATTGGGCCGAGCTGGGTAATGGGCCGTTGGTGGGCCACAATACAAAAGGCTGTGTAAAAGGGATTTTATATTAGTCCGGTCAAAGAAACCCCTAAAGTTAGTCCGGTCCAGGAGAATGTCGGTATACCAGTCAAAGTTTGTGCATCTAGCTCGGTCACCATACTAAAAGTTATACCGGTTATGGCGCAGTATGGTAGATCGGTCTAAACCTTATTAAAGTTAGATCGGTTTAGGCTTACTATGGTTTATGAAAGAGGAACCGAGGTATGCTGAGCCCTCTTCAGGACTTGGTTTTGGGTTAGTTCGGCTTAACTCTTCTATGGTTAGCTCGGTCTTGGCATGTGGAGTCGAGGTAGGAGAGAGGTAAGGAAGAGTCGAACTAACAGTTAGATCGATCATTCCAGCAAGTCTAGCATGGCAATGTTATTTCGGTCATATGGTAATCCGGCCATGGTAAAACCATCTCACTTGGTTTAAGCAGTGAGGGGGGTGTTGAAAGATAAGTATTATCTTTTCAGGAGCATGAATCCTAGGAGGACTCTACATGGAGGAGTAAGAGTCCTACTTGGATTGTGCCACGCGGAACCTATAAAAGCTCACAAACATCACCTATGGAGAGGTAACATAACTTTGATTTCCGAACACACAGAGCTTTTGTCTATTTGTCCAGTTTACTGACTTAGGCATCGGAGAGGTTTCCGGCACACACCCGCCGGCTAGCTCACGTTTGTGTTTTCAGGGGATAAAGCGACAACGCACGGAGGAGCGCAGACTTGATCAACAGGATTATACGAGAAGGTTTATTTCTTTCCCGTACAGATAGTGCTTCTCGTCAAAGGGAGGTGGGCAAGACAAAGAAGTAATCCTAGAGCAACCCATATAGGGTATTTCAAGCTGAGTCTGTTGCTGATGTTCACCATAGTGGTGAGGATCTTGACATTCACCTAAATCATGGGTAATCATATCAACAATCTCCCTCAACCTATTGGCATTACTGTGATGGAATATCTTCAAATGCCCATCACTACCTAATTTTATATATGCAGTGCTAACAGTGGAGGGAAAATTGATGGGAATTATTTAAATATTGATTGAGATGTACCAAAATTCACAAGCTCTGCATAGGATGGTCCTCTGCTAGTGATTGAGGTTTGATCTGGCACCAACTGATAATACATTTGTGGTTGACCCTTACCTCCTATGTATGTAGCAAAACCGGTAGCCAAATAATGATACACAATGGGGCTTACCTCTGGTGAAAATAATGAGGCTAAGGATACCTCTGATAGGCCCGATCATGCTAACGTGTACATTCTTGGTACTTTTATATGGTTTAATTCCAGGTGTGTGGTGATTTTTGTATTTTTGGAACAAATTCTTAGCTCCTCACCCATCATTTGTCCATTATGCAAACAAATAATACTAAAATAAAAATAAAATTAAATAGAAATTAAATAACAAATATGTAAGTTTTTAGAATTGAAACAATTCAAAAAATTCTGTTTTTAAAAAACAGATGTTAAAATATGATTTACTTCCCAATTTTTCAACTAATATAGGTTTTCTTAATTTTGAATTTTGTTAATATACAAAATCTAAACAATCAGTTTGAAAGATAAATTTGAAGGTAAGACAAGTAGTTTAGGATAGGAGACGGTGAGACCTTTTCTTCCCCACAAGACAAGTTTTGGATTCACCACTAAATGTAAATTGATGAAGCATCTGAGTGTATTTAAGATAGAATTTTCAAAACCAATTTGGCTCTTGATTTCCTATTTTCTATTGTTGTTAAGAATTTTGACTGCAATCCCAATATTTAATGAAATTTTGAATCTCAAAACTTCCATCAGATTTTAATGCTTAACTGTCCTCGAATTTTTTAGGCTTTGGCTCAAAAGAATGAGAATCAATTATATGGCCAATGATAATTCCAAGTCTATTACTCTTCCTTTTGGCCGAGCACTAATGGTCAATGATAATTCCAAGCCTATTACTCTTCCTTTTGGCCGAGCACTAATGGTTAATAGAAGCTATCAATAGTTCTTGTCATGTGGACCATATAACAAGAGAGAAAATACAATACAAACTAATAAATCTTACAAACTTTTCTTACTCGGGTGGCAATGTAGCATGCAATCATGAAACTTTGTTATTTGAATGGCTCAGAACGCCACTAGCTAGTACCTTTTTAAGTAAATTTTCCGAATCACACCGCACCTTTCAGGGGCGGAGGTAGGATTTCTTAATTGGGGGGCCAAATTAATATTATAAATGTGGACTTAAATAATAAATAAATATCCACTAGCTATAACCATTTATGAAGCAACAAAGATTAAAATTCTTTATATATTAACACCATGATATAACAAAAAGTGTGTTACAAAATGACTATATCTTGTCTCCTTTACTGTAAAACTAACAAAAAGGCACATAATTTCCTATCAAAGTTGTGCTCGACGATGCTTCAGAGAATAGAAATCATCTATAATCATTTCTGAGCTAAAATTTATACAAAACATTTCCTATAATCATTTCCTAGAAATCATCTGAAATCATCTATAATCATCTGAAATCATCTATAATCATTTCCTATCAAAGTTATACAAAACATTAAATAAATTCAAACATAAAATATACAATTTATATAAACAGATTAAAATTAACAAACATAAAAACAGGGAGACTTACCTTCTATTGAGAAAAAAGGAGAAATACTGATGATAGTGATAGGTGAGAACATGTCCAAAACCTGGGAGTCATTTTCTCTACTAATCATAAGGAAAAAACCAAAATAAAAATGAATATCTCATTCTCTATTTATTAACTAAATATTTTAATGTTAAAATAAATTAATAAAAACAAAGTGAGTTCATGAGTTATTGAATGTTACCTTTCTTTGTCAATTGCTTTCTAAAAGGTGGGTTTTGCCATTAAGAGTTATTGGTTCTCCTAGTTCATAGCAGAAAAAAGAAGAAGAGAAAACCCTTTCAAATGAGAGCTCTATTTTTATTTTATTTTTTGAACTGCTCTAATCTGAGATGTTTGCTTGTTTGTTAAAGCTCCAAACTTCCTCTACAAGCTTGACATCCCATCCCACCACGTGACTCACTTGTGAGTTGTAACTTATATCACATGACTTTTATTTGTTTTTTAATTTTTTTTATTCACAGATATTTGTTTGTATTATTGGATGAGGTGGGGCCCAATCTTTGAAATGGGAGGGAAAGAAGACCAGAGGTGAATATAAATAAGGGGGGTCACTGTTAAGAGATTACATAAAAAATATATATTTAACACACATATATATATATATGTATGATTTTTGTTGACTTTGCCGGGGCCAGGACCCCCCTGACCCCCCTTCCCTCCGCCACTGGCACCTTTGACACAATGGAATGTTGTCGATGCAACTAAAACAATTGTTCTGTTATTGTAAAACACATGAAACATACTAATAAAAAGTTTCCAACAAGTTTGTATAAAACAAATTCATCTCTTTCCATATATGAGATAAGTTGAAATCATGCTACATGAATAAATAAGAAAAATCCCATTGTTCGAAAGAATTGATGTCATAAACAGCCAAAGCAGTGGAAAATCTCCCTACCAGTAATCAGTACAAGAACATTTCCCATCTTTGAAATGGTGAAACCTACTAGCATCTCGTACAATAATTTATCGGTTTTTTTTTTTATTTTTTTATCTCCGATATGTACTTGATAGCAACATGGCAATCACCGCAGACACGCAAATTCTTCATCACCCGGATTGGAAAAGCAATTGCCAACTTTTCGCTGTGGTGTGCCAAGTTGTATTCTTTCTCCTCAGCATCCATGTCATGTAAAACAGAGCCGGTGTCAGGCACATAACCCCTCAGTTTCATTTCCCAAGTCAGTTCTTTCAAGTACATATCAATCTCCATTGATTATGGACGGAATTTGTCATCCATACAAAACTGGTGAACTTGGTTCTTCACCTCAAACCAGCTAATACCTGGCTGCTTCTTCACCCTCCTATCTCTCATCACTTTCCTCACTTCTGAAACATCCTGCCATCTTTTAGCAGATGCTTGAACATTCAACAGCAGCCCATAAGGAGCCAAATCCTGAGTAATCACCAATCAAAACCAATTTGAACAAGTAATCATATTCATCTTCAGCTCTATACCAATTTGAACAAGTAATCATATTTTCCAATTTGAAATTTGAAGAAAATATAATAAATTTTATAATTTTGACATAGTTTTATTAAGTCTAACTAAATTGTTAATTTATATAACATTTGACTTAGTTTTTATCAATAATTTGTTAGTTATACATAAAAAATAATATTATCATCTCTTTTACAAAAAAATATCTATTGTATGTTGTTAATTTTTATATTTTTTAACTATTTGTAGTAATTTGAATTCATTAAATTTTCCTAAAAAGATAAAAATTAAAAATTATAAAATTTATTATATATATTTTTTAAAAATTCAGAGTTGATCAATATAACTTAAAGAGAAATTCTAATATACACACACTTGAAAAGAATATACCGTACGTACCTCTAATTATGTTATTTTCTTTTTTTAATTATAACATCATTTTAGTTATGACCTAAGAATTCTTTAGTTATACCTCCTGTTATGTTTTGTTATAATAATTTTTTTTTCTAATTATAACTTAGAAAGTATGAAATTATATATTTCTTTTTTAATTATAAGATATATATAATATATAACCTTTAAAAAATGCGTACTTTTCCGCCCTTAAAATATTGATTAGTAGCCAAAATGTTATGATGGGAGTCAAATGCCAGCTTGATGTTATACCTAACATGATAATCTTAAAATTACAAATTAAATACACAGTTTTTCTTCAAATCTTAAAAATAAAAAAAATAAAAAAAAAGTCTTAAAAATCACAAGTTGAGCTTAAATCATAACTATAAATAGCAAGTTTAATTTACAAATCTTTTTTTCTTAGTATTTTTTTGTGCTATAATTTTTAATCCTTAACATTACTGATTATACACAAAATCGATACAACTAGGTTAAATTACTAATTACGTTTTTATTCAAGGGCGGACCTAGGATTCGTCAATGGGGTGGGCTAATATTAAGGTAAAATTATATAATATATTTTAAATATAACCACAAAAGAAAAAAGAGAATTTAATAATATAATCTAGATTAGTATCTAAATTTATTGATTACAAACAATCTAACTAAGTTGTGCTTGACGAGTCTTGAAAGATTCGAATTCATCGATTACAAAATCTAGATCAATTTTCAAAAAGCATGAAAAACAATATGCTTTATCCTTTGAAGGAGAATACTCTATAGCTAAGAAATTATTTAAACCAGATATGTTGAAATCGGCGATTCTGCTTTCCAAATGAGGACCTAAGATACTCAAGTTTAGGTTGATAAGGCCCCAAGTTCACATAAGTTCGTCTAACCTCATCCCGTTGATTAACTAGATGTTCACAAATTTGCAAGCGTAAACCAGGATCCCGTTCAATATTAGTTGAATCAAATTCGCTTGGTTTATTTGCTTGATGCATGGAAGGCGGCTGCACATCAGAAAATGAGGTTTCAACAACATTGAATGTTGTACTACTAGATTTTTGTTTTGATTGATGGAATGAAAAAAAGGGTTTTTCTTTTTTTTGAGTGTGGAGGTTCCATTATTTATAACCTAAAAAAAATTTTAAAAACAATTTAGCCCTATTTAATATTAAACCAGAGTATATTTGTAATAATTTTAAATACTAGGGTTTCTAGATACATCCTCAATAATTTTTATTTAAGCTTTCATTTTTTTTTTTTATATATGTCCAAAAAAACTCTTTCAAAGTTCAAAAAGCAAAAGCAATATAGAATATTGAACAAGGCAGCATCATAAAAAAACTAAAAGCAATATAATATTTGTTGCATAAAGACAAAATTTCAAAATCATTGTTAATCAAATCCATTCTCAACCAACGAAATAAAATAATTGATTAATTACACTTACCAAAAATGTTAGGAAAGTAGAGCTGCTGGTGACGACGGAGAGGGCCGCTGCCTATCTATTGGAAGATGTGAGGATTGTTTTAGAAGATTTGTTAATTAAACAAATACAAATCTATTGGGCTGCCTATCTATTTTTTTGGGTAAGTATTGAGCTGCTATTGGCAGCCCATCTAAAAAACAAACAAAAAAAACTATTGGCCCTTATTTGGGGCGGGGGTGGGCTGGGAGAGGTTGGGAGGCTAGACTGGGCTGGGAAAAAAAATTTCTACAGATTTTTTAAATTTTGGGCTGGGCTGTAGCCACCTATGCCCAGCCCTAGGTCCGCCCTTGTTTTTATTGCCAAATTCTAAACATTCGACAAAAAAGTGAACTTAAGGTTGACAAATAGAGTCTAAAGTTTTTTACTAGTAAAGCAACAAGATTAGAATACAAGTAATTATGGAAGAGGAAATATTGATATATTGACTGTAGTTATACGTTTAGCTTATTTCATTTAGTGTTTTTATTTTAATTTTTATTTTTAGTTAAAGTATTTTAATTTTTTTAAAGTTCATTCAGACTAGATAATCTTTCAAATTAAAAATATATATATATCAGTAAAGACAAAAATAGTTCAATTTTTTTTTTATTATAAATTTTACTCATTTTTGTCTTTAGTAAAAAAAAAATTAAACAAAATTGATTTTTTTTTTTTTTAATTATCAAGATCATTTAGTCCAGACAAACTTAACAAGTAAAAATTATGACATAATTTAGAAAAAAAAAAAAAAAAAAAGGTTTACTAAACACTAAAAGGGCATTCAAGTTTAGGTAAACTATCAATAAGCGCTAATAATTTAACTTAATTCTCAACAAATCCTATTGAAAATAAGTGTTAATAAAATCATTGTTAAAAATAAATTTTATGACAATTTTTTGCATATGTCGCTAAAAATTGACAATTAGTGACTTTTTTGTCACGATTTTTATAAATTGTCGCTGAAACTTATAATTAATAATATTTTTCTGTGACGAATTTTTCAAACTGTCGTTGAAAGTTAAAAATTAATGATTTTTTTTGTGACTATTTTTTTAAACTGTTACTAAAACTTATAACTAGTGACATTTTTTGTGACAAAATTTTCAAATGTCGCTAAAAATTAACAATTAATGACATTTTTAATAGTGTTTGATGAAAAACGTCATTAATTATCATAGGATCTATTAGACAATAAGTCCACCTATTAGGATCTACACGTAAGTCTCCCTCTAATTTATTTATTAATAAATAATATAAAATTAAAATAAATATTTATAAAACTCCTTATCCAAGCACTTTGGCACCATGGATTACATGTTTTTCTAAGCATTAAAAATATCGGGTTGAGAGGGCCATCTAACCCATGTCCTCCCCTAACTGCATCGATCTATTAGTAAGGATTTTTTTTTCATTAAACTTATTGGTTGTTCTTATATTTTACTCATGTATTTATTTATTTAATGTATTATCGATAGTGCTAGAACCTTTATTTATCAATTGAACCTTTGTTTAATCCAAGATTTTGTTTGGTTGCAAACAGAAAGAGCCAACGAATTCACAAAGGAAGAGAAAAGCATAAGAAATGTATGTCTTTTTCCTAACACATGTTTCATAAGTTTGGTTTGATTCACGGATGAACAGATAAATTAAGGGCATATTTAACAGATGGGGACAAGCATTATAAATAAAGTAACAAAAATTAAGGGCAGAGTGGAAAGAACTCTAAATAACAAACTTGATGCTCTGATTCATTCTTCAAAGTGAGAAAACAGATTGAAAATTCTTTAAAACAGTGTAAAATACAACAGACTTTCAAACTCAATTTGGAGTTTCCAATACCCAGATGGGTTCAATAGTGCCACGGCCTATCTTTCTGTTGATGCATTTTGTTGTTCTCATATGCTCTGTTTGTGGTGGGAATGAGACTAACCGGCTAGCCTTGCTTGCATTTAAGTTTGAAATAACCAGTGATCCATTCGGTGGTCTCAACTCATGGAATGAATCAATCCACTTCTGTCAATGGTTTGGCGCAACATGTGGCTGCTCCAACTAGAGGCTCATTGTGTTGAACTTGGATCTTCAAAAATTAACAGGCTCCATTTCGCATCACAGTGGAAATCTAAGCTTTCTAAACGAACTATCATTGAGTAACAATAGAGGTAGTCACAAAATTCCCCCAGAACTCAATCGTTTTCCTGGACTGCAGAAGTTGTCACTGCTCAATAATTCAATTAGCGATGAAATTCTCGCTAATATATCTGCTTGCTCTAATCTTGTTGTCCTTGAATTTTCTGGCAATAGGTTGGGAGGGAAAATTCGAGTGGAGCTGGGTTCCCTGTCTAAGTTAAAGAGACTGTACATTGGGAGAAACAATCTAACGGGTAGTTTGCCTTTTTCTTTTGGGAATCTATCAGCTCTTACTGAATTTGTCACAGAAGAAAATAGTAATGGTGGTGACAAACTTGATGATCTAGGTCAATTGACAAACTTGCAAGTTTTTCTGTTAAGGGTTAACAGGTTAGTTGGTACCATTCCTTTCTCAATCTTTAATCTCTCGTCTATTACATAATTTAATGTTGTAATGAACCAAATTCAAGGGAGCCTTCCCTGGGACCTAGGAATTACTGTTCCCAATCTTAGTGTCTTTGAAGTTGGTATAAACTCGTTTACTGGATCCATTCCTATTATAATGTCTAATGCCACCAAACTACATCACCTTGGCTTGGCCGGTAATAAATTTACTGGAAAAGTTCCTTCTTCGGACAACTTGCATGATCTTCAGCTATTAAGCTTTCATGGAAATGGTTTGGGAAATGGGGAAGTTGATGACTTGAGCTTTCTCCATTCTTTGACCAATGCGACAAATTTGTACGTTCTAGATCTGAGCAACAACAATTTTGGAGGATTGCTGCCTGAATCAATTGGCAATTTATCCACTCATCTTGGTAAACTAATATTGAGCAACAATGAAATAGTTGGAATCATCCCAACCGGGACAGACAATTTGATCAATTTGCAGCTTCTTGACTTGTCAAACAACAATTTCACAGGTAACATTCCTTCTGATATTGGAAAGCTTCAAAAGCTATAGAAATTGGAACTCTCAGGTAATATGATCTACGAAGATATCCCATTGTCTTTTGGAAATTTAACTGTGTTGGCAAATCTTATGTTATGCAACAATAATATTCGTAGCAGAATCCCTTCAAGTCTTGGGAAATGCCAAATGTTACAGGAAGTAAGACTTATTCAAAACAATCTTAGTGGTTCCATACCCAGTGAAGTTCTCAGTCTCTCATCGTTATTGTATCTATACATATCTCATAATGATTTGGCTGGTTCCCTTCCAATGGAAATCGGAATTTTAAAAAATCTAGAAGAACTTGATGTTTCCGAGAATATGTTGGCTGGTGAAATTCCAAGCACTCTTGGTAGTTGCCTAAAATTGAGATTACTACATATAGAGAGCAACAAATTCTAGGGAATCCTTCCTTCATATTTAAGTAATTTGAGAGGTATGAAGGAGTTAAATCTTTCTCAAAATAATTTCTCTGGAAAAATCCAGACTATTTAGAGGACTTTCCCTTCTAAAAAACTTAAATCTACCATTCAATGATTTTGAGGGTGCAATACCAGAAAGTGGCATATTTCAAAATGTAACATCTATTTCTGTGAAGGGAAACAACAAGATTTACGGGGGGTATACCTGAATTACAGCTGTACAGTTGCGATTTCAAGGGGTTCCAAAGGGAAAATTTTACTTGAAGCTTGAAATTAATAATCCTCATAATATGTTTCCTATATCTTTGCTGGTGTAGAAAGACTAAAAAAGTACATTCTTTCAAATATTTAGAGCTCTCATTTTTGAAATTGTCATACCAAAGTCTACTTAAAGCTACTGATGGGTTTTCTCCTTCCAATTTGGTCTGTGTGGGTAGTTTTGGTTCTATGTACAAAGGAGTTCTTGGTGAAGGTGAAAATGTTGTAGCAGTGGAAGTACTAAACCTTCAACGCCTTGGAGCTTCCAAGAGTTTCTTCATCGAGTGCGAGACCTTGAGGCACATAAAACATCGAAATCTTCTCAAGGTTCTCACAGCATGTTCAAGTGTTGACTATCATGGTAACAATTTCAAAGCTCTTGTTTATGAGTTTATGGCTAATGGTAGCCTAGTGGATTGGTTACAAGCAAATGAGAATGAAGATGAGGTGCATAAATACTCACGGAATTTAGACCTTATACAGAGGTTAAATATTGCCATTGATGTTGCTTCTGCACTTGATTATCTTCACAATCATTGCTCAGAACCAATCGTTCACTGTGATCTCAAGCCGAGCATTGCTCTTCTGGACGATGAAATGACTGCTCACGTAGGTGACTTTGGATTAGCAAGATTCCTTCCAAAAGCTAACTATGACTGTTTAGCAAACCAATTAAGTTCTGTTGGTATAAGAGGATCTGTTGGTTATGCTGCTACTGGTAAATATACCTCTCAGGTTCTTTGTTTTCCTTTGTGCCTTCACTGCACTATAGAATCTATTTTTGATTCACACAACCATGAATCTACTCTTTTAATCAATGAAACAGAGTTGATGGTTTTTATGCTTTTGTTCCTCACAATGCACTATAATAAATATTTTGCTGATTGTTTTCAGTGTATTTCTCTCACATACAATACAATGGATGGATGGATGAATGACTTTTTAAAACTATAACTTTTATTTTATTAAATATTTTTTTTATTTTCCTCATGTTAGGGCATGTAGTTTACTTGAATTTGTGATTATTTTGTGCCATCAATGGGTGGATGTACCAATATCAGCAAATTGTAGTCCCTAACATATTAATGCATGAATTGCAGAATATGGCATGGCAAATGAGGACTCAACATTTGGTGATGTATATAGTTATGGCATCCTTTTATTGGAGATGTTCACGGGGAAGAAACCTGCAGATAACATATTTTGTGATTGTTTGGGTCTTCATATCTTCCTTAAGATTGCTTTGCCCGAACAAGCAGCAAGCATTATTGCCTATCCAAGATTGTTTAAACAAAAATATCTATAACAACCCTCGTTCTTGTCTTAATCATGCTCATATGGATTTACATGATTTTTGCCTTGTTAAGCTTGCATATGCAGACTTTGATTTGTTTTGCCTAAGTGTTATATGCATGCTTTGTTCCTTGCCTTGGGTGTTGAGCCTAGGTCACACCTTTGAACCTCTTATACCTAGGCCGTTGAGTGTCAACACCTAAGATCATCTTGAAACCACCTTGGTTGACCTCCACCTTCACCTGGTATCTTGGCCGAGATGTGCATCATTTAGGCCGAGGTGTGCATCACCTAGGCCGAGATGTGTATCATCTAGACTGAGATGTTTATCATCTAGACATCTTAGATCTTTGATCCTTGAACCTTTCAACCTTGTTGTGCACCTTAGCTGGCACCTAGCAACCTTACTCCGGGACTGGTACAACCTAGGCCGAGGTGTGGCACATCTAGGCCAAGGTGTGGCACACCTAGGTCAAGTGTTATCTTCACTAGCCGAGATTAGGGAAACCTTACTTGCCCGAAGCCTATGTCTTGATCTGAGATCATTGCCTTGTCAGAGTGCCCATGCCACCTTACTTGTTATACACACTTTGTCATACTCTTGTCTTTTCATTCTGGCACCTTTTTGAGGAGATTTGATCAGATGATGCGACGTGTCCCAGTAGTGGTTTAAGCTAGCTAGCAGTGAGGAACCCCTATCATTTTCCATATCTTTGCCTTGTAGGGAGAGAAGCTCTAGGAAGAAGAAGAAGGAGTTCTTAGAGTGAGAACTAGATTTCCAAGCTTGATCTCCATACCTTGAACCGATGGATTTGTGTTTTGAGGTTAGATTCTCAATCTATTCTTGTTGTTCTTTATGTTAATCTGATCACATTGCATGATCTCCCATGATTCATGAGCCATGCATTGATTTAAAGTTTTGTTTTAGAAAAAGAAAGTGATGTTCTTGTGTTTTTGAAAGAAAAAACCATGTTTTGATCCAAAAGTTTAAATCAAATTCTATGTTTTTGTGTTTGTTTCCATGAAATCTTCACGTATGGGTACCTAGGTCCATGTTTTTGAACTCATATTATGAAATCCCAAATTTTGAATAAGAGGTTATGATTTTAGCATTCACGTTCTTCATGTTTTTCAAGAGAAAACCCAGATTTCCAGACTTCACCATTTCCCTAAGTGTGGTCACCGAGACCACCCTTGTCCAGACCTCACACCTAGGCCAAGCATCATATCTCAACTTGGCCTACCTTGCATGAACACTCACACTTTGGTTTTTCTCGCATGCACACCTAGGCCGACCACTTCACACCTAGGCTGACCATGGTACACCCTTGCCGGTACCTTGTAACATCTCAGCAAGCAGCCACACACCTAGGCTAAGGAGACCACACCTCGGCCAAGAGGTGTGGAACCTCGGCCCAGAGGTGTGAAACCTCGGCCAAGACCTCCTGAGTTCACCTAGCTAGGCCATTTCGGCCTAGATCATCTTTGTACATCCATTCCAAGACCTGGTTTGTACCCAGCATGAACATTGATTTAAGTCCCATCACATGTTTTGCTTTGTCTTGATTTGGTTTTGGGATACTCATGAAAAGCTTGTTTTGAGAGTGCATTGCATACCCATCTTTGAGCATCTCTTCTTCTCTTCTTGAAGTACATTCAATGGGATTTATTATGTATTTTGTAGGTTTTGGATTCTTGCCCTAATTCCCTACATCCGAAGAGCTATTGTGAGTGGTATTTTTAATAAAGCTATGTTATAATGTTTTGGATAAAGCTTTGCTTTGTTTTGGAAAAGTATTTAATGAAGTATGAATGATTATCCATTAGCTTTTGCATCAAGTATTATCTTTGTTTTGATGACATTCTTGGAAGGTTCTTTCGTGCTAGGGGACGTTAATACATGTAACGCCCTTGTTTGAGATATCTCCTTTGCCACCGATGGTCATGAACGGGTGGGTTTGTCTAATTGATTTTGGGTCGGCCACCGACGGTCATGAACGGGTGTGCTTTCGATTCCGGGTTGATTATTCCTTTGTTTTGTCAGGAATGTCATCCCTTGGTATTATGTAGATGTTAGTAAACATCCTAAGAAGCTTTGAAAGACTTTGATTGATGAACTCGGTTCATCTCTTGATTTTATTACAAGTTATGATATGTATGGTTTTGATAAAGATCTCAGATGTCATTCATTCAAACCTTTATTGCTTATATCATTCATTGAGTTTTCAGCTCACCCATCTCCCTTATATATATATATGTAGGTGATGATCCGGAAGGCGAAGTCGCCTAAGCTTTTGTTGGCAAATGTATTTTGATTCATGTTTTGCTAGCATCTTGAAGATTATGCTTCTTAGCTTTATAGTTTAATCCTTTTGATGTTTTGGGCTTGAGAAGCCTTTTGATCAAGATGTATTATTCACTTTACCTCATTTTGTATTAAGTTGTAAAGCCACATTGAGATGTATGTCATTTCATTTGATCTATGCACAGCTCTTATGAACTATTTAGATTTAAATTTATACTTCCGCACATGTAAGCCCCATATGTATACTCTGTTTGTGTGGATCCTTATAAGTTGGCCTTTGGTAATCTTAGATTACTAGCCATCACGGCATCATTCTGCTAGGGGCGGAATGGGGTCGTGACAATATTAGAGCTCTACTAATAGTCACAAAATTCAGGAGTGCTTGATTTCGATTCTTAAAGTTGGAATTACTTGTTCAGAGGAATGACCAAAAGATCGGATGGCGATTAATGATGTTGGTACTCAGTTGCAAGTGATCAGAAACACTCTTGTTGGAACTAGGGAAATATACATGGAGGTAGAGAAGCTAAAATTGAAATGCAATCATAAGCAGGTATTTTGTTCATAATCATTCACAAATTCTCATTTGTTTTTGTATTTTGTTCTTTTCGTCGAACTTGGATTCTTGAGGAAGTAATTGGCAATGTTAAGGATAGGAGCAAGAAGCACCAATTCAAATATAGTTGTCTACGTGGCCAGCAACTATCAATAATACTTTAGATAGTTCAACCATTTTCTGTCTCTTTTGCATTTTTGTGTAAAATAATTCAACTAGGTTTTCATTACTAGTGTCATCCAGAAAAAAACATAAGAGGTGATCAATTAAAGTTTTAATCAATCTCTGTTGCCAAAATCATATATTCAAGACACCGAAACCTCATCTTTTGTGACTCCAAAGAGGAAAAGTCCATTTTGTTGTTTGTTTCAAATTCCATAATGTTGAAGCACATTATTCTCTTTAAACAATTATGCTAGTTAGAGCATTATGGCTATAAACCTTTTTTTATATATTTTTTTTTATTTTATGAAAATTGATGGAAATGTAACTTTTGAGTTTTTTAAGTTGTAACCATGGCTGGGGTTGAGAATAGATCAATTGATTGAGTTTTGGGCAGACTAGTATCTCCTGATGAAGTTTTGAGTAGACTAGTATCTCCTAATGGAGTTTCATAGGTACTCTTGAGCTATGCATCTGGTTTACAATATCATTTTTATATTATTCATCAATATGGATTCAAAAATCTAATTTTCAGGCCAATGCAACGTGTTACATGTCTTCTTTTCCTTGTGTATTATATCCCATCAAATTGTTTGGAGATTAATTATCGTTTCTCTTCTCTCAGGTGCTTGAGGTCTGATTAATCATGAAGGTATTGGATGACTCAACAACATGCCACGTATTGCTTTGGCTGCCTACAACAATTAATAGTATGCTATTTTTCAATTTTTCATTGTGTTTTATCTCTATAGCATTCCTCTTTTCTCATTTAAATGTACTTCAAGAACGCTGCAACATGCAATGCTGACCCTGTCTTATACTCTAAATAGGTTCCACAGTAGATGTTGTTCAATAGAGTGAAAGAAGATAAATCCAAATGCATAGATTCATCCTCAAGTGTTTTCTTTCATTAGTTTTGCAAAAGACTTCACTTTACAAGTACAGTCTTTTCATGCAAAGATTACTAGTTAAACACATTTAGGCAAAGCTAAAACAGATTTTATTAGGCTTGAATTGATTACTATGATATTTGTTCACCAGGTAACAACTCTTGTGAGATTAAACCTTGGTTTAAACAAATCTGAACTTTATGTTTCTGCTTGATTCGAACCGGCATACCCAATTGTTTACATCTTAATAAACCATGATTATGAAGTTTTAAATCAATATTTGCCACAATAAGATTTAATCATTGAATATTCACTCTGGATTCATTTTGTGGATTAATAGTCTTACACTCAATCTCAAGTATACTTGATGGCATTTTGGAGATAGATGTGGATGAAAATATGCCAAGTCTAATTTTGTTTTACACGGAAATCAAGATGAATTTTTGAAAAACAGAACTCATATGAACAATAGAGGAAAATAATAATCATTGAGTAGTAGATTTTGTTGAGTTTTCACAATTAAAATTATGAATAATTAAAGTTATATTTTTTGTGATAAGTAAAAACTTATATATATATATATTTTGTGAAAAGAATAAGTTGAAACAAATGAAGGATTAATCAAACACGTATTTTCCATAGGAGGATTTGACTTGTGGCGTCGTGTTGCAGTCGTTTATTTATTTTTATTTTTTATTTTTTCATTTTGAGTAATACAAAATAGACATCAAACTAATTGACTAATGTCAACTTGTTATGTCGTATGTGCATAGTGCAGTCACTCTCAGGGCCAAGAGATTTCACATCAAATGCAATACAGTTCATTCATATTTGGATTTTTTTGCACTAAAGTAATCACAATAATGATTTGTGATTGGGAATTTTTGAAAGCACGAAATTATTATAATTACATCGCAAATATTTTTTAATTAACATTATAAAAATTTATATTTATTTATTTATTTTTTATAACAAAGAAATGTGCTAGTGTTCTAGCATTTTTCAATATGAAATATATTTTATTGTGAACAAAATTAGACTCCAAATAAAGGTTATGTGGTCAGTGTTAAATCTTGCAAAACATCCATTGAACACCCCCCCCCCCCAATCCTTTTATTAGCAATATTGTCAATTAAAAAAATGTATGTTATAATAATTTGTATCTTGAAAAAAAAAAAGAAAAAAAAAGTTAAACTTAAATGAAAAAAATTACAATTAAAAAAAACTAATAACCTATATATATATATAATAAAAAGAATCTCAATTTGCAATGTCCTAAAAAAATGATTGACTTGACATTGAAACATACCTCCCAAAATACACTTGTGGTATCCATTAGTTGTTTTGGTAAGTATGTTAAAAAATTAATTTTTAATTTTTTTTTTAATAAGTTAAAACCAAAAAAATAATTTTTTACCCACTTGCCAAAACAAGCTAAAGTTTCATTCAAAATAATGTTTCATAATAAAACGTTACAATCTCATAATCGAGTCATAATCACATCTAGAAAAAACAAAAACTCAAAATCAAAATTAATTTGGGTCATAAGCAAAAACACCATAAAAATCTTATAGCCAAGTTTACTTTAATCACCTCATAATTTTTATAATTAAATTCTACATTATAGATACCTAAGATTATTATTATTTTTTTCTAGGAAAAATTACCAATAAATCCTATGTGGTAGAAAGTTAAACCATTTAGTCCTACAAGTTTTTTTATGCACCATTTAGTCCCACTATCTACATCAGTAACATTAACAACATCATTAACATCATCAAAACATTAACTACATTAGCAACATTAACAGCACCAATCGACAATATCAAACATTAACAAAATATCATCCAAAAAAAAGACATTGACATAAACATCATCAACATCATGATGTTCTTCAGCGATGTTCAAATCAGATCAAATTAATACGAGCCCTAATCGACTCCCCAACAGACAGATCCATGATTCTTCTTTTACCAAGACTCATGCTTGGCACAACGACCAACCATCTAACTCCAAGTAAAAACAAAATCAAAGGGATTAGGCCATATTTATTGAATTATTTGTCTGTATTAACCCCTTTTATCATCTCTCTCTCCAAACTCTCACAGAGCAGGGTACAAACCAAGCCTCACCCCTTCCCACCTGTGGTTAGGTGCGTATACATATATAGAGATAGAAACCCAATAGAGAGAGAAGATAGAGAGAGAGAGAGAGCGACACACAGTCCTGTCCTCTGTATATATATACATACATATATATCGCCGCCGACCGATCGATCAATCGTCTCCGACACCATCTCCGGCGTCTCCATTTCTCTCGCCTCCAGATTCAAACTCAACCCTCGCATTTTTCTCTCTCTAGAATCGAATCATCTATATATGTATGTATGTATACATGGAATAGAACCAAATAATCATCTGCCTTTTGTGGTTGTAATATCAACATCCGAACAATTTTTAATCGTTATTTTGATGATGGATCTTGAGCAATAGTTTCAATTTTTTAAAAAATAAATCTGATATTTGATGTTTGATGAATAATTTTAATGTTTAGTAGTTGATGTTTGATGAATAATCCTAATGTTTGATGGTTAATGATGATGTTCGAATGTTCGAATGTTTGATGATGTTCATAATTTTTTTTTGATGATGTTTGATGATGTTTTGTTCATGATGTTTGTTGAGGTTGATGATGTTCATAATTTTTTTGATGATGTTTTGTTAATGTTTGATGTTATTGATGTGTTTGATAATGTTTTGTTGATGTTTGATGATGTTCAATGGTCATTAACATTGGGATAGGACCTAACGGTTCATAAGAAAATTCATAAGACCAAATGGGTTACAAGATACAAATTTGGGATTTATTGGTGCATCCCCCTTTTTTCTATTGTTTTACAACTAGAATGTACGGTCCGCATCATAAAATTTTCAAACTCAAACTGATCTATTCGAGGCGGATCCCTTACTTTCGTGTTTAGATTTACCAAAGGGTTTTTTTTTGAACAACTACGAAATTTGAAAATTTTAAATTTTGTAATTAAATTTTAATATATTTGAACCGTTCATCTTATATGACAAGTTAAAAAATATATATAAAAAATTAAATTGATCAGATATAAATAATTATATAACCAAATCACATATATATTATAACATATTAATGGTCTATTCTTAAGATCATATAAATCATATAGATCAAAATGATCTAATAATATAACAATCGGTGTTCGATTAACTTAATTTTTTTTATGAATAATTTTTTAAATTTTATAAAATAAATGATTTAAATTATCAAAATAAATTTAAATTCATTCGTTAATAAATTAACTTTCTTGTAAAATTGAGATATTTAATTTTAACAAATCTTTTTTTTTCCCTCCTTTGTGTTATACTTTTCACAACAAAAACAACTGAAAAGACAATTCAATCAGCAAAGTCCTCGACGCTTTGGATATCTTTTTCTTTTTCTCCTTTGTGTTATACTTTCCACGAGTAAAATTAACTGAAAAGACAATTAAACCAGTAGACGCTTTGGATACGTTTGTTTTGTTTTCGGATCAGCCTCCTCTCCAGCACTCTTCCCATTCGGCGCTGTCCGGCCGTGGTCGACCAGCCGGTCGACCGATCCGGTCGTCCCGAAAACAAATTTTTTTTTTTTTTTAAAAAAAAAAATCACTTTACCAGTTGACCGGCCGGTCGACCAACCGGTTGTCCCGTTCAAACAATTTTTTTTTTTTTTTTTAAAAAAAAAAATTCTTTACCGGTTGACCGGCCGGTCGACCAACCAGTCGTCCCGTTGAAACGGCCGGACAGCGCCGGATGGGAGAAGTGCTGGAGAGGAGGCTGATCCTTTGTTTTCCCACTACTAGTTTGGCTATAGCTTGCTAGGTGGGTGGGTTACACCATGACTACGACTATGACTATGACTATGACTATGACTATGACCATGATCAATGAATGGGCAATGATTTGTTTGGGCCCGCTGTACGATCAATAAGTTAGTCTTGTTTGGAAATTTGCCTAGTAATATATTTTAGTTTTGACTATTTTAATAGGTTAAATTTTTTGTATTTAAAAAATTGTTAAATTTTTTTTGTAGTTTGATGTAATATTTGTGAGAGAAAAAGTGAAATAATTATGAATTTGATGTGAGATTTTATCTTATTGACTATTTTAATTTTAACCCATTTTGTCTTTTTATAAATTTCAACCTAAAAAGCCAAAAAATAACATTTGCCAAACACGGCCATAATCTTATCTTAGATTTGGGTCAAGAATAAGATGTTGGGTGAAGATTAACAGTTTATATATTGTATAGGGCATGTGTAAAATGAATTTAAATTATATATTGATATTTTTGAATAATTTTTAAATAAAATTTCTGAGTTTGTAATATTTTTGCTGAACGATTGATGTTAATTTGCTGTGAAAAATGACAATAATAGGAATGTAAAAAAATTGTCAATAAATTTATCTCAAAATTTGATGTGTGACTTAAATTTAGTTTTTGTATAATAAAATTTATAATTGAAATGAATCTCCACTCACTTTTTTTTTTTGTTAATATTTTTTTGAATAATCTTTTTTTGAACACTTGGCATTACTGTGAGAAAAAGGAGAGGCAAATTGTGGAGGATGATAACAAGATGGTGAAAGAATTGTTTTTCATGTGGTTTTGTTTTCAAGAATGGTTTCCATTCCCCTAATATATTTTGAGTAATCAGCAGTACATTTGGTTGATGCCTCCGCGCGATGAAAATTTATTATTGATTTAAACCACGAGAGTCATTACTTTTGTATTAAAACTGTGAGAGATAAACAGTTAACTGTCAATTATAAGAATATTAAATAATTTCTCCCTCAATATCTACCTTTAAGTCAACAAGTCAACTGAACAAAGGAGAGATAGAGAGTTGAATGGGGGTGTGTTTTTTTTTGGGTAAGTGAATGACGGTGTGGCCGACGACACCAGAGGGTGACTAAGTTGAAACTGGATCATCGAAAATTGACAGGCTCAATTTCGCCTCACATTGGAAATCTGAGCTTTCTTAGGTTACTCTCGTTGCGTAACAATAGCTTCACTCATCAAATCCCCCCTGAACTTGGCCATCTACGGAGACTGCAAATATTGTCATTACGCAATAATTCTATTGGTGGTGAAATTCCCTCCAATATATCTGCTAGCTCTAACCTCGTTGTCCTTCAGCTTTCTGGCAATAGTCTGGCTGGGAAAATTCCCGTGGAGCTTGGTTCTCTGTCTAAGCTCGAGCTGTTGTACATTGGAAGAAACAATCTAACAGGTGGCCTTCCTTATACTTTTGGGAATCTGTCATCCCTTATTGAATTCGATGCAAAAGTCAATAATATCAATGGGAGTATACCTGAAGCCCTGGGCCGATTGACAAACTTGAACTTTCTTGGATTGGGGGAGAACAAGTTGGTTGGTACTATTCCTTCCTCAATCTTTAATCTCTCTTCCATCACATTTTTTGATATAGCAATGAACCAAGTTCAAGGGAGACTTCCCTTAGATCTTGGAATTTCTTTTCCAACTCTTCAATGGTTTTCAGTTTCATTGAACTTGTTTACTGGATTCATTCCTACTTCAATATCAAATGCAACCAACCTGTATCACCTTGACTTGGGAGATAATAAATTTATTGGAAGAGTGCCTCCTTTGGGAATGATGCACAATCTTTGGCGGTTAAACATTGAATTCAATCATCTTGGAACAGGGGAAGCTGGTGACTTGAATTTTCTTAGCTCATTGCCCAATGCCACCAATTTGAAACATTTGAATCTGGGCTACAACAACTTTGGAGGGGTGTTGTAATAACCCTCACACTGTCTTAGCCATACTCATATGCACTTTATATGATTTTTGCTTTGTTAAGTTGTATCTTGAATCTTGACTTGCCTTGTATCTTTGACTTGTCTTGCATAAGTACTACTTGAGTGTTTGTTCCTTACTGTTATGTGTGTGTGGCCGAGGTCACCTCGGGACTAGTTCACCTTTGAACCTTTGTGCTTAGAATCATGTTAGAACCACTTGATCGACCTTCACCTTCACCCCGGCACTCTAGCCGAGATGTTACTACTTAGCCGAGGTATGTTACATTAGTGACCTTGTTCCCGGGATGGTATGACATAGGCCGAGGTGTGGCACACCCTGGCCAAGGTGTGGCACAGCTTAGTCAAGTGTCGACCTCCCTAGCCGATGTCCTTGTTACCCTGTAGCCGAAGTCCTACCTTTGGCCGATGTTATTTCTTGCCGAAGTCTTGTTGATAGCCGATGTCATTACCCGCCGGAGTGTTTCACTGGGAAACTTGTTAGATACGCTTTGTCAGAGTCTTGTCCCTTCAATCAGTCACCTTTTTGAATAGAGCCAACCACCTGCTGCCACGTGTCCGAGCTGTGGGTTAAAGCAGCCGACAGACTTAGAAACACACCATTTGGTCTCAAATCTTTGTCTTAGAGAGAGAAGCTCTAGGAAAGGGAGTTTAGAGAGAGAAGTGGAGTTCGAGCTTGATCCTTGAAGATCAAACCGTTGGATTTGAGTTTTGAGGTTAGATTCTTGCTCTCCTTTGATTACTCTTATTGTTTGTCCAGCTGCATTGCATGATTGAGTTTGTTTTGTGTGCCATGCATAGATTTAAAGTCGGTTTTAGAAAGAAAATAAGATATTTATGTGTTCTTGAGGAAAAGCCTTGATTTGATCCGAAAGCTTGCATTGAAATCTATGTTTTTGTGTTTGTTTCATCAAGGTCTTCTTGTATGGGTACCCAGGTCCATGTTTTCAAACTCATGGCACGAAATCTCAGACTTTATAAATGTAAGTTATGATCTTTGCATTCATCTTGTTCATGTTCTTGAGCAGAGGGAAACCCAGGTTTTCCCCGGCTTCCTTTATCCTTGAATGTGGCCCTCGGGACCACACCTCGGCGAGAGAGTGTGGAACCTCGGCCAAGACCTGGATGGTGCCCAGCATGTTTTCCCAAAGTAAGAAGCAGTGTTTGATATGATTTGACTTAGCTTGAGCGACTGCCGAGGTCATTTGCATGCATATGAAGCTTGTTTGAAAGTGCATCCAATAGACTTGTTATGTGATTGTAGGACTTGGACTTGCCTTGACCCCGACGTCCGAAGAACTAGGTGAGTGGCATTTTAATAAAGCTATGTTTAAGTGTTTTTGATAGAAGTCTTGCTTTGCCTTGTCTTGAAAAGTATTTGCAAGCATGAATGACTATCCCTACCTTGTATGCCAAGTATTATACCTTGTTGAAAGTCCGTACGTGCTAGGGGACTATAAGCACTTGTAGCACAACTCTTGAAAGCCCGTACGTGCTAGGGGACTATAAGCATTTGTAGCACAACTCTTGATGTCATCCCTTGGAACTTGAAAGACTTGATTGATGAAGCTTGAAAGATTTGATATAAGAACTTGATTTATGCCTTGTACTGTTTTGTTAAAAGATCTCGGATATCGTTCATGTAAACCCTTTATTACTTATGCCATTCACTGAGTATCCAAGCTCACCCTCTCTCTATATATATATGTAGGTGATGAGCAGGGCGGCGATGACGCCTAAGTATGTTTTGCCGAGGTGTTTAGCCAAGGTGTTTTGCTGAAGTATTTTGCTAGTGTGTTTTGGACTCATGTTTGCGACGTCTTGAAGATCATGCTTCTTAGTTACTTCATTGTATTTTGTATTTGATGGCTGAGAAGCCTTTTGGTCAAGATGTAATTTTTGTACTCTATCTTGTTGTACTGAAGCCTTTATGAGATGTATGTCATTTCATTTTAACTTAAGCACTGCTCTTATGGATTACTTAGTTTTATTTATTGCTTCCGCATTTGTAAGCCCCATATGTACACTCTGTTTGTGTGTGAATTCTCGTAAGAGGCCTCGGGTGACCTCGGGTTACTGGCCATCTCGGCGCCGACCTTCTAGGGGCGGGTTGGGGTCGTGACAGGTGTTGTCAGAATCAATTGGCAATTTGTCCACTAATTGAATTTTCTTGCTTTGGATAACAATAAAATAGGTGGGAGCATCCCAACCGAGACGGCGAATTTGGTCAATTTGCAGTATTTGGACATGTCAGGCAATCATTTCATCAGTAACATTCATTAATCATGTTGTTACTCAGTTGCTTGTGATCAAGAACAACTTTCTTGGAACTGATGGAGTTCATGGAGGAAGAAGAGCTAGAATTACAGTGTGATCATGAGTAGGTATGGCCCTGTCACTTTCTTAGTAACTGAAGAATATACCTGCATTTATTATTGAAATTGTCGCAATTCTACACTAGGCCGACAAACTTCAGTTTGTCTTGTGGCATATAAATCATAACACCTTAGATATGCTATACTTCACCCAAATGACCACATTCTTAAACATTGACATTTTGAAGGAGACAAAAAATCAGTTATGTTTCTTGTCAAGCATGACTGAATGGAAATTCTTTTTTTCTTTGGTTTTTTATTACGGTTCTTCTGCAAACTTGAGCAAATAATTCAACTAGATTCACATTACAAATATGACTAAGAATAATACAATAAGCAAAAATCAATCAATATTAATCAACCTCTATTGCCAAAGTCTTATTCCACGATACTGTGAAAAATCTAGAAACCCTAGATGTTGATTTGTGATTATGTACCAATTTTAAGCAGAATATAACAATCCCAATCAAACAATCAAAGACAAATCGACACAACGATTTTACGTGAAAAAACCACAATTGGACACCTCCAACTGTGATTAAAAAACCATGGGCAACAGCCACAAAACAATCCACTAAGAAGATTTAAAGGAATTACACAGGTATACTCTCAATTACCTAGCGAATCCATGCCTAATTGAACCAACCTCTATGTGCTTCTTCCAACCCCGTCTTCACCTCGGAATTGTCTTTACGATGAGCCACTCCAGAATCCACCGAAGCTTCAGGCTCGAATTCTTCAGAATCCATCGAAGAACAACTCTCTCTCTCTCTCTCTCTTGTGTATAACAAACAAAACCTTTGATGTACTCTCTTTAAACCATGAGTTGAATACTCAATAAAACATCAAAGAAAACTAACAAAATATCCCCAGATATAAACCTTAAAAACCAAAAAGAAGATCTGGAGGAATTAATTTAGTTTTGGGAGAAAACCAACTACTTATAGAAAACAAAAGTAATCCTAGTTTTGGAAGAAAAGAAACTTCTTAAAGAAATCCATAAGTAATCCTAGTTTTGGAAGAAAACCCACTTCTTACAGAAATCCTTGTCAAACAGGATTGCCAAGAATTAAACCTAACATACTGGAACCTCAGCTCTCATAATTTTAGAGTTGCAAAGCTCTTTCCCCTATAATCCCCTACAACTTAGTCTAGAAAACAAAATTGCTTAGAAACTAGAAGCATTCGAATGTCTTGACTTGACACAACTATGGTGGTTAGTGCACTTTGGCTATACACTTAACGGAATTGATGGAAATTTAACTTCAAGTTTTTTAATCTGCATATGGCTAGGGTTGACAAATATACCAACTAATGGAGTATTGTGCAACTACTCTGTTTTAATCCCTTGCAAAGCCTTTGAGGCTTATCTGTTCCTAAGGAGGGCAGCATTATTTAGATGGCACTAGTTGCTGAAAAAGAAAGACAAACGACAAACTGACATTTTGTTGCATGTTGCATTCAATTAAGCTCGAAACATGACACTAGATAAGGGCAAGTGTTGTTCTTTACTTCTATGTTTTTTCTTTTTCTTTTTATGATCTTTTGAGCAATTGGTTTATAATAACATATTTGTATACCTTTTTTCAATAAGGTACCAAAAATACTGATTTTCAAGTTGCTTCAGCTTCTTTTTTGTGTCTTATTTTAATTGTTTATCATTTCTCATCATACTGTTTGAAGTTTTACTTAGTTATTTTTCTCTTCTCCTAGGTACTTGAGGCTTGATTGGAGTTCAAGATCTTTGTCGACTCAGCAACTATGTTATATTATCCTATGCTTTAATTTCTTCCCCCCTCCCTCCCTCTCTTTTATGTTTTTATTTTGTCTCAAGCATGCACTTTTCTCATCTAAATGTACTTTAGGAAGGCTATGGCTTGCAATGGCTATCTATCCTGTTTTATACTTTAAAATAGGTTCATATGACTTGCAATGGTTCCAAACAAGTTGTTGCTATAGAACTTATAATCTTTGTTGTGTTTGTTCGGAGATATAAGAGAATGGGATTAGATAATATTTTCTGGCCAATTTTGAGGTCTGATTGGACTTGAAGATCTCCACAACTATGTGATGCTGAAAATTATTGTTTTGGCTGCGTGTTACATATATGATCCTATCCTTTAATTTTTTTAATTTTTTTATTTTATGATTTTATGTTAATCTCAAGCAGACATTCAACTTTTCTCATTTAAATGTACTTTTTAAGAAGGCTATGACTTGCAATGGCTATTCTATCATTTACTCTAAAACACGTTCCATAGTTACAGATATGACTTGCAATGGTCTAAACAAGACATAACAGTAAAAGTTCTTATAATCTATATATATGCGGTGTGATATAAACTAAGATATGGCTTGTATGTATTATGTTTACTTGTAATAATTAGAGAGATGTGAAGAATACTGTCTTAGCTGGGATGAAGAATATTTTATTTTGTTTTTCTTATGATTTTTGTTGTGTTAAAGCTGTCATAGACTTGATTGTTTGTCGTCTGCTTTTTTTTAGTTGGTAAGACTAGTTTGTCTATTTGCAAGTTTCAAGACCTATTGATGTATCCTTGTTAAACTCTCTACTTGTTTGAAGTTTATATGCTTTAGGCCGAATAGTCTAGATTTCCTTTTCAAAATTTATTGAATTTATTAAATACTTACAGAATTGCATTCAAGTGCATTGATATTCAGGATATGGTAGATCTGACATTACCTTGGTTTCTTACAGTTCATTTGGATTAAAAGATTTGGTGACAAAAACAACATAGTTACATTTTATATATAGAGTGTTTTTACGTAATTGCATAAATTTAATCAAAACCAATTACACTGGTGCACAAGAAAATACCAATTATCTTACATCTACAGTTTAATGTCACCACACTAGTAATCCCATACATTATCTTAGTCAACCTAATCTAATAATCAAACATAACTATAAGTTTAAAAGATTAAAAGAATAAAACTGCTTGTTGTTATTAGGATTTGGGATGAAAACTTCCAGCTTTGGGCACTAGTACTTAGTTCCAATGAATGAAAGTTTTGTTTACTCTCCAAAACCAAAGAATTCACACCCAACAACAGATCTATTAACTTAAAAACTAGAGAAATCGATTAGGTAATTACAAGAATCATCCTCTGAAGTCTAAAGTCTAAAAATCATTTTAGAATATATATATATTGGTAGTTCCTTTATATATATGTTCAAGTTCTAATTGTTTTTAATCTGAGTATACATTTATCTTTGTGACCAATTGGAATGGAATTCCTTCCATTTGCTCATTCTAACAAATAATTAATGATTACTTGTGGAAAAAGGGGAATGAGTTCAGACCATTTTATGCCACTAAGTTACCAAGTTCATCATAGATATGATTAAGGAGTAAAATATATATAATAGTGCTTTTAACAATTGATACCTCAAGAGCCATTGTTTATGGGATAAAGACTTGACTTGTGGCAACCTGTTGCCATCTTTTTTTTCTCCTTGGATTATAATGAGATAAGGCATCCAATCTAACTAAAATTTATTGACTGATGTCAACTTATATGAAAATACTATTTATATAGAATTCTTTAACAAAATGATATAGCAGTGACAATTTTTTGTATAACTAAATGTTATTTTAATCGAGATTTTTAATTCAAAAAAAAAAAAGTCACACTACAATCCTGTCATTTTAAATACAAATTCCGTAAATTTTTCATGTTTGTATACAAATTGTGTAAACTTCTAGAAAAATCCCAAATTAAGTGGGTTGGGTGGGATGACCATGAATGGGCAATATATAGTGGACTTGGGGGCTTTACTTATAATGACTCAAGACATTTAGGGTCATTTATTGGATATGAGATCATCTACCATTCTCTGTCTTATATTTTTTAATTATTGATGTGATGATGTAGTAATATCAGATAAGTATGAAATAGAAGATGGCAAAAAGGGAGACAGAAGATATGTACTCCGTTGATTGTAGAGAACAAAGTTTGAGAATAACAAATAAGATGGTGAAACGTTAGGGAAGAGAGTTGTTGTTGTACTCACAAGGCACAGTAGTTTGTTATGCAGTCTTGTGTGGGCTTTTCTCGAGATTACTTCGATGATTCAAATCGGTTAAACTGTAAGATTCTTTAAGTAAATTATTCATGAAAAAAAAATAAATTAATCAGACATTTGTAGTCACATAACAACATCACATGTATATAAAAAAAATTAAACTGCAAGTAGAGGTGGAACTAAGATGATTGTGCAAGTAGAGAATAAATTTAAATTTACCTTACAACAAAAAAGAAGAAGAAGATAGTTTGAGAGTAAATTTAAATTAATTTTTTAAATATACTCAAGGGTTTGATTGATATTTTTTTGGATAGTTCGAAGGTTAAAGTGAAGTTTCAAATTAAATTTCAGTGTTATATTAGCAACTTCCATTTGATTATACATGGTAGCTAACGGTGAGGGTGAAATTAATATAAAATCGAATAGTTTAAGTATAAAATTGTTATTAAAAAAAACTTGGATTAAATTAATTTTTAAATGATAGTTTGGGGAGTAAAATGAAATTTCATTTGATTTTAAATTTAATAAAAAAGTTTAAAGCTATGTTTGGATTATGGATTTGGATAGAAATTTGAAAAGTAAAAGCAAAAAAATTAGATTGTGGGGTGGAGATTGAATCGGTAGTGTGAGTTCTAGAATGAATTTAAACTATAGATTGATGGCAAGTGCGTGATCTTGATCATGATCATGACTTTTTTTCTGCAGGACTGACTGACTTCATATGCAGTGAGAGATGGGATTGATTGAGAAACCTTTAAGCCTAATAGGGGAAAAAAATAATAATAATAATAATAATAAGGAGGAAGAAGTGATTTAGAACATTGAAGACAACACTATTTCCCCATATGAGTTTAATATTAGTTTCAACAATGTCATGGACTCTGTTTCAGTTCATGCATGTTGTTGTTGTTGTTTTTGTTCTCATGGTGTGTTTGGATGGTTCAGGCTCTACTACTCGTCATGTTCATGTAGCCGGGAATGAGACAGATTGGCTAGCAATGTTGCATTCAAGGCTCAAATACTCGTCATGTTCATGTTTGATATTACACTTTTTAATTGTATTTATATTATATCTAAAAAAATATCATAAACTATTTTAAAAATTCACTAAAAACAAAAAAAAATACAAAAACAAAAAATCAATTTAAAAAAAATTAAATTCACAAAACTGGAACCAAAGCGATTGGTTTCCTGTTCTCCCTCATAATAATAAACTTGATTAAATCATGCTGTAATGATTATGCATATTTAACAGGTGGGGATAAGCACTATAAATAAAGTAACAAAAATTAAGGGCAAAGTGGAAAGAACTCTAAATAATAAACTTGATGCTCTGATTCAATCTTCAAAGTGAGAGAACAGATTGAAAATTCTATAAAACAGTGCAAAACACAATAGACTTTCAAACTCAATTTGTTGTTTCCAATATCCAGATGGGTTCAATAGTGCCATGGGAATGAGACTGACCGGCTAGCCTTGCTTGCATTCAAGTTTGAAATAACAAGTGATCCATTCGGTGCTCTCAACTCGTGGAATGAATCAATCCACTTCTGTCAATGGTTTGGTGTAACATGTGGCTGCTCCAACCAGAGGCTCATTGTGTTGAACTTGGATCATCAAAAATTAACAGGCTCCATTTCACCTCACATTGGAAATCTAAGCTTTCTCAATGAACTATCATTGAGTAACAATAGTCTTAGTTGTTCTTGAATTTTATGGCAATAGCTTGGGAGAGAAAATTCCAGTGGAGCTGGGTTCTCTAAGGTGGTGTTTGGGAACCAAGTTCCCAGATTTTTTTCTCATTTTTTCCACTAAAAGACAAAAGTTTTGCAAAACCAAAAAAAACAAATCCAAACAAAATATCACATCCAACCCCATAATCATTTCACTTTTTCTCTCACAAACATCACATCCAACCATAAAAAAACCCAACTATCTTCCCAAACATTAAAATTTTTTTATCCAATAATATCCTACAACTAAAAAAACCTACATAAAAACTCACTTCCCAAACACCCACTAAGTTAAAGAGACTGTACATTGGGAGAAACAATCTAACAGGTAGTGTACCTTATTCTTTTGGGAATCTATCATTTGTTGCAGAAGAAAATAGTATTGGTGGTGACATACCTGTTGATCTGGGTCGATTGACAAACTTGGAAGTATTTCTGTTGAGGATGAACAGGTTGGTTGGTACCATTCCTTTCTCAATCTTTAATCTCTCGTCTGCTACAGGATTTAATGTCGTAATGAACCAAATTCAAGGGAGCCTTCCCTGGGACCTAGGAATTACTCTTCCCAATCTTAGTGTCTTTAAAGTTGGTGTAAACTCGTTTACTAGATCCATTCCTGTTTCAATGTCTAATGCCACTAAACTACTACGCCTTGGCTTGGCCGGTAATAAATTTACTGGAAAAGTTCCTCCTTTGGACAACCTGCATGATCTTCAGCTGTTAAACTTTCATGGAAATGGTTTAGGAGCCGGGGAAGCCGATGACTTGAGGTTTCTCTATTCTTTGACCAATGTGACAAATTTGAACGTTCTAGATCTGAGCAAAAACAATTTTGGAGGATTGTTGCATGAATCAATTGGCAATTTATCCACTAATCTTGGTAAACTAATATTGAGCAACAATGAAATAGTTGGGATCATCCCAACTGGGATAAGAAATCTGATCAATTTGTAGATTCTTAACTTGTCAAACAACAATTTCACAGGTAACATTCTTGCTGATATTGGAAAGTTTCAAAATCTACAGAATTGGGATCTCTCAGGTAATATGATCTATGGGGATATCCCATTGTCTTTTGGAAATTTAACTGTGTTGACAAATCTTATGTTATGCAACAATAATCTTCATGGCAGAATCCCTTGAAGTCTTGGGAAATGCCAAATGTTACAGGAACTATGACTAGTTCAAAACAATTTTGGTGGTACCATACCCAGTGAAGTTCTCAATCTCTTATCGTCATTGTATCTACACATATCTCGTAATGATTTGGCTGATTCCCTTCCAATGGAAATTGGAATTTTAAAAAATCTAGAAGAACTTGATGTTTCTGAGAACATGTTGCCCGGTGAAATTCCAAGCACTCTTGGTAGTCGCTTAAAATTGAGATTACTACATATAGAGAGCAACAAATTATGGGGAATCCTTCCTTCATCTTCAAGTAATTTGAGAGGTATGGAGGAGTTAAATCTTTCTCACAATAATTTCTTTGGAAAAATCCCAGACTATTTAGAGGACTTTCCCTTCTTACAAAAATTAAGTCTATCATTCAATGATTTTGAGGGTGCGGTACCAGAAAGTGGCATATTTCAGAATGTGACATCTATTTCTGTTAAGGGAAACTACAAGCTTTGTGGGGGTATACCTGAATTACAGCTATACAGTTGCGACTTCAAGGGGTTCCAAAGGGAAAAATTTACTCGAAGCTTGAAATTAATAATCCTCATATCTTTTGGGCTTCTAAGACTAATTCTAATAAGTTTCCTATATCCTTTCTGGTGTAGAAAGACTAACACAGTACCTTCTTTCAAATATTTAGGGCTCTCATATTTTAAATTGTCATACCAAAGTCTACGTAAAGCTACTGATGGGTTTTCTCTATCCAATTTGGTCTGTGTGGGTAGTTTTAGTTATGTGTACAAAGGAGTTCTTGGTGAAGGTGAAAATGTTGTAGTAGTGAAAGTATTAAACCTTCAACGCCTTGGAGCTTCCAAGAGTTTCTTCACCGAGTGTGAGACCTTGAGGCACATAAAACATCGAAATCTTCTCAAGGTTCTCACAGCATGTTCAAGTGCTGACTATCATGGTAACGATTTCAAAGCTCTTGTTTATGAGTATATGGCTAATGGTAGCCTAGAGGATTGGTTACATGCAAATGAGAATGAAGATAAGGCACATAAATAATCAAGGAATTTAGACCTTGTACAGAGGTTAAATATTGCCATTGATGTTGTTTCTGCACTTGATTATCTTCACAATCATTGCTCAGAACCCAATCGTTCACTGTGATCTCAAGCCGAGCAATGTTCTTCTGGACGATGAAATGACTGCACACGTAGGTGACTTTGGGTTAGCAAGATTCATTCCAGGAGCCATCTATGACCGTTCGGCAAATCAATCAAGTTCTGTTGGCATAAGAGGTTCTGTCGGTTATGCAGCTCCTGGAAAATATAACTCTTAGGTCATGTTTGATTCACAAAATTAATAGTGAAGTATTAATAATCCTATTAAATTAGTGTAGTATTCATTATCCAATTGGATTAATATCTATTGGATTAATAATCCCACCCCTATCCCATTACTAATAATCCTATAAATTTGTTGGATTAATTATCCATTGGATTAATAATCCTAAACGAAAATGTTAAAACAAACATAGGATAATTGGGCCCACAGATTAATAATCCTAATCCCATGCTCTAATCCACCCAATCAAACATGCCCTTAGGCTCTTCTTTGTTTTCCTTTGTGCCTTCACTATAGAATCTATTTTTTATTCACACAGCCATGAATCTGCTCTGTTAATCAATGAAGCAGAGTTGATGGTTTTTTGCTTTTGTTCCTTACAATGCACTATAATAATTTTTTTGCTGATTGTTTCCAGTGTATTACTCTCACATTCAATACAATGGATGGATGGATGGGTTCTAAAACTAAAACTATTCTATTTTATCTCCTTCATGTTAGGTCATACAGTTTACTGAATTTGGGAGTATTTTTGCCATTACTGGGTGTATTTACCGATATCTGCAAATCTTAGTCCCTAACATACCCCTTATTTTGTTTAATGCATGAATTGCAGAGTATGGTATGGGAAATGAGGTGTGAACATCAGGTGGTGTGTATAGGTATGGCATCCACTTATTGGAGACATTCACGGGGAAGAGACCTACGGATAACATGTTTTGTGATAGTTTGGATCTCCATAACTATGTTAAGATTGCTTTGCCCAAACAAGCAGCAAGCATTATTGCCGATTTAAGACTATTCAAACAAAAAGATCAGAGCTTTGCTAATACTTTCAAAATAAAGGAGTGCTTGATTTCAATTCTTAAAGTTGGTCTGCAACTATCGTAATGCTTTAGATAGTTCAACCATTTTCTGTTTCTTTTGCATTTTTAAGGAGTAAAATAATTGAACTAGGTTTTCATTACAAGTGTCATCCAGAATAATACATAAGAGATGATCAATTAAAGTTTTAGTCAATCTCTGTTGCCAAAATCATATATTCAAGATACCAAAACCTCATCTTTTGGGACTCCAAAGTGGAAAAGTCCATTTTGTTGTTGATTTCAAATTCCTCAAATGTTCGAAGCATTTTATTCTCTTTAAACAATTATGCTAGTCAGAGCATTATGGCTATGAACTTCTTTATGAAAATTGATGGAAATGTAACTTTTGAGTTTTTTAAGCTGTAACCATGGCTGGGGTTAAGAATAAATCAACTGATGGAGTTTTGGGTAGAGTGATTTCTCATGAATGTGTTTACTGGATATGATGCCTTGATGAGGTTAAAGGCACAAGAGTTTAGCTGATCAACATCATATGTAGCTCTGTTTTTGAATCACTGTTGATACTAAACCACATGAGGATTGGAGTAGTCGTCAAACAGGCTTCACTAGGCTATGAATTGCACAGGTAGCAAAACTCAAATTAAGTACTCTTTGATACCTCAGAGACCCTTAGTTTCATAAATGTCTATGTGGAGTGCGAAGGCCAGAGTTTTGTAAGTACTCTTGGTGAGTAGCATTGTTTACATTGCACTAGTTTTCAGTTGAAAAAAAATAAAGAAAAGAAAAGAGAGAGAGGCTATTTTAAGTCTATTGACATTTTGCTGCCATAATTGGGAGGATTACATTATGAGGTACACCCATTCCATGAATGTTATGTGCAATTAAGCTCAAAAGATAGTATTATGAATGTTGCATGCAATTAAGCTCAAAAGATATTAGGACAAATTTCACTCTACTCCCTTGTGGTTTGGCCTATGTGCAGATAACTCCCTTATCATTTGAAAATAACCACATAACCTCCATATGGTTTGTGGACTAAAGGCACACTAACTTCTATTAACAAAACTTGTGAATTTACCTTCATACCCTCTTCTTCCTCTTTATCTTCTTCTCTCGTTCATCCTCCCATGGCTGCACCCCACCATCACCACACAGCTCCCCCACCCCCCCATTCCAGCAATCACCACTTCTCAGAGAGGTGGTTGTGTGAGTTATTTTTTTTACGGCAATATTAATCTTTTTTTAGGATTCACAGGAATAGACCAAAAACAGAAGTATTTTTTTATTAATAAAATATGAACTGAGTTTGTTTTGTTTGGTAATTTAATTGTGTTAATGAATTAAAATTTGATGCTCAGTTTGAGTTTTGATTGTGAGTGTACTAGTTTGGCTTTACTTACGTCTGAGGCATGGTGGGTATTGGTGTGTCCAAGTGTGCCCATGGTCTATTCACTGTGTTGATGTGTCCAAGTTTGCCCATAGTCATGTACATAGAGATGTAGCCATGAAAGGTTGTACTGGCCTCAGGAAGAGATATTGGCAGGTCTATCTTGATTTTGTGCTCAACTGAAATTTGCTGGCTCCCAAGAGGGAAGAAGGGTTAGGGCCTCTCTCGATTTTGTACCCAGCTGATACAGTGGGTTGGAGTTAAGAAATAGAACAAGAAAATAGTAGAGAGAGAAAGAGAAAGAAGAATGACATGTTTTTGTAAATTTAAAAATGTGTAAGGGGTATTTTGATCTTAAAAAATAGCTTATTCTCTTTATGGTTGTGTGAACCTTACATCCAGTTAATTTGAATGAAAAATGGACGGTGCACTTTGGTTCACAAATCACATGAGGTATCTGTGATTTTTTTCTAAATGATAAGGAGTTATTCGCACATGGACCAAATTATAAGGAGTTAAAAGTGAAGTTTGCCCAAGATATTAATATGGAACCAAAAATCAAATTTTCAGGCCAATGCAGCTTGTTACTTATGTCTCCTTTTTTCCTTTTTTGTTGTATCCCATCAACTTGTTTGGGATTAAATTATTTTGTCTCTTCTCTCAAGTTCTTGAGATCTGATTAATCGTGAAGATATTGTTGGATGACTCTACAACTATGCCATCCCAACTATTGCTTTGGCTGCCTACAACAATTAATTGCATGCTATTTTTCAATTTTTCTTTGTGTTTTATCTTAGCATTCATCTTTTCTCGTTTAAATGTACTTTAAAAAGGCTGCGACATGCAATGCCGATCCTGTCTTGTACTGTACATAGGTTCCATAGTAGATGATGTTCAATTGAGTGAAAGAAGATAACATTCCAAATGCATATATAAGATTCATCCTCAAGTATTTTCTTTCATTAGTTTTGCAGAAGACTTCACAAAGTACAGTCTTTACAGGCAAAAGCTAGTAACAGATTTTATCAGGCTTGAATTGATTAGTCTGATATTTGTTCAGCTGGTGACAACTCTGTGTGATTAAACCTTGGTTTCTCCACACAGACACACGGACACGTGCACACAAAAAAAAACCCTTGGTTTATACAAACCTGAACCTTATGTTTCTGCTTGATGAAACTGGCATACCCAATTGTTTACATCCTAATAAACCATGATTTATGAAGTTTTAAATTTAAATAAATACTTGAGACAATAAGATTTAATCTTTGAATACTCACATTCTGGATTCATGTTGTGGACTCAATCTCAAGTATACCTGATGGCATTTTGTAGATAAATTTAGATGAAAGTATGCTAAGTCTTACACTCACCTCTTGAAGTTTAGAGAAAATATAATTAGCCCCGTACTGACATAATTACACTAGTCTCTCTCAAGGTTTTAATTCACATAATATTTAAATATTTTTTCATCAGTAATTCGTGAATTGTATGGATGAAAAGATGATGTTATCTCTCTTTTTTTTCTTTCTTTTTTTTGTTTTTTTCCTTTTTCTTTTTCTATCTATTAAAATATATATCTTTTTTGTCATTTCAGGGCTATCCAGCTTATGTATAATTTTAGTTATACTATAAATCAGTCTAATAATGTCAAACTTGTGGGACTAATGTTGTGTTTATTGGAGAGGGAAATGAAAAAAAGTAAGTGAAATGTGAATAAAATATACTTACATTTTACATAATTTCACACACATTTTTTCTTTCCTTTTCTAAATCACTTCTCAAATCCCTCGACCAAACAGAGTATATATTTTTCTCAAGTTAACCCCACAAGTTTGATCACCAACATACTACCACGCTACAAAACAATTAAAACATTAATTTCAAAAATGCAATGAAAGCTGGAAAAATATTTTCTCAGCGTTAACCAGATGTGTATTTCCTACGGAAGGAATTGACTCCTGTTGCCATCCTTCATTTGTTTTTATGTGCTTTTTTTTTACAGAACAGAGATTTTAAACTAAAATTGACTGATACCAACTTTTATGTATGTGCAGTCACTATCAGGCTCAAGATATTTCACCTCAAATGCACAACAGTTCAGCTACTGATGCATACTCCTTGGACGGTATTAGTCGTGTAACAGACCTTTATTTGTCCAGGAATATTGCACTGCTATAATATAACCATAATTGCACTACCATAATTGATAATTAATATTGTAAAATTTCGTAACTTTCTTTATAATAATAATTTAAAAAAAAATTTGCATATCAACATTTTCCAATACAAAGTATATTTTATGGATAAATTACATTGACACTCTTGAGATTTGGTTCAATTACATTCCACTCCCTACATTCTAGAAATTACATTCTCACCCTTGTAGTTAATAGTCTCATTTCACAAGGCCCTGTTTATATAAAAGGTAACAACTCTTAGTAGAAAAATAGAGAAAATTATATTGAAAAAAAAAATAAAGCAAATGAAAAGGAAAAAAAAATAGAGGAAGTAAAGCAAAGCAAAGCAAGAAAAAAATAATGTATGAGTTTAATATCTTCATTCCGTCTAAATAATTACAACGACAGGTGGGTTAGTATAATTTCTCAAACGGCAAGGGGTGATATGTATTAAACCAAAACCTCAGGGGGTGCAAGTGTACTTTACCCATATTTTATTTAGAGGGCTGCTATTAGTACCTACTTAATTTCTTTGAACCTCTCATTTCTTTGAACTCCCACCTTAAACCCTAAATTTTAATAAGATTTCTTTGAACACTCCACTTAATACCAATTTTACCCATATTCATAATATCATCACACCTAAGTACCTACCTAATTTTGCACACCCTTTCTTCTTCTTCTTTCAGTAAACGATGAACGATTGAGAACAACAAACGATTGAGAGACGAATCGACTGTCCCTCTCTTCTCCTTCTCTCATAAACGATGATCTATTTCTCCTTGTCACCGTGAACAACGGTATCTCAATCAAAAATCTCGTCAGAAATCTTTTTGACGGTCTCTTTCTTCTTCTCTTAGGTAACCTCCAACTCCCCATCACATAATATTATTATTTTGGTTTATTTTGGGAAAAAACCCTCAAAAAAAACAAAAATAGGGAAAAAAATCCTACAAAATGGAACTGTTATGTATTCCAGTGCTGAACAAAATGTTTGTATTCATTACTGTTTTACTAAACTAAATGTTTTTATTCAACTCGATATTACTAAACAAAACTTTAACAGTCGACAAATTAGTACCGAACCGAAAATGCTCTAGAATCGCAAATATAAGATAGATAAACTTACCAATGCAACGCCAACCTCATCAAAGTTGTTGTTATCGTCCTCCATTACTCTATAAGTATCAATGAATAGTGACAACGACTACAAATATAGAAACTCAGAGTTTGCAATAGGATTGTTTGCAACGTTAACTGATTTGGAACACTCAACACATTTGAAATCACTGAATAAAACGTTAACTGATTAGATAGTTTCAAATGTTTTTTTTATTGAAGATGAATACATGGGTTTAGGATGCTAATGAAGAATAATATGATTAAGGTTTAGATAAGGAATATGTATAAATGGGGATGAAGGTGCGTGTACAATATTGTACAGTATCATTCTAATTGTTTTTAATTTAGTGGGTGAGTGTTCCATTAAAAGTTATCATTTATTGTAATTTTACTTCAGAATATAATTGTAATAAGAAAAAGTAAAGATTGGGAGGTCCAAAGAAATTAAGTAGGTATTAATAGCAGAACTCTTTATTTATGAATAAATTACAAATACACCTCCTGAATATTGCACAGCTATAATATAAACATAATTACACTACCATAATTGATAATTAATATTATAAAATTTCGTTACTTTCTTTATAATAATAATTTTAAAATAAAATTGCATATCAACATTTTCCAATACAAGTATATTTTATTTATGGATAAATTATAAATACACTCCTTAAATTTTGTTTAAAATACGAATTACTTCTTATAGTTTGAAAAATTACAATTAACACCTTGTCAAAAAATTTTATTGGACGAACTTCACTTTAGCCTCCTATAATTTGGGTCATGTGCGGATTTATTCCCTTAAAATTTGAAAATGATCACATAACCGTCATGTGATTTGTAAACTAAAATACACCGTTAATTTTTCCAAAAATGACAAAATGTGAGAGCCACACAACCCGTTGAGAGAGTAGGTCAATTTTTGTCATGCCTCAAGTTTTATTACTCGAAAATATAACCAAAACCTTCCGTACAAGTCCATTTTATTAACTACAATTATAATTACAACTACTCATTACATGGAGTAACAATAATATTATTCCTTCTCGAATAAATACAACAATAATACAAGTCGAGGTTCCCATTGAATTACACAAGAATCCCTCATTACAACAAACATCTCTCATTTACGCTATGACAAATGAGAGAGAATAAAGTCTTTAATCCTCAATCCAGCATTCCAAACTTCGTTCCTGAAAAATGGTTAAAATAATTGGGATGAACACGAAGTCCAGTAGGAATCTTTCCTGATTCTAAACAATAAGATCCCTAGATACATGTGATCATGAAATTCTAAAGAGTGATATAAACATAAATTCATTGTGTTCTTTTCATACACAACTTACAATACATATAGGTAATGCCATTCTCATAAAGAAATTCATGAAAACTTTTCAAAGAAAAACCCCTTTCATTTGTTTCTGTATCAGTCAAATATATTTTTCAAAATAAAAGAGTCTTTTCAAGAATTCCTTGCTAACTTTATCTAGAATTATAAACATAGCAACGAGTCATTCTCCTACATGTCACAACACATTATAACCCATTATAATCCACACAAAAAGAACCCATACAATTCCATATATTCGACTTTACCCAATCAAAATTATTCACTTTCCATCTCAAAAACCCATGTACAAATCTTCTTATAATCATTTCATACAATCCAAATTGGACACTGGCTCCATTACCAAGCCTTAACATCATACCACATGCTTTACCGGTCACAAGCCGGAAGGAAAGCAGAACCTTTACACATTTCATCAACCCACACGCTTTACCGGGCGCTACTCCAGAAGGAATGCGGAACCTTTATTAAGCGCCACGCTTTGAGCACCACGTTTTGCCGGCTCAAATACGGTGGGAAACGGACCCCAAGGCAACATTACAAGCCATCAATTTCTTAAGTCATTGCTCGTTATGAATTGTGGGCAAGCCAACATATACATTCATCATTTCCATTACTTATGAGCTCAAGAACACGTACTTATTATTTTCCACCATTGTCTAGTATTCATCAAGTCATTCGTTGTTACAATCCCAACAAAACCAATAATAACATTCATTATTTTTATCACAAAATTCATCCAATAACACATCCACTAAGAGCTTTTGGCGCATTTTTAGAAGCATTCTCAATTCTTATATTTCAATGGTCTTTTAACTTTTCCACAAAATTATCAAATCTTCATACTCAATTTCATAACACAATAATCATCATAAATTATCCCCAATTAATTGATTTAAATACTCATCTTAGTTTCTTCAAAATAACCTTTCTATACAATCGTTATTTTCTAACCATTATTCATCATTATCTATTCTCATCTCTACAAAACATAAACTTAATTTCATAAATCAAATGTCAATTGAAGCTTTCTTCATTCCCAATATAGATTTCATAACTAGGGTTAAACATAAATTAGGACTTTTTACTATTTGACGCAAAACCACATTCTCATAACCCAAACATTTTATATTTCACTTAAATCATCAATTCAACTTCCATAAATTAAAAACCCTAGCTTCCTTCACATGTCTTTTATAAGAATCTCCTCAAAATGAGGGTTTTATGCAATAGAAATTATCGCACATCTATCCACAAAATATTATTGAAGAGAAGCAAGGAAAATCCCTACCTTAAACAAGGAGAGAGAGAAACCTGAAGTTTCGACTTCAACGAAAACACGATCTACTTGGATGGATTGAAAGCCCTTGGCGCGCTCTACAACCTTCCTCAAGGGACCTAGGTGAGATGATGCTTCTAGATGTGTAGATCTAGCAAAAAGTTGAGTTTAGAGAGAGATAAGAGAAGCTCACGGTTTGAGAGAGAGAAAGGAGGAGAAAAGTGAAATGAAACCATGCTTGGGGCCTATTTATAGTAGTAGAGAAGTAGTCCTAAGGTCAATAAAATAATAGGCCCAAAACCCCCAAAGGTAGGGCCCATTTGAACCTCAAAATCTGAAAAAAAAAAAACATGCAGAGGTCGACCCTTCGGGCAAGGGGGTTAACCCTTTATATAGCGATCCCGGTTTCTCCTTTTCTTTAATTGTTGTACCCGGACTTAGGTTCCGTAGAGACGGTTGTTGTGTATATGTTGTTTACACCCTTTACTCTTTATAGTTGGGTCTTGGGTAGTGTTGAGCAGGTTTGTAACAGGTTGGTTGAGCTTAGAAACCAAAACTAGTTGCCCAAATTTTGACCTGTCCGCTCGAGCGGGGATCTTTTGTTGCTTGTCTGCTCGAGCGGGGGTTTTGGTGCTCGAGCAGGAAAATCACCCATCCAGTATTTTCTCTGTAGGGTTGTCCGCTCAAGAGGGAGTTTGGGCGCTCAAGCGGGAGTTTGGGCGCTCGAGCGGGAGTTTGTGTGTGACGCTCGAGCGAGGGACCTGTCTGCAAAAGTGCTGGGAGTGTGCATCCGCCGCTCGAGCGGGGGATTGGCCGCTCGAGCGGGAGTCTGTGAGTAATGCTCGAGCGGGGGTTTGGCCGCTCGAGCGGAGCGACTGGGATAAAGCTCCGTGTTTTGACATTTTAAAATCACTTTTTCACTTTTCTTCTTTCTCATACTTTTCCAAAAACACCATTGTTGAGCTTCTCACTCTAGAGCTCTACCTTCTCTCTAGGTATTGATCTAGTAGGAGTGATTTCCTCACCTTTGGCCTTTACAAAAAAGTTGTTGATCGTCGAGGGCTATCTTTTGATTCGAGAAATTCGTGGTTTGGAGCATTTTCGTTTTCTTCATCTTCTTGGTTGGGTGTCATCTTTTGAGGTAGGGATAACCTACTCCTCTTTATGAGCTTTGTCTTTAAATTTTAGCATTTTGATATGTTGGGGTTGGTTTGGTAATTTTGAGAAAGTTTGGGACTTTTGTGCAATTTTACAAAAGTTGGGGTTTTGTTCGTATAAACCTTTATACATGTTTGGCTTAAAAGGAAATGAGATTAATATTGATCTATTGAAGAAAATGGAACCTTAAGGGTTAAAATGTTAATTATGGAAAAAGGCCCTAATTTCATTGTTGAATTAATTTGTGAAATTAATTGTGAGAAATAAGGAATTGAATTGGAAATGTTGAGATGGGGAATGTATGGGATAAAAGGGTGTAGTTGGATCATTTATCGCTCGCCTAATTGAAATGTTGATTTATTATCCATTTTGTGCATTTATTTTCTGTTTAGAAATAACTGCTTTGGGCTATCGGTGGAGGATAGTCTTGATTGTTGTAGACAATGCATAATGATTAGGCAAACGAAAACTAATCAATGAAATGTGTCATAAAGTATGACGGTTGATAGAATACATTAACTTATGTATTGATTGATTGTGTATAGAACCTATGTGTTTGTATGCATTATGTGTAGAGGAGGAGATGGGGGATGTACTCCATGGTTTAGGGGAAGATGGAGGATGGACCTCTAAACCGGATAGTGTTGGGAGTAGATAGGGGATGAACTCCGTAGATAAAGCTCATATGCTTGTCTAGAGAAGTGAAGATACAGCTCATATGCTTATCTTAGAGAAGTGTAGACATAGCTGCTATGCTTGTCTAGAGAAGTATAGATACAGCTCTTATGCTTATCTTTGGAAGTGTGATATAGTTCTTATACTTATCCGTTGATGCGTTGATATAGCTCATGTGCTTATCTGTTGATGTGTTGATATAGCTAGTATGCTTATATATTGAGAAATGGAAAATGAAATGTAACATGGACTTGTATGTCATGAAACTGTGATGTGAAATAAGTGAATGTATCAGTGTTGACCATCTATCAATTGCTAATCTTTTTGTCACTGTTCATAGTTGGTTTAGTATATTTCTACTGGGCTGTGGCTCACCCTATATGGGAACATCATTTTCAGGTATAGGTAGCATGCCACCTCAGGCGGACGGATCTTTTTGTTGTATATTTTCTTTTGATGTATTACATGTAGATTCAAGCCAAGGGCTTAACGTGTAATTGAGCTAGTGCTCTTTTTTTTTGTAACCAAGTGTTAACTTGGAAAGCTGTAAGCCCGTAGGGCATTTGCTTTTGTTGTTAACATATAATACCTTTTGTAATTAAATATTCTAATGAATAGAAAATGTTGGTCTTTCATATATCAATGCATGTCTATATTGATGGGTTTAATGTTATTGTTTTGAGGGCGTTACACTTTAGGTAGAAAAGACAATCTGGCACAAGCAAGGGGGGGTTGACCCTTAGACAAGAGACGGTCGACCCTATTTTCCAGCAGCGAACACAAAAAATTCTGCAACATAAGAGGGTCGACCCTTCCCAGGCTGGTGTCGACCCTTCCCAGACTGGTGTCGACCCTATAGAAAACTAGTAGAGGCACTAAAAATTCAAACAGGTATAACTCTCTCGTTCGGACTCTGTTTTAGGTCATTCTTGTGTCCAAATCGAAGCCCCGGAAACAAGCTTTCCAATGGTTCTAGCCTTACATCCAAATTCAAAGTATGGAAAAAGAAAAGGGCAAAAGAGTGAAGGTTGGTCAAAAACAAAAACTCAAATTTGGGGCTTTTGATCTAATCTTGCCTAAACACTTTGTTAAGGCTTCAATCAAGGTTCCAAACATCACCCAAGAATCCTCAATTATAAGATTTAAAGTTCACTTGCCAACCCATCAATACCAATCTGATGTGAATTAGAATACGAGTCATTACAATTTTCAATATGAAAATATCTCTTCTATATCTTCAAATTTACAAAAAGTTGTCATTTCTCCTATTTTTCTATTGCTTCTCTCTCTCCACCTTTTTCCTAACCCCATTTTTCTATTGTTTCTGTCACGCCCTGAAAAGGTTTGACTCATGCAACTACACCACCAGGATTGTTAACAATCATAATCCAAACAAATAGAACAATAGAGTCAATTACACACAACTTTCTTTCCTCTTGAACTAATCCCAAAATGGAGTTTTACAAATGTATTCAATTACAGTCCTCAAAACAGGAATACAAAATAAAGAAATCAGTTCAAAAGAAAAGAGATAGAAATTAACGCATGAGGTTCATAAGGACATCTTCCCTATCACGATACTCCATCATAGACAAAACTATAGACATCAAGTTCCAAAACAAAATACAAATTAGCAACCCCACGCCCCAAGAATAACTTCAACAAAAACATGCTAGCTGTATAGACATCATCGCTTGAGTGGTAGATCGTCCTTATTCCCTAAAAAATTGTTACTTTTTTGGGTGAGCTTAAGCTCAGTAGGTGATGCATTTAACCAATTATATGATCATTTTGAAAAGCTTATGCTTATGCAATGCAAATGCATGGGTATGCATGGCAAGGCTATAAAACAAGGTTAGAGTATACCATTGATGGAATGCAAATGCATTGATCATAACTTGTCTTTTTCCACATTCTCATGGGAAAATAACTCTACCATGACATCCACAGTTAAACGTTTAAAATCAAACATACATAGATAATTGTAGACATATATAGAAATTAATCCCACATTTGCCGGCTCCAAAAACGGCGGGGCGATGGGCACCCAAAACATCACAGCCTTCCACATTTGCCGGCTCCACAAACGGCGGGGACGTGGACACCCAAAATCATTCGTGTTTCCACATTTGTTGACTCTATAAACGGCGGGGCTCATGGACACCTCAAAATACTTTCCCACATTCATCCGGCGATAAGTGCAGACAGGGCAATTGGGCACCTTGACTCCCCGCGCGGTTACCAAATACAATACACAACTCAATTCCAACCCAACCCACTAACCAGACTCATAGATTATTTACCCACTTCTAACTTTCAACCATTTATACAAGGTGGAACCAAGAAGAAATAATTAATGCATATGATGCATGAATTTATATACAGTACATTACTTTCCTAATTAAGATGATGTTAATTCATAATAAATCCACCTCTTCACATTTCATAATCCAAGGATCTACCATCAAGCAATCATCACCCTCTTCTCAAGGTTTACATTAAGAAGGAATCTCCAATCTCATATTTCAATCTCAAAATCAAGTATTTACACTCAATTTCATGCTTTAGAAATCAATTGAGCAAAACCCCTTTTTATACATTAAATTTGGAAACTAGGGTTTGAGTAAAATTGGGGCTTTTCTCTCTTTTATGAAATTGAGTAATTATCCATCATAAACAATGATTTTCATCCATGATAAGTTCAAATCTTTCAACAATCATAACATTTCACCATCATCATTCTCAATGTATAGTCATCAAGCGCTTGCCCACTCATATTGTGTTGCTAGAAGTGCATTTTTTGCCAACGCCAATTTGTCGTTGCCAAAAGTAAAGCTTTATCGACAAACAAATCGTCGGCAAATGGCAACATTTACCGACGTAAATGCGTCGCAAAAAATTTACTTTTGCCGACTCATATTTTGTTGCTAAAACTATATTTTTTGCCCATGCAAATTTGTGTTGGGAAAAGTGCCACACAATCATCATATTTGAACTACTTTTACCGACGCAAGGTAAATTGCCGACGATGGATAAAGGCTTTTATTGATGACTATGTTTGTTGCTAAAGGCATTACTTTTACCAACGCGATGATAATTTCGTCAGCAAAAACTTTTGCCAACTCACTTTTACCTACGGGTTGCCATCGTAGCTCTATGTGTCGGCGAAACTTTTTGCCAACGAGTTTTCCCTTTTAGCAACATATTTTGTTGCGTTGCGAAAAATGCAATTTCTTGTAGTGAGTTGAAGCCAATATATATGTATGTTTATACATCTATCTACATTAATAGGTTGAGAAAATACCACACAAGCTGCTCAAATCGAAGATATAAAGAGTTAAAGACACCCTACCTCAAGTTGGGATGCTAGAGTGGCCACACACGCTTGTGCTTCATTGATTTAGTGAAACAACCAATGAGAGTGTTGATCTAGCTTCTCTTACAACTAATCTTGGAAGATCTTAGGTAGATCTTGAGTTAAGATTGGGAAAATCTATGGAAATCTATGGCCTTGTAAGCTAGGGTTTGAGAAAAAGTAGAGTTAGAGAGAGAGTGGATGGAAAAGTGGCTAGAAAAAGACTTGGGATCGCTATTTTAAAATCTGCTATCCTCGACCGGCTGGTCGAGCGTAAGGCATAGTTAAGTGGTCCTACTCGAGCGGAAAAGAACATGTCGCAGAACTTTTACAAAGCTACATCGGAATTAATGGGAGCATGCACTTCACGCTCGAGTGGCAATTCCTCCGCTCGAGCGGCCTGCCTGTAAAAATGCCAATTATTGGGAGCTGAAGATCTACGCTCGAGCGAGAAGATCCGCGCTCAAGCGGGGCGAAAAACTCAAGTGTCATAGTTTCTCTCCGTACACCTTTCTTCTCCAACCATTATCACATCTAACTTTTTTATTAACTTCATTTCTAATTTAATTTCATTTCCAAAATATTAGTTTTTTATTCTATTTTTCATTGTCCAAAAATATTAGTCTATTTTCAAAATAAAGAACTAAAATAGTATGAATTTCTTATTTTTTTCATTCTTTTAAATTTATTAACAACACAAAAAGTACAATTATGACAATTGATATTCCTAAAAAAATACTATCAAAGGGTAATTTTGCAAAATTAAGGTTGTGTTTGGTTTAGTTTTAGAATTGTGATTCTCTTTTTGAAGTTGTGAATTGAGTTTGGAATTGTGAGTTGAGTCTTGAAAAAAGAAAATTTGTTTAGTTATGAGTTTTGAAAAATGTTTTGAAAGGGTTTTAAAAAGAGTTTTTGAATTTAAAAAAGAGAAAATTTGTTTGGTTAAGAGTTTTGAGTTGTATTTTAAGTTTTGAGTTTTTGAATTTTGAATGTTTGGGATTTATTTTTTTAAAAATATTAAAAAATGTTTAAGAATTTTTTTATTTTAAATATATAATTTTTATTTAAATATTTTGATTTTAAACATTTATTTTATTTTGTAAATATTTTAATTTTTAATTTTAATATTTTAAACTCAAAATACAACTTCACACTCAACACATAATTCAATACTCAATTCAAAAATTATTTTCAAAACTCATAACCAAACACATAATTCAAAACTCCACATTACTTTTAAAACTTTACACTTAAATCATAACCAACATATAACAAAAAAATTAAAAAATTAAAAAATATATTTATAAACTAAATAAAAAAATTAAAATATTTAAAATAAAAATTATATATTTAGAATAAAAAAATAAAATTCTTTTAATATTAAAAAAATTAGCACATAAATATATGAAATATAGTGCACATTAAAATAAATAAATAAATATTTAAAATATGAAATATTTACCTAAAAAATAAAATCAAGAAAATATTTAAATATTTAAAAAAATAAATTCAAAAAATTTTAAAATACAATTCAAAACTCAAAATACAACTCAAAATTCTTTGCAAAACTCATAACCAAACAAATTTTTTCTTTTCAAAACTCATAACTCAAAACACGACTTCACACTCAAATCATGATTTTAAAAATAAAATAAAATAATATTTTTTTGAATTTTTTTTTAAAATAGAGTTTTGAAAAGAGTTCGGTTTTGAGTTTTGAATTGAGTTTTGAGTTGTGTGTTTAATTATGAGTTTTGAATTTAATTTTTTAATTGAGTTTTGAGTAATTTTGAGTTGTATGTTTAGTTATGAATTTTGAAAAGTGATTTGAAAATTTTACCTTTGGAATGATGATTGCAAAGGCAAACCACTCATAGTCTAATATTTTTAAAGTACAATAATTGTATTACTAAAAAAAAGTTAGATTTTCTAAAATGGACTATTATTTTAAGACGTAGCGACTATTATATTAAATAATAAATAATATAACGTATACTATATACCGAGTGTATATATGGGCACAGTGCAGAAGTTGATTTCTAATTATACTTGTATCCCTATCAAAAATCATTATTATTATTATATATATATATTTTTTTTGATCAGCAAAGAAAAATTTCATTTAACAGCATGAAATTAAAGGTACAGGAAGATCAGAAGCATCGAGAGAGATTCGGTAGTATAAAAATACCCCTACTACTGCTACTCGCAACCATACAACCAACCCCTAAGCCTCTCGATTTTTTTTTATACTTATATCTGCGTGTATGTATGTATTTATATTCCATATTATATATAAACAATGCATATCTATACATTTATGCTGTGTTTGGTTGGAGTATTTGAAGAGGGATTTGGAAAGAGAAAGGAAAAAATTAGGTGAAATGTGAATAAAATATACCTATATTTCTGTTGGGTTAGGTTTCCATCCTATGTGGAGGAAGGCCCAAAACATTTAGTAAGCCCATGTGAACTCCAAAGCCCACATGGAGAGGTTATGTTTTTGAAAAGATCTGGCCCATAAGTTTAGGATTACAAACCCTTTCTCTGCACACAAAACAGAGACGTAGAAGCTGCCACCAAAACAGAGAGGAGAGGAAAAATTCTGTCCAGCAGTGATCAAGCTATCCGATCAACAAGAATCTGTGGTCCGATTGAGCTGAAATTTGGTAGGCGAGTTCACAACTCAAGACTCTAAATTCTGGACGGTGAAGATCAGATTTGGAGTATTTTACTGCTGGTTTTTGGCCCGTGAACAGTACCGTTTTTGGTGAGATTTTTCCTAAACTTTGTAGTTTGATCTTTGGTTGCCAAGGAAGCTTATTTGTAAGTTGTTCTTGATTGTTTGCCTCTAGTTCTATCTAGAGAGAACTCTTGTATACCCATTATTTGTTTATAGTGGAGATATTTGGTGGACTACGGTCCCGTGGTTTTTCCTTTCCACATTGGGAAGGTTTTTCACGTTAAAATTTTGCTGTCGCCTTGTTGTGTGATTGTTGGATCATCGCTTTCAGATTATTTTCAGAATATATTGTGCTCTATTAAATTGCTTCTTAATAGGTTCACACAAAGAGGGAGAATAAACACTTCCACTATTTTTGTGCCGGATTCAGATATTTCAAATTTGGTTTTTTTGTTTTGTTTTCTCCCAACATAGTGGTATCAGAGCTTGATTCATATTTTTGTGCATCTTGTGTTGAATAATGGAAGCAAATTTGAGTAGAATGGTTACCTTGAATGGTTCTAATTATCACACATGGAAAGGAAAAATGGAAGACCTCCTTTATGTGAAACAATTTCATCTACCGGTGTTTACTACTGAAAAACCAAAAAATAAATCTGATGAAGAATGGACATTACTACATCGACAAGTGTGTGGGTACATTAGGCAATGGGTGGATGATAATGTTTTGAATCATATTAGTGGAGAGACACATGCCCGTACACTCTGGAACAAACTTGAACAATTGTATGCTCGGAAGACTGGAAACAATAAAATGTTTCTAATAAAGCAATTGATGACCTTGAGATACCAAGATGGAACCCCATTGACAGATCACTTGAACACTTTTCAAGGAGTAATTAATCAGTTGGCTGGAATGGGTATCAAGTTCGACGATGAGGTACAGGGGTTGTGATTGCTTGGTACATTGCCGGACTCTTGGGAGACATTTAGAATGTCATTATCTAACTCGGCTCCAGATGGTGTAATCAATATGGATCTGGCTAAGAGCAGTATTTTAAATGAAGAGATGAGGAGGAAATCACAGGGATCTTCTTCACAGTCAGAGGTTTTGGTTACAGAAAGGAGGGGGAGAAGCAAGAGCAGAGGTCCGAAGAACAGAGATAAAGGTAGAAGCAAGTCCAACAAGTTTGCTAATGCTGAGTGTTATCATTGTGGCATGAAAGGGCATATCAAGAAACAGTGCAGAAAATTGAAGAGAGAGAACAAGGAGAAAGGGATTGAGCATGATGGAAAGGATAATGATCAAGTTGCCACCGCTACTTCCCAAGACTTTCTCATTGTTTATGATGAAGATGTTATTAACATAGCATGCCATGAGACCAACTGGGTGATTGATAGTGGTGCCTCTATTCATGCTACATCTCGAAAAGATTTCTTCACATCCTACATACCTGGTGACTTTGGTTCAGTAAAGATGGGTAATGATGGCTTGGCCAAAATTATTGGTGTTGGAGACGTGCACTTGGAGACGAATAATGGCACGAGGTTGGTTCTTAGAGATGTAAAGCATATTCCTGATATCTGTATGAATTTGATTTCTGCAGGTAAACTTGATGATGAAGGGTATTGCAACACTTTCAGTAATGGTCAGTGGAAGCTCACTAGGGGTGCTATGGTTGTGGCTCGAGGCAAGAAGCATTCTACTCTGTACGTAATGCAAGCAAGGCTCCCCAAAGAAGTTATTAATGCAATGGATGATGAGTCTACAGTGGAATTGTGGCATAAAAGGCTTGCTCACATGAGTGAGAAAGGCCTGGCAACATTGGCTAAAAAGAATCTTCTGTCTGGAATGAAGAATGCACTTTTGAAAAGGTGCACTCACTATTTGGCAAGAAAGTAGAATAGAGTTTCCTTCAAGAGTTCCCCACCTTCAAGAAAGCCAAATGTACTTGATTTGGTATATTCAGATGTTTGTGGTCCTATGAAGACAAGAACACTTGGTGACTCCCGTTACTTTGTGACCTTCATAGATGATTATTCCAGGAAGTTGTGGGTCTACACTTTAAAAAGCAAAGATCAAGTGTTGGAGATTTTTAAACAGTTCCAAGCCTTAGTTGAGAGACAGACTGGGAACAAGCTCAGGTGCATTAGAACAGATAATGGGGGAGAGTATTGCGGTCCTTTTGATGATTATTGCAGACAACAGGGTATTCGACATCTAAAGACACCCCCGAAGACTCCTCAGTTGAATGGTTTAGCTGAAAGGATGAACAGGACACTGGTTGAAAGAGTTAGATGCTTACTTTCACAAGCATGGTTGCCAAGATCCTTTTGGGGTGAGGCTTTGAGTACAGTTGTACATGTTCTTAATCTCACACCATGTGTTCCTCTTCAGTTCGATGTACCAGACAGAGTTTGGACTGGCAAGGATGTTTCCTATGATCACCTGCGTGTCTTTGGATGTAAAGCATTTGTTCATATTCCCAAAGATGAGAGGTCTAAGCTCGATATGAAGACCCAACAGTGCATTTTTCTAGGCTATGGCCTAGATGAGTTTGGCTACAGGTTATATGATCCAGTTGACAAGAAACTAGTGAGAAGCCGAGATGTTGTATTAATTGAAGATCAAACTATACAAGATATTGAAAAAGCAGAGAACACAATGTCCTGGCATAGTGATGGTTTAGTTGACTTGGATCCGGTTCCTCTAACAGATTTGCCTGCACAGGTTGAACATGATGTTCAGAATGACCAACAAGGTCTAGGTGATGCTGATGACCCCTTACAGGTCGAGACAGGTGATGAGACTCTTGAGCAGTTGGAAACACCAGAGATACCACCAGATGTTCCAACCAGGAGGTCAGCTAGAGACCGACATCCTTCCATTTGGTATTCTGCAGATGACTATGTGTTAATGACTAATGGGGGAGAGCCCAAGGGTTATGCAGCCATGGAAGATGATCATAAGCTGGAATAGGCTGATGCGATGCAAGATGAGATGCAATCATTGCATGACAATCACACTTTTGAGTTGGTGAAACTGCCTAAGGGCAAGAGAGCTTTAAAGAACAAGTGGGTGTGCAGGGTGAAACATGATGAACTCACTTCACAATCACGATACAAAGCTAGACTAGTTGTTAAAGGGTTCAATTAGAGAAAAGGCATTGATTTTGATGAGATCTTCTCACCAGTTGTAAAAATGTCTTCTATTCGTGTGGTTCTTGGCTTAGCCGCTAGTCTAGACTTAGAGATTGAGCAAATGGATGTGAAAACTGCCTTCCTTCATGGTGACTTGGAGGAAGAGATTTACATGGAACAACCAGAGGGTTTCAGGGTGAAAGGAAAAGAGGATTATGTGTGTTAGCTAAAGAAAAGTCTTTATGGTCTGAAGCAGGCACCCAGGCAGTGGTATAAGAAGTTTGAGTCAGTTATGGAGGAGCAAGGCTACATGAAAACTACTTCTGACCATTGTGTATTTGTGCAGAAATTCTCTGATGATGATTTTATTATTTTACTGCTCTATGTTGATGACATGTTGATTGTTGGCAGGAATCCTTCAAGAATTGACAATTGAAGAAGCAACTAAGCAAGTTCTTTGCCATGAAAGACTTGGGGCCAACAAAGCAAATTCTTGGTATTCGAATCTATCGAAATAGAAAAGAGAAGAAATTGTACATGTCACAAGAGCAGTACATTGAAAAAGTGCTTGAAAGATTCAATATGAACAATGCTAAAGTGGTTAGCTCACCTCTTGCTACTCACTTTAAGTTAAGCACTAATCAAAGCCCTTCTACAAATAAAGAGAAGGAAGATATGGAAAGAGTTCCATATGCCTCAGCTGTGGGAAGCTTAATGTATGCAATGGTCTGCACAAGGCCAGATATAGCTCATTCAGTTGGTGTAGTTAGCCGATTTCTTTCAAATCCAGGGAGAGAGCATTGGAATGCAGTAAAGTGGATAATGAGATATCTTAGAGGCACTTCCAGGTTGACACTCAGTTTTGGAAATGGAAAACCAATTTTAGTTGGCTACACTGATGCAGATATGGCAGGAGATGTGGATACCCGTAAGTCTACTTCGGGTTATTTGATCACTTTCTCAAGTGGAGCTGTTTCTTGGCAGGCAATGTTGCAAAAATGTGTTGCACTCTCTACAACAGAGGCAGAGTTTATTGCGGTAACAGAAGCTTGTAAAGAGTTGCTATGGATGAAAAAGTTCTTGACGGAGCTTGGTTTCAAACAACAACAATATGTGTTGTTTTGTGATAACCAAAGTGCTATTCACTTGGCTAAGAACTCTACATTCCATTCGAGGTCGAAGCACATTGACATGAGGTACCATTGGATAAGAGAAATTCTTAATCATAAGTTGTTGGAACTTGAAAAAATTCAAACTGATGATAATGGTGCTGATATGTTGACAAAAGCTTTGGTAAGGGAGAAGCTTGAGACATGTTGCTCGATTGCCGGGATGGAGAATCCCTCCACCTAGTCGGAAAGGGGGAGATTTGTTGGGTTGGGTTTCCATCCTATGTGGAGAAAGGCCCAAAACATTTAGTAAGCCCATGTGAATTCCAAAGCCCACATGGAAAGGTTATGTTTTTGAAAAGATCTGGCCCATAAGTTTAGGATTACAAACCCTTTCTCTACACACAAAATAGAGACGTAGAAGCTGCCACCAAAACAGAGAGGAGAGGAAAAATTCTGTCCAGCAGTGATCAAGCTATCCGATCAACAAGAATCTGTGGTCCGATTGAGCTGAAATTTGGTAGGTGAGTTCACAACTCAAGACTCTAAATTCTGGACGGTGAAGATCAGATTTGGAGTATTCTACTACTGGTTTTTGGCCCGTGAACAGTACCATTTTTGGTGAGATTTTTCCTAAACTTTGTAGTTTGATCTTTGGTTGCCAAGGAAGCTTATTTGTAAGTTGTTCTTGATTGTTTGCCTCTAGTTCTATCTAGAGAGAACTTTTGTATACCCATTATTTGTTTATAGTGGAGATATTTGGTGGACTACGGTCCCGTGATTTTTCCTTTCCACATCGGGAAGGTTTTCCACGTTAAAATTTTGCTGTCGCCTTGTTGTGTGATTGTTGGATCATCGCTTTCAGATTATTTTTAGAATATATTGTGCTCTATTAAATTGCTTCCTAATAGGTTCACACAAAGAGGGAGAATAAACACTTCCGCTATTTTTCTGCCGGATTCGGATATTTCGAATTTGGCTTTTTTGTTTTGTTTTCTCCCAACATAGATATTTCGAATCTAGTTTCACACACCGTTTCCCTTTCCCTTTCCAAATCCCTTCCCAAATCCCCCAACTAAAAGCATATCTATATATACACAGTGCTATGTACACAATCCATATATCACTGTTATACCACTACAAGAAATTGCACTTTTGGCGACTACTTTTGGCGACGACGTCAATTTTTCATCGCCAAAAGTATACTTTTGGCGACACAGTGATCAATTTCGTTGGTAAAAGTATACCTTTACCGACGCAATTTGTTGTCGTCGCTAAAAAGGCATAACATTATTTTAGCGCCAAATTTTTTGGTTGGCGCCAAAATTTCAAAACTTTTACCTACGAGGCTTATGTTTTAGCAACACAATGAGCGTTGCTATTAGTGTGCTTACTTTTGGCGACGACAAGTTGGCGTGGGCAAAGAGTTAACCATTTAGCGACGATGACACTATTCGTCGGTAAAAGTTTTGCTAGTGGAATGATGTGATTTAGTGATTTGTGTTTTTGATTATAATTTTTGAAAGAGTTTTAAAAAATTTAGTTACTGAATTGTAAAATTAAAATAATCATTGAATTAGATCACAAAATGAACCCATCGAGCCCAAACACACTCTTAAGTTGATATGACTAATTTGAGATAATTTAAACTTTTTCAAAGAAATATGGTTAGATTATCAATTTCAATATGTTTGTTTTTATTTTCAGAAACTAGTTTCAAATTTTTTTTTCCCTAAAAAACTAAAAAAAAAATTGGGTGAAAAAAAAAACTTATTATTTTTGTATATTTTTATCTTTTAGGTCATAAATACTTTTTAAAATTTTAAAAATATAATTTTGATTTTTATTGCTTTCAAATTATTTTTAATTTTATCAAAAAAAAAAATCTAAATTTTTTTTGTTTTTTTTTTAATCTTTTAGGTCATAAATACTTTTTAAAATTTTAAAAATATAATTTTAATTTTTATTGCTTTGAAATTATTTTTAATTTTTTTTAAAAAAAAAAAAGAAATCTAAAAATTGTTTTGAATATTTTATTTTATTTTATTTTATTTATTTTTTTGGGTAGAGCAGGTAAAGATCAGTGACATTTCCCTCTTAAAATTGATTTGTGTTTTTATTAAAACTTTTGAAAGAGTTTTAAATATTTTAGTTATTGAATTGTAAAATCAAAGTGATCATTGAATTAGATCACAAAATGAACCCATCAAGGCCAAACATACTCTTAAATTGAGATGGCTAATTTGAGTTAATTTAAACTTTTCTAAAGAATGTGGTTAGATTATCAATTTTAATATGTTTGGTTTTATTTTCAGATTCTTTTCATTGTGATTTTATATTTGGTTTTATTTTCATAAATTAGTTTAATTTTTTTTTTCCTAAAAAACTATATAATAAAAAATTTGGGTGAAAAAATAAAAAATATACTTATTATTTTTATATAATTTTATCTTTTAGGTCATACACTACAATAAAATTGATTTTTCACCAAACCACATCGACGACCTACAAGACACTGATAGTGGGTTCTAATCATAGGTAACATAGAAGAAACAGAGGGAGAAGAAAGACAGTGAATTGGTTGGAAGGGGAAAGGGTTCTTCAAACCCTTGTTCTTCAAAGTTCTACTATCAATTGAATCGGTGGAGATTGAGAGGCAAACACGGTAGTCCCGAAGCCCTTTGGAGGTTCTTCAAAGCCATACGCTGTGTCGACGTACACAAAACAGAGAGAGGATCTTGCTGTGAGAGGCAAATGGTACTCTCATCTTTGCGGCGGCAAGACTAATTGGACGGTAAGGCACTCTTCTCATCTCTTCTCTCTTCTCTTCCTTGTTCCTAAAACCCTTGTTTCGGCTCTCTCTCGCTCTCACTCTCGCATTCGGTGTAGTTGGCGGTGTGATTGGAGTGGCTGTGGGTAATTTCACTCTACCTAAAACCCTAATCCAACAAAGAAAGAGAAAAGAATTTGAAGAACAATCAGAAAATCTGAAGGTATTTCTCTCTCAATTGATTATTTTTTAAACCCTGCCTCTCCTGAAACCGTATTTTCTCTCTCTGAAATCGTCCCTCTTGTAAAATCCTCTTCTCTCTAATTTTTCCCCTTTTTTCTGTGTAGGGTTCTCTCAGAATTCTGATTCCAATCTTTCTTGGCTCTTACAGATTTGGTATTTTTACATTTGCTAAAATTTTATTTTATTTTGTTTTTTTTATATATTTTAGTTGACAAGTAATGAAATAATCGATGAATATTCTCAGGCATTGGGCTTTTTACATTGATTAGTGTAGTATTTTTTTTTTTGGAAAGGAGGGGGGGGGGAAGAACTCATTCATCATTCTGAAGCTTCAACTATGAAAATTATGATTGTCCACAAATATAACCCAATTTCTTGACACCCTCACTTATAACACACGCACAGCCATTGCGTTGGTTGTATCATCACAAATGGACTTGGAAGGAAATTATTTTTATGAACATCAAAATTTGTAGTGGTGGACCAAAAAGCTTTCCCACCAACATGTCAATGCCATGAAAACAAAATTAACAGGAGAGCTGTAACTGAAATAATCAAACATTCAGTGCCCCCATTTGAAGATGACCAGCAATCAATGCATTCCATTTTTTCTGAAAATTGAGGCCAGTATATTAATGGCCTACACTTGATACATAGTGTCCTTTAGACTCTTGTTCACACTTGAAAACAAACCCCTAATGTTCTACAGAAGCATGCAGTTTAAATTTTATTTTTAATATGCTTTTACCACTTCGTATGTTCTTGAATCTCAAGTTCTCCCTTTGGCAAGATTATGAATCCATTCTGAAATATTTTAAATACATATCAGGTTGATCATTAAAGCAGTCTATCAACAATATTCTAGCGAAAATCAAAATGCTGATAATTTAATTCAGTGTAGCCCTTGCTATAACCAAATGAATAATTTTGTTCTTGTTGAAAGTGTCATCATAAGTGCTACCCACCAATAGCTTGCAGCCAAATGTATAAGTTTCAAACAACCAAGAAAAGTGTATAAATATTCTACGTAGGTTGATATTATCTATTGTTTTGATTGATTTTGATCAAATGGTTAGATTTTTATAATAACACAAATTGTTACAACTGACAAATGATTACACAGTTTTGTCAATTCTCAAAGCCAGTTTGAATAATAGGGTCTGGGGAACATCATGAATGATTTCACTTATTTAATGGTTTTGGTTTGGTTTAGGAATCTTTTTTCTGGGAACGAAATCAGTTTTATCCTTCATATTCTATCATCAAGAGCTTCACTACTATGCACCATTCTCTCTTTTGTAAAATTTTCTGGTGAAATTCTGGAACTTCTGTCGTTTGGAGGTTCTTGAATGTTCTTTAAAGTTTTTCAGAGTTACATATTGATTAATGTGTCAATTGTGGCTTAGTTGATGTCAATGTGACTCGATTTTTTGCTTTGTCATCTTCTGTTTATTACTCTGATCCCTTGAAGTCATTTTGAGACCATGTTTTTCCATTTCACATATTTTATGTACATTTGTTTATTTAGGAATTCATGGGAAGAAATCTCCTCGCTTTGAATGTCATGTGGAAGTACATGGAGCAGGTGAGCAAATTTTTGTCCAGAAACTTGTTGTTATAGATGAAGTGTTCAATTTATATAAAATTTCTGAAATATGCTGAATATGATGAACATTTTGATGAAAAATTGAAAGCTTCATATCACTGTTATGCTGCAGTCAGTGATCTATTTTCTCATGGTACAAGATATTTTAATTTGGATCAAATGACTGTTATCCATCTGTTAATTATCATAGTTCTTTTTCTCTTAGAGCAGTATTGAATTGAATTTAAATTATTGCTATCTTCACTATTTTTTTTGATGTAGGACAACATTATTGATGGGATTTTAGGCCTGTAGGGTTTTAGGGTTTATAACGGATGTAACAAAGGAATTAGGATTTTGAAGTCTAAAGAAACAAGGTAAATTTTAGGGCTGTTCTGGGTTCTGTTAACAGTATCCTGGCTAGTTTTAGATTATTTAGGTTTGTTAAATGAAGTTTGGATATTGGTAGAGGCATAATAAGGTTTGGTTATGGCTCTTAATGACTTGAAAGAGTAAAAAAATTAGAATAAAAAAAAAAAAAAAAGAAAGGGAGGAAGAAGAAACTCTATATAATCCTTTAGGCATTGCACGTACTACTAAATTTCATCACACAATACCAAAGAGCTACAGTAGTCACTGGAAGTGATTTAAAGCTTATTCAATACTGAATTGGAGGCATTATGTGTGACACTCATGACGCAAACTGCACTGTCATCGGATAAGGGATTTGACCAGTAGATAGCCATGAGCTACCAAAGGCCTACTTATATCAAGTGAAATGTGCATTTGGAAATATATGATTCATTTGAAAATCTCTCTTTAGCGAAAACATGGTATAATAGAACCTGCGTAATCCTAGTGATACCATAAACCCATTAGAGCAAGTGCTTAGAATATCATTCATGTGCTATTTACAAGTGGGTGTACATTTTGTACATAATTGGCCATAATTCAAAGACATCAATACATATGACCTGATAATCAATTTCAAGGACCAACCGAAAGCATGTTGGAATAAAACTTGTGTAATCGTAGTGGTACCATAAACCCATCAGAGAAAATGCTTAAATGTCGTTTATATGCTGTGTGCAAAATGGGTGTAGATTTTGTACATAAGTGGCCATAATTCAAAGACCTCAATACATATGACATGATCAATTTGAAGGACCCATTGGCCATACATATATACATCATAGCATGCACAATGTCTTCCATCTTGGTTTCTACTTTCTAGATCAATGAAATGATCTCCTTAACTATGTACATAAATACATATAAACGCTTGACATCTTTTCTAAACTCCCATCACCTGAAAACTTTTAAGATGGAATGGTGTGAGCCAATGCTCAGGGATAATAGCATACCAAGTGCACAAAAGAATCTATATGGATATCATCATATACATGTACCAAAACAAAGCTCATTTATAAATCAAAGTTTACATATAAAATAGACTTCATATTCTGAACTAGAGTCCTTAGAGATTTTATAAAGATACATATAATGTTCTTTGCCAGGGGAAAACTGTATGATCGTGTATCATATAGTTAAACAAAAAGTCGTATGATGACCTCCCAGAATCCCTATAATGATGTAATGATATGAGGCCATCACAGCAGAACTAATACAGAGGGATATCCAAGCCAACTACCAAAACCAAAACATATAAGCCACTTTTTTGCAGCAAGGGTTAGATATCTCAGTTTTTCTTTGAATACATTGAATTTGGCATAATAGAGGAAATTGATTCCTTTTTCCTTAGGTTTTTGTAAGTGCCCAGTTTGCTAGGATTTGCTTGAGAAGTATGTAGTTTACAATATATTGATGTGGTTTGTTTTCTGCACTTAAATCATGTCATTTTAAGCCCACTATAGTAATGCTTATACTAATTCTCTCTTTTTATGTGTCTCTCTGATTTCTTTTGGTCTCTTATTGGGCTTTTCGAGTAAGTGAATGCATTAGGAGGGACCATTTCAGAACCTTCAATTTCTTGAAATCCTAGTTTTCTCATATTGAAAATATTTTTGTTGTCATCTTCTTCTTTTCTGCTTTCCATCATACAGTTTTTTTGAAAAGTATTGCATTAACCATGCACATTTCATTTTATTAGAATCTCACGAGGAAAAGGGGAAAACAGAAATGAGGGGAAAACAGAAATGAGGGGTAAATTCAATGAATAAGAAGTAAGAATGGTAAAAAATGATGTCAATGCAACAATTTCATTGCTGTCGTTGTCAACCCAAAATAAATTTGTAACCAACTCGTATTGGTGCCAGCAATCAGAGGCAATAATCACTGGGGGACTACCATCTTCACCATGATCATCACCAGGACTGCAGCAGTATTGACATCATCTTTGCCTACCTGAATCCCACTGAACATCATGTCCATTTTTGTTGGAAACAAATATATCACAATGACCCTTATTCATACTGTTGCCTTTGTCAGCAATGACCACCACGATCTGATGTCAGAAATGACCATTCTACTTGAATCTTACTGAATAGTTCTAGTACCTTCAAAAAGTGTCTTTTGGTTGTGTTGAGGGGACTATAAGGAAGATCGGTCTCAGTCTCTCTCTCTTGCATGGGTGTGGAGGCATGTCTGCTCGCTTTAGCACTCAAAGAGTTGACAGATAGGCTGAGATGTAGCTCATTGTGGGTGCCACTTTTTGCTAGCTGATCACCTGTATGGTTGCCTCTTACCTATAGTTTTTAAGTTTATGTTTCTTAGTGAATGCAATTATTCTATTTGTTTTCTTCTTGTTGCCAAATTATTGAATGATGTGAACTTGATAATGATTAGGAGTTTTGTATTAATGATTAGGAGTTTTGTATTGTAATATCATCATATTGTTGTCTGACTACAGAGAATCTGAAACCTCTGTACATATCGCAGAGATAATGCATATGCCTTCCATATCAGAAATCATTGAAATGGACCTTATCTGAATATTAGTACAGAATCTGAAATTAGTTTGCCTTGTGTAAATTATTGTCATTGTTGCAAGTGAATGATTTGTAACTTGGACAACATTTTTTTCACTGGAGTGTAGAATGCATTGGATCTACTGTTACTGATTGTTTTAGTATAGTTGGAAATTGAAGGTTTTTATTTTATTTTATTTTTTATCGGATGATGGTAAAAGCTTTATGTTTTGGCCAGTACTTACGCTTGCATATCTATTAACACTCACACACACACACACACACACACACACACACACACACACACACACACACACACACACAAAGACTACTTCCAGATCAATAAACAAGCTAATGGACTTTGTTTTAAACTTGTCATTGATCAATACAGATTGCTACCAGATCCTCCTTTTTGCTGGTGGCTGATGGCTGATGGTTGTTGCTTGTTGGTTTGCTGCATCTGCTGGTTTGCTGCTGCCGCCCTTGTGGCTAATGCTTGTTGGGCGGCTGCTGCTGCTGCTGCAATGTTGCTGTGAGGCGGCTGCTACTAGATGTTGATCTGCTGGATAAGTTTGTGGGTGATTTTCATGCTATTTTGCCTGTCTTTGTTAGTTTCATATTTTTATTTTGTTATCTGTTGTTTCTAATGTGGGTTCACAATTTGGATGTATTTGGGTATTTTAGTGACTTTACCCTTTTAGGTTTTATACATTGCTTCTAAAAGCAGTATCAGTAGTGTTTTTTTTGCTTGCACATCAACTTTAGGTGATTTCATATCAATGTTATTAGTTTGTAATAGTGGTGCCTGAGGGATGCCTCTTGTAAATTTGTAAATCTTATAAAAATATATACATTATTTTCAATTATGTTTGTTAGTAAATGTGTCGCCAAAATTTTATTTTTGTCCACTCATATTGTGTTGCTAGAAGTGTATTTTTTGCCAATGCCAATTCGTCGTTGCCAAAAGTAAACCTTTACCAACAAACAAATTGTCGGCAAATGGCAAGATTTACCGACGTAAATGTGTTGCCAAAAGTGTATTTTTTGCCAATGCTAATTTGTCGTTGCCAAAAGTGAAGTTTTAGCGACAAACAAATCGTAGGCAAATGACAACATTTACCGACGTAAATGTGTCGCCAAAAGTTTACTTTTGCCGACGCATATGTTGTTGTTAAAAGTATATTTTTTGCCCATGCAAATTTGTGTCGCGAAAAGTGCCACACAATCATTATATTTTAATGACTTTTACCAACGCAAGGTAAATTGCCGACGATATATGGAGGCTTTTAGCGACGACTATGTTCGTCGCTAAAGGCATTACTTTTACCAACGCAATCATAATTTCGTCGGCAAAAACTTTTGCCAACTCACTTTTGGCTACGGGTTGCCAACGTAGCTTTGTGTGTCGGCAAAACTCTTTGCCAACGAATTTTCCCTTTTAGCAACATATTTTGTTGCGTTGCGAAAAATGCAATTTCTTGTAGTGTACATAAACAGTGCTGATGAACAATTAAAACAAATTACCAATCAAACTTCCAGATCATAGTAATCAAAAAACAATTTCCAAATCGTAAGTATTTTCCCGATCGTGAATACATTGGTCGATTACGAGGGTATGACGAAGGGAAATGGAGTGGCGCTGGTGCTAGGATAGTGAGTAGGTCGTGAGTAAGCTGAAGGGAGAGGGAGTGGTGGCGGTGATTGAGTGGTTAAGCTCAAAGAAAATACTCCTTTTCCTCCAATTATGATCCTCCTCGTTGTCCTCTTTTTCCTTTCCTTTCCTAGTTCTTTTTTGTCTGTTAGTTGGTTGATGCTTAGGCCCCAGCTGTTGTAACACATTAGCCCCCGATAACTGAGTTGGACATGGTTCAAATTCAGAAGTTCCATCAAAAGACGCACCATCTTTTCAAAATTTGTGACTCGCATTCAACCAGCGGCGATGCCCCATGTAACAAAATTTTCTTCCATTCTTCAAATACCGATGTCGAGTATGTATGTTACAACAAGGACAAGCTAAAGCACCTTTCGTGCTCCATCCAGACAAATTTGCATATGCAGGAAAATCATTTATTGTCCACAGTAAGACCACGTGCAATTGGAACATTTGATTAGTTTCTACATCGTACGTCTGAACACCATTTTTCCACAATTCAATCAGTTCATCCACTAACAAGCGCAAGTAGACATCAATGTTATTGCCAGGTGAAGAAGGACCATCAATGAGCAATATCATCATCATATGAGGTTGTTTCATGCACAACCACGGTGGCAAATTATAAGGCATTACAATAACTGGCCAACTGCTGTGAGCAACATTCATTGCCTTGAATGGATTAAATCCATCCGCTGCTGTGAGCAATGATTTGGCTTGTTAACAACTTCAAAATGAGGCCCATTAACCTCTCCTCATTTGGGTTGCCAATGGTTTATGTTGCAGCCCATAGGAACAAAAACAAATAAAGAGAAACTAAGGCTGTTGACCTCATACTAAATATGTAAGGATTATTCAATTTTTACTGGTACACTTGTAATTATAATTTTAACTTTTAAACCGTTTAAAAAGCCAACAAAGGTTAGAGAAAAAAAAAGAAAAAAAAAAAGAAAATGGAAGTAGATGTGTTTTAGTGCAAGTAAAAATTATCACTTTAAGCCCAGCTCTCTTTTATAGACTCATGATTTTGTAATTAAATTTGAGTCATACTTGAATTTAGTATTATTAATAAAATATATATATATATTGCCCTTGTCTGGTTACAAATAATATTGGGATGAAACTTCAATAGGAGTATCACAATTCTTATAACAATTCTCATATTTTGGTACTACTTATGGATTGAAAATTATTCTTGTGATTCAAGAATTTTTATCTATTATAACAGCTAACCCCAAGAAGAACACATCTGTTTCAACAAATATCAATAATATCAGAGGCTTGACAACATAATAATAGCTTATGCCTTGTAATGTAACCAACTGTCTTGTAACACAAGCCTCCAATACAACCATCTTAGAACATTGTTATTGTTTTTTTCGTCGGATCACACTACAGGTCTCCAATGATTTCCTCAAAATGTCTACCAGAGAACGAACTCATCTGTGTAATTAAAAAGCAACATAGTGGACAATACAGAAACAACTTTACAACAGAAATCCTAGAGAATGTACCCTGATCAATGGGATCTCTTCACAAAAGAAATCAATGAACACTAGGAATTGTATGCTAATTCGAAACTTCCTCAAAATATCTATTAGATAATGAACTTGTCTGTAAAACTACAAGGTGATAGAGGACATTACAGAACAACTTTACCAGAGGAACCCTAAAGAATGTTCCCTGGCAATTGTCAATGGACCATTATCTCTTCACAAATGATATCAATGAACGCTCAAAACAATTTATATGCTAATCCAACCCCTTAATATAAGATTTTGGTTGCAATGAAGAGTGCCTTTAAACAAATATCTCAAGTATCAATGTCACATTCCATGGCAGAAAACCAAATTCAATTAGAAAAGCAAATGATAGTCTTCCTTTATAGTCTTCCTTTATCTTAATGTAGGTCTTTTCTCCCTCTAATAATAAAAATTAAAAATCAAACTGTTATTATTTCCGTTATGAGAAAGAAACATTAATAGCTTGATGTGTGTACGTGAGAGAGAGGTGAGATACATCCACCAAATCCAAAACAATGAACTCAAAACAATGAAAAATCAGAGATCTGAGTTCATATAAAACAAATGCATATATAATAAAAACTTACAGATCTGAGTTCTGCAACAAAAAAAAGAGACCGATTGAGCGAGATTTGCAACAAAACAGAGCAGCAACAAACTTATAGATCTTCAAAAAAAGAAGAACGAGGGGGCCTAAACGAGAGGAGAACCAAAGGACCAAAATCGAAACTCACAAAATCCAAAGAGAGGAGAACCAAAGGATCTTCAAATCTGCGACAGGTTCTGAAATCGACAGATCTGAAATCGATCGAGAGTGTTTGAACTCGAGCGAGAAAGATTTCTTGAAATCGAGCGAGAGTGAGCGTTTCAAATCAGTGAGAGTGGGGGGTTTTTGAGCTTCAAATCGAAAGGGTTTCTGAGCTTCAAATCGAAAGTGAGACTGAGAGGGAGACTGAGAGTGAGACTGAGGGAGAGACGTTTTGAAACGGACGGAGTATTGAACGGTGTTAACAAGTTGACCCAAACGGTGCCGTTTTACTGAGATCAGATACAACGTTTTTAGAAACATTGTATTTAAATAATCTATAATGGCGTTTTTCATAAACGCCATAAAAGAAGCGTTGCAGTAGCCCTCTTTTCCTGTAGTGAGAGAAGATAAGGGTAGAAAGGAAGAAGAAGATGGTATAAAGGTCAATGCATAAATTCTGTTTATAAAAGTTAGTGTGTATTATGTGATAATTTTTAAATGTTAATTATAAACATCAAATCGGTAAAGTCAAGTTTATTTTTTTTTATTTAATAAAATTAACTGAAAAAATAAAATTTATAACTGTTCTATTATATAATAATAAAATTATTTGAATTATTAATTAAAATAAATTTATGATATAATTAAAAATTATTAATTGATTTGATAATTTATTAATAAAAGACACCATTTATTATGAAATGAAGAATTTTAAAAGACATGATATAATTTCTAAAATAAAAGGAGCAAATCGTGAGTGATTCTACTTATACTACAAAACTATCTCCATACACCTTTAAAATATTAAACTTCTATTTTATTTTTTTTACAACTTTTATAATATCAATTTTACTCTCATCCCTACTGTTAATTCTTCTCCTTACACCCAAACATTTCAAACCACAATTTCGTCACCTCCACTGATCCACTACTGTCACCGCCACTCCGCCACCACTCTGGTTCGGTCACCATCAATCTCGGTGCTTTGGGTCTCATGGCCTACTCCATTGACAGACAAAATCCTCTCCTCTCAAGGTTCAATACCCAAATCGTATAAGAACAAAAATATGAACAAATCATATAAGAAAGACTTGAGAGAAAGAGAGACCAAATTTTTTTTAAGCAAATACATGGATGGAGTCCGTTTTGTTTTAGAATTTAGGGGATTATTTGTGATAATCTAAATAAGTATATGTTTTGACTTTTATAAAAAGATGTATAGAAAAATAGAAAGATGATATAACCCAAATAAATGCACTTATTTAGTTTATGTCAAATAGTGCCTAAATCAATTAATCCTTTATATATATTTAGAGAGAGAGTGAGAGAGAGAGAGAGAATGTCCCAAAATATGTACCGGCACTTTCCTTGGGAGATTAGCATCGATAGAAGAGGAAGATGAGCAGTAGGGTTTCTCTCTGGAACTAGGGCTGGTGGAGGTGGTGGAAATGGGGTGGAGGTTAAAACTAAAAAAAAAATAAAATAATAATAATACAAAAAAATGAGTTAATTACCAAAAAGTCCTGTCTATATATTTGGTGGTAGCTTAGGTCCTGTCAAAAAGTTTTTGAACCAATAAGTCCCATTTATAGGTAAAAAGACGTTTTGCCCTTTAATCTCAAAACTGAGAATGTTCTCAATTTCAAAACTAAGAATATTCTCAATTTTCAAACAGAGAATGATTTCAGTATATTATTATCAAAATTAAAAAATTTCTGTTTGGCTTCTGAGAAAAGTATGGGATTGAAAAGAAAGATAATTTTGCGAATATTTTAAGAAATTTATAATTATCAATTTTGAGAAATTTCTCAATTTTTTCATGATTAAAATTGAGAATATTATAACTAAGAAGGTTCTCAATTTTAAAAAACTCTCTCTCTCTCTCTCTCTGCAATCTGTCTCAAATATCCATTCGTCTTCTCACAAAGACCCATACCACACTCACCAATCCTACTTCCTCTACCAATCCTTCTTCATCCCCACTTTACCTGAAAAGGAATTCCCATCATCATCACCAAACACCAAAGTATGTAAACCCCAGGAACAATTTCAGGAAACAAACAACCCACTTTGTGGACACCTTTCATGAAAACAAGGATCTCAAAACCTTACTTGAAAAGCTCAAAAAGAGAGGTTCAGACCCTCTTCAGATACTCAAAGATGATGGGGATTGGACCAAAGATCACTTCTGGGCTGTCCTCAGATTCCTCCTACATTCCTCAAGATCCAAGGACAAGAATTGAAGCAATGGTAATACAAACTGGGTCAGGGATTGATTGAAACAGGGATTGATTAAAAAAGGCCTGAGAAGGCGGAAAAGGGTCGAGAACTATCGAGGCGGCATGAGGGGAAGAAATTTTGATCTGGGTGTGTAAATTGGCGGCGACGAGGGCGGTGTAGAGGGATTCGATGGCGGTCACGATGAGGGGGGAGAAGGAGGAGACGGTGGTGAGAACCTCGTCGCCGATAGAGATGGCAGTGATTTGAGTTTTGGGGAAGAAACCGTCTTCAGCAAGTCCCATTTTGAAGAAAAAAGGATAAATCAGGATATTAAAAATTAATGGGACTTGAAGGAGCAAATGATTTTATTTAAGACTTAATGGAGTATAAGTTCACAAAATGGGACTTATATGTAAATGTCTCCAAAAAAATTAATGTGTGGGTTTGGTTTGAGTTTTTTGAATTAAGTTTTTTGAAAACTGAATTTTTTTATTTTTCGTGTTTTTTTGTTTTTAGTGAATATTTTTAAAATTTTAAGCATTTTTTACTGCACCTTACTTAGATGTATCTAAAAAGTAAAAAAATTGTAAAAAAAATATTTTAAAAAATTAATAAATACATAAAAATATGAAAAATATACTGAATTCTCATATTTTTTTATATTTTTGGTATTAAGTGAATTTTTAAAAGAATTTTTTCACAAAAAATATACTTTTTATGTGTATTTATGTTAAGTGTGTCTAAAAATTAAAAAAATTGATCAAAATATTAAAAAATCAATAAAAACAAAAAAAAAAACGAAAAATAAGAATATAGAATTTTCTGAAAAGTATTTTTTCAAAACCAAAAACAAGCAAAGTGTATTTTTTCTTAATATTTTAAGAGTGTAAGTAGATAGTTTTGTGGTATAAGTATAATCACTTGTAAATTATATTTTAAGTAAATTAGTATATTTATAATTTACCTTTTTATTTACATGTGTGGTTGCCGACAAAATCATCTATACTATTATATTAAGTGAGACTTAAATTTAGGGTTGACTTGGCATAACCTAAAAAAGTTAAAAAGTCACTATCCTATTTAAGTCACATCATTTTATTTAAATTACATCACCTCTCTAACACATCACATCAAACCCAACCTAAACCCAACCCATATAAGCCCATAAGTCAAAAAGTGCACTTTTTTACAAGATCCCAAACCAACCCAAATTAAAACTTTTGCCACGTGTAAATTGGATAATAAAAATATAAAAAAAAAAATTCCAGACATCTACACATTTTTCAGATAGTTTAACCATCATAACAACTTTAAATTTTAAAAATTAAATTTGTAAGTTTACTTTTAAATTTAAATAATAATATGTTACACATGTTTGTGCACCCTTCTGGTACTCCTGATTAAGTCCGCCACGTGGGCAGTCCTAAACCTTGCAAATAAGAAAAATTATATTATGGTTCATGGTCTAAAGGAACCACATGATTTTGGCGCTAGTCGATCACCGTGTCATTTTTTTTATTTGAAATCATTTAACATAAGATCGGGAGTTTCATACTCTTTATTAATCACAGTTCCCTTAAGATATTACGGGTGTGTTTGGTAACGTTTACGTTTTAGTTTATATTTACAAAAATTTTATAAACTGGTTTTTGTTTATTTTTAAAAAAACATAAACTACAAACGCGTTTGGTAATTGACAAAATGTTTAAAAAAATTTAAAAATATAAAAAAGAGTGAGAAATGGCAAGGGGTGGTAAGTGGCGGCGGAAGACGGTGGTGGAAAGTGGTGACAGTGGGTGGTGGGTGTTGGCCGGTGGGTGGTGGTGGTTGGTGGGTGGGTGGGTGACGGTGGCAGGTGGTGGGTGGTAGCGAGTGGGTAGTGGGTGGCGGATGGCGGATAGTGGGTGGCGGTGGGTGGTGGCGGGTGGTGGTGGTGGGTGGGTGGGTGACGGTGGCAGGTGGTTGGTGGTAGCGAGTGGATAGGTGGTGAGTGGTTGTGGTGGCAGGTTGGTGGCGGATGGCGGGTGGTGGTGGGTGGGTGATGGGTGGTGATGGTGGGTGGGTGGATGACGGTGGCGGGTGATGGGTGGTAGCGAGTGGGTAGTGGTGGGTGGCGGAGGCAGGTGGGTGGCGGATGCGCGGGTGGTGGGTGGTGGTGGCAAGTGGGTGGTGGGTGGTGGCGGGTGGTGGTGGTGGTGGTGGGTGGGTGGGTGGGTGACGGTGGCGGGTGATAGGTGGTAGCGAGTAGGTGGTGGTGGGTGGTGGATGGTGGTGGCAGGTGGGTGGTGAGTAGTGGTGGCAAGTAGGTGGCGGATGGTGGTGGCGGTAGATGGATGGTAGTGGCGGGTGGTGGGTGGTGGCGAGTGGATGGCAAGTGGGTGGTGGGTGGTGGTGGTGGTGACGAGGGGTGGGTGGTGGTGGCGAGTGGGTGGCAAGTGGGTGGTGGTGACAGGTGGGTGGTGAGTGGTGGTGACATGTAGGTGGTGGGTGGTGGTGGCGGGTGGTGGGTGGTAATGGCGGGTGGGTGGTGAGTGGTGGTGGCAGGTGGTGGTGGGGGGGTGGGTGGTGGGTGGTGGTGGTGGCGGAAGATGGTGGTGAAAAATGGTGGCGAGTGGTGGCTAGTATTGGGTGGTAAAAAAAAAAAAAAACTCAAAACTCAAAACGAAAACACATTTTTTGGCCAAATTTATAAACTGAGACCACTGATTTATAAATCAAAAATTTTACCAAACAAGTTTTTATTTGAATTTTTAAAATTTTTATAAATATAAACAAAAAACTGAAAACGTAAGTGTTACCAAACGACACCTACGTAATCGTATTTTAAGATCATCAAATAACTTCTCTGCAAACAAACATCCACTTACCCCACTTTTTTTCTTCTTCTTCTTATTTTACTGTTTTTACAATCTGGAGTCTATTAACTATTGTAACTTTAAAGTGGAGCATTGAATAAAATTATATTTGATGTATTTTGTTAAGATTTTGTACGAGTGAATCTTTTATGGAACTTGGGGTACTCTCAATTTTAGAGAATTTAAAGGCTTCGTGAGCAAGGTTGGAGGGGCCTCAAAAGTAAAGAATTAGGTAAATCAAAGTGGTCGGGTCAAATCAAATTTAGATAACGAAAATTAACAAATTATTATTAAAACTAAGCCAACAATAATTATAAAAATGTATTCCAAAAACTTGAATTTCAATAATTGTTAGACAATTTTCAATATATTTGAAGAATGGATTAAAGAAAAGAGAGAGACTGTTTGATTACAAAAGTCAAAACTGTATATATAAAATAAAATAAAACAACAGATTCTTATTTTGTTGTAAATATAAAATCAAAATCTGATAAAAATAAATAAAACAGAAAGTAAATTAATTACTTACTTTAGTAATTTGTCGAACAAAATTTTGATCAAGTCCAGTGTTTAACACTGTGTTCTTAAGACAGATTCGTCCTCTCCACGGTGTTTTCAGATTGTGAACATTTATCTCCCAGGATAAAACAATCAATAACGAATAGTAGTAGCACTACAAATTATTTGTACAACGAACACACTTTGTGTTTACACTCTTTCTCACATGAAAAATAATGTAGCAAAATGCAGAGAGTAATAACAGAGGCAAGAACGAATTTTCTAAATGAAAATCCAAATGAGGGATTTGTCTATTTATAGGTGCAATGGTGGCTTTTAGATTTGAATCCAACAGGTATGGTACCTATTCGGACAAGGTTAAACAAATACAAATTTGTATGTTTTGAATTGAACATATATGGGTTTGAATTGAATATATTTGAATCTGTTCGGACAAATATGGAACCTGTACAGAAATTTTGAAGAGGTGCAAGCCAAGGCTTAGATTCTTCAATAGTCTCAACTTAGGAACACAAGAGTAAAGGAGATGATGGAGATAAGAGATTGGGTGAAGAAGAAGGCAAAGTAGCTAGAAATAGAATAATGGCAAGGCTCTCCCATGGATCTCCCACTTTCACTCTCAAGGTTGATAATGGAGAAGGGAAATTAGTTCTTTCCCAAGAGTTTTCTCTCTAAAATCCATCACTTGTAAAGCTGTGGGTGGGTGCTATTTATAGACACCTCATGATGTAGGATGGAGCCCATGTGCAAGGCACATGGGGAATATTCTCTCTAACCACCTTGTCCGAGGAGGTGACCTCTCCGAGGATGAGAAAAACCCCGAAGAAGAGATCAACCTCTCGGTGAACCCTTCTTCTGAGCCACACCTAACCAATAATCCCCAATCATCCCAAAGAGTCAGGGGTAGTCCCAGAGGACGTCCTGCCGCATAAGGGTCAGGGGTAGTTCAAGAGAATGCCCTGTCGCAAACATTGACGAGTCTCAGGGACCCCCTAGATCGTGCCACCTCGACTCGGGTATAGGCTAGTTTAACCGAAGAGTGAATTTATCTCCACTCACCGTCCTCGGGATCGGGTCCTTTGTTCAGACTCCATTACGCCCATGGTTCTGGTATGTAGATCCCGGAAAGCTCCGAGTCCGCAAGTGTTTTGGGACTCATTAATGAAGCGGCTTCTAGATTGCATTTGAATCCGTTCGAAGCCAAGTGCTTCGGATTTCTAGGTTCGTGGATTCGAACCCTTTCGAGTCCGAGTGCCTCGGATCTCTAGGTTTGCTTAATACCCTTTTGAGTCTGGGCCCGAGTAAGTCTCTAAGTTCGTGGATCTGAACCCTTTCGAGGCTTAAAGCAATTCAGCCCGTTTGATGGCGATAAATCCGGGCCCACCAATCTTGGACTTGCGATAAATTCAGGCCCACCAACCTTGGACTATTGGGCCTAATTAATTTAGTGGGCTCAAATTAACTCCTCTTACAAATAATACAGAACAGAGTTCATCAAACTAAAATTGACTGATGTCAACTTGTTATGTTGTATGTGCATAGTGCAGTCACTCTTAGGATCAAGAGATTTCACATCAAATGCAATACAGTTCATTCATATTTGGAATTTTTGCACTAACGTAATCACAATAATGATTTGTGATTGGGAATTTTTGAAAGGCATACAATTATTATAATTACATCGCAATTTTTTTTAATTAATATTATAAAAATTTATAATTTATTTATTATAACAAAGAAATGTGCACATGTTGTAGCATTTTTCAATATGAAGTATATTTTATTGTGAACAAAATTAGACTCCAAATAAAGGCTGTGTGGTCAGTGCTAAACCTTGCAAAACAACATTCATTGACACCCCCCCCCCCCCTCCCCCCAAAAAATCTTTTTATTAGCAATATTATCAATTTAAAAATGAATGTTACAATAATTTGTATCTTGGAAAAAAAAAAAAAAAGAAGAAGTTAAACTTGAATGAAAAAAATTGCTATTAAAAAAAATAATAGCCTAAATATATATATATATATATAAAATAAAAAATATATCAATTTGAGATGCCCTAAAAAATGATTGACATGACATTGAAGTACTACTGTACATACCTCCCAAAATACACTTGTGATATTCATTGGGTTATTTTGGGAAGTAAGTTAAATGTTGATTTTTTGACTTTTGTTTATTTTTTTAGAAAAAAATGTGTAAAAAAATATAAAGATAATATGGTCTAAAATAAGTTAAAAGTAAAAAAATGACTTTTTACCCACTTACCAAAATAAGCCAAAGTTTTATTCAAAATAATGCTCCATAGTAAAACGTTACAATCTCATAATCAAGTCATAATCACATCTAAAAATAAAAAATAAATAAATAAAATCTCAAAATCAAAATTAATTTGGGTCATAAGCAAAAACACCATAAAAATCTTATAGTCAAGTTTACTATCAATTTAATCACATCATAATTTTATAATTAAATTCTACATTATAGATAGCTAAGATTATTATTTAGTGTGCTTGATTTCTATTTTTTGAATTCAATTTTTTAGAAACTCAGTTTTTTACTTGATATATCTAAAAAGTAAAATATTTGTGAAAAATATTTTTAAAAATTAATAAATACACAAAAATATAAATATATATATACTGAATTTTTATAGAGTTAATTACCTAAAAGTCCTATTTACACATTTGGTGGTAGCTTAGGTCCTATCAAAAAAAATTTGAACCAATAAGTCCCATGTACAGGTAAAAAGACGTTTTGCCCTTTAATCCCAAAACTGAGAATGTTCACAATTTCAAAACTGAGAATGTTCTCAACTTATAATTATCAAAATTAGGAAATTTCTCAATTTTTTTTCTAGTATGAACTGAGATATTATCAAAACTAAGAAATTTATAATGATCAATTTTGAGAATTTTCTTGATTTTTTCATGATTAAAATTGAGAATATTATAAATTGAGAAGGTTCTCAATTTCAAAAAATCCTAAATGTCTCTATCTCTAATGGCAGTGGCCAATCTATTTATCCTCAATGTTATGATATGTTGTGTACAGTTTGGTGTATTTTGGTGCATTTCAGTATGTTTTGGTGGAAACATTGAATTTCAATATTTCATTTTCTTAGGAAACGGAAACATCTCGGACTATTTTGAAGGAAAGTAAATGAAAATTTGATCTTTGGTAGCAGTAGAGGTTTTTGCAGTCCCTACATTGGGATTTGATACTTTTCCTTCAGTTCTCTTCTTCAGAACCTCCGTGAAGATGGTATTTACATGAGGCCTCTGGGCAATGTTATTTACCTCATTTGTGGGCCTTGCACATCCCCTCTCATATGCCGCCAACTACTGGAAAAACTTTACAGAAGACTTGAGGAGTTCGGCCTAGCCAATGAGAACTTGAAATCGACGTGGTCGAGGCCGGCGCTGAAGCCACGTCGCAGCAGTAGCAGTAGCAGCAAGGGTTGAATCGGTGAAGAAGGCGTCGCCGGTGTTGGTGACAGTGATACCATGGCGGTGGCAGGCGATGAGGTTGAGGTAGTCGAGGTCGGCGCTGGAACGGACGACGCTCTGGACGGAGGGGACCAGAGATTGGGTCTGTGGGGGAGGAGAGAGAGAGAGAGTGTGTCTGGTGATGAGGTCTTGGAAGGGTAAATTGGCCTATTTAAAATTAATGGGATTTGGAGGAGCAAATAATTTTACATAGGACTTAATGGATTATAAGTTTATAAAATGAGACTTGTATGTAAATGCCCCATTTTTGTATTTTTGATATTTAGTAAATTTTTTAAAAAAAATTTCACAAATATTTTAATTTTTAAGTGTATTTATGTTAGGTGTGTGTAAAAATAAAAATAAAAATTCTTAGAATATTAAAAAAATTTAGTGAAAACAAAAAAATACGGTAAATAAAAAAATAAAATTTTCTGAAAAGTGAATTCTAAAAACTAAAACCAAGTAAATTAATTATTTTTTTTTTATTTTATAATTAGAATGTACTGTCCACATCATAAAATTTTCAAGCTAAAACTGATCTACACGAGGCTGAAATGACGAGGATCCCTTACTTTCGAGTTTAGATTTACCAAAGTTGAAAATTGTAATTTCGTAGTTAAATTTCAATTTATCTGAACTATTCATCTCATATAACAAATTAAAAAGAACATGAAAAAAATTTAGATTGTTCAAAAATAAATAATTGTATGATCAAATCACATATATATTATAACATATTGATGGTCCATTCTTAAGAGCATATAAGTCATATAGATCAAAATGATCTAATAATATGACCATTGATATTGGATTAACTTAACTTGTTCATGAATAATTTTTTTAATTTTATAAAATAAACGATTTAGATCACCAAAATTAATTTAAACTAATTTGATAATAAATTAGCTTTCTTGTAAAATTGAGCTACTAAACTTGCCACAACCAAAATTGATGAAAAAGACAATTAAACCAGCAAAGTCGTCGACGCTTTGGACACGATTTTATTTTATTTTATTTTATTTTTCTCTTTTGTGTTATCTATACTATATATATAACAAAATGTAGTGTTTTCACAAAAGGCTCGAAAAACATATTCCTAAATTCTCTTAATTTTAGAAAATTAAAAAAATACGTGGCACCTCTCTTCACATCTCTTCCTACTAATCAGACCTTTTCACTCTTTCTCCGTATAATAAAATATAAAATAAAATAATAAAATAATAAAATATTCATTTATATCTATAGTCATCTATATCCATCATCCACAACTCCCACATCTATATTCATCCATATCCATCACTTATAACTCCTACAACTCCTACACACACGTTTTTGTATTCAGTTTATTTTATATATCAGCCAAATTGAATCATTCTCTCTCATCTACCTATCTTTTTTTCTTTCATCTACCTCTCTTTTCTTAGACTAACTCATTCTCTTCATTATTATATTTTGCAAGTTTGATGATTTGCGAAAATCATATTATTTCTCCATTGTTACATTTTCTAAGTTTGATGATATATATATATACTATATATATAATAGAACAACAATGCTAGAGGGCAACAATTTTTGTGGCTACAATGGCTCAAAACTGTCAAAACGACATCGTTTTGGCATGTTTTGCACCCAAAACGACGTCGTTTTGGCAGTTTTGAGCCATTATGGCCACAAAAATTGTGGCCCTCAAACATTTTCCATAATAGAATGTAGTGGTGTTTCCAAAAGCCTTCAAAATGATATTCGAAAATTCTCATAATTTCAAAAAATACGTAGCAGCTCATTTTTTGTTTATAGTTCCTTTCCTCCCCTCTCAAAGACTTCTAAAACAATCCTACCATACATTTCTCCCCTACCCTCAAAGAGTTTCACTCCCACTCTCCCACTACAAAACCTATCCAAACATGCCATACGTTTCCTCCCTACCCTCAAAGAGTTTCACTGCCACTCTCCCACTACCCACAACTCCTATCCATAAAAAACTGTCAACAACAAAAAAAAAAAATACAAAACCTATCCAAACAAATCTGTTACTCTCCCACCTCAAATAAATCAAGCTATCCAAACAAATCTGTTTACCCTCCCACCTCAAACAAATCAAGCTGTCAACGAAAAAAAAAAAAAACTATCCAAACAAATCTGTCAAAACCTATCCAAACAAACCCACCCATCTATCCATATCCCCTTAAACCATTACTTCATCAACTTTATTCATCAGCAGTGAACCCAACAGTCCGCAGTCCGCAGTCCGCCATTGAAGGCAAGTCTCGGTTTTTCTTTTTCTTTTGCTTTAATAATTTATTTTTTTCTTCAAGCATTTGAGATTTTGTATTTTGGCTACAAAGATTGCAGAAAATTGTAATCTCCATGTCTCTGTTTTTGTTTTTGTTTTTCTTTGGTCTAATGTTTTCAGACAATTGTAATCTCCATGTCTTTGTTTTTGTTTTTCTTTTGCTCTAAAATTAGTTAAAGCTTTATTTGAACTTTGATTTCATTCATGCTCCACTACCTCTTATGCTCAAATAATCTTTAAGCAAATAAATACTTGATTTCCTATTCCATTCAATTAGTATAGTGTATATTTGATCTGTTTTCTTCAATTGTTCCACCAGTTTATCAGCAAATAATAAAAAATCCTATACCAGTCTATAACCATCCAAAGATTTCCAAAGAACTTCACAAAAGAAAAAGAGGAAGAATGAAAAATTACCTTTTTCACGTGCTAAATTGAAACATCTTACAACCCATGATTCACGGCAGCCTCCTCCCATTCCAGGCAAATCCCGTGTAAATCCGAGCCCAAACCTATTATCAGACAGATAAGGACTATATGAAAATGGAATTGAAATAGTCCTCACAGGCTTGCAAGAAACTGGCACGGTTTCAAATGATTCCACAACATAAACATGATGCCTAGGTCCACTCAGGCAGGGGACTTGCACGAATGGAGGCGAAAGCAGAGAAGAACAGTTGAGGTATGTGTAGTTCTTCACAACATAGTGATATTGGAACGGTGTAAAGAGAGATTGAGGTTTAAAAACACTTCATGGACACAATTTTTAGATCAAGAAGGCTTAGTTTTTTGTTATCATAAGAGATGGATTTGACAACCAAATCTCCATATGATGGGAAGTGAATTGTGGTTGTGTTTTCTCTGCAAATTAGTTCGAAACCCGGGTAGTTACAATCCAGGGGCTGCAGCCCTTGGACTAAGAAAGGAAACAGGATTTCGGGGCCGTCATGGCTGCATTTAACTGCTGGACAATTAGCCTCTGTATCTATGAAGATTCAGGAGAAGAGGATGGTGAAGAAGAAGAAGAAGAAGAAGCCGACTTCCATTAGTAATTAATCTAGACAAAAGACACAAAGCTTAGGACTATACTAACTATAATATTTATGTCTTCAAATGATGTGTATTTATAATTCGATGCTATATTATAAAGTGGACAGTTAGGATATATATAATCCAATCTTCTCTCCAGTTTTATATCTCTCTCCCTCATCTCCATTGAAGAATCCTATAAACACAAATGTCTCTCCTCTGCCCCACTCCATAGAGCTTAATTAAGTGCACGTGGCTATTCTTTATGAGGGCAACAAACATATCTCTATTTCTTTTTTTCTTATGCTTTGAAAATTGCAGTGTCCATGTCTCTGTTTTTATTTTTCTTCTACTCTAATAATTTTTTTTTTCAACCATTTGTGATTTTGTATTTTCATTATAAAGATTGTAGAAAAAGCAAGTGCAATTTACCCATAACTTTACATGCGTGATTTTAGATCTTTGAGAGAGATTTAGTATAGACAATAAGCTCTGCAGAGAAACATTAGAAATCCCAATAAGATCTTATGATCTTTACGTCCAGGTGAAACATTAGAAAAGCTTGCACTTGCTTTTAGAAAAACATTAGAAAAACTTATATCACGTTAAAAAAAAGATCATTAACGTGATAAACATTAAAAAAAAATCATAGGATCTTACTGAGATTGTAGTGTCTTTTAGACATTGAATACTTATAGTTTGTATATATGTTTTTAAAGATCATTAACGTTGTAGTGTCTTTACCCATAATTGTAACTTATTTTCCCATAATTGTAGTGTCTTTTAGACATTGAATACTTATAGTTTGTATATATGTTTTTAATTTATTTAAGTTACAGATCATAGGATCTTAGAGATTTAGTATAGACAAGAAGATATATTTAGAAAAGCTCTGCAGAGAAAAGCTTTCCTAGCCACTGCAGATTTTGAAACTACAAATCTTTTAAGTTTTAAGAGAATTTCAACACAAACAACTTTGAAGCCCAATTCTGCAGATTTATCTTCCCTTTTTGTTTATTTATATTAAAATATACCCAAATGAAAAGCCCAAATCATATCTACTACCTTATTAATTGTCTCTATTAAAGTGGAACAACAGCAGCAACAACAACAAAATAATGGTTGTGAAGAGAATGAAGTAAAGCAACAATCCAAAAATGAGGACAAATAATCAACACTCCTCATAAGGTAATATATCTATTTTTTTTTTTTTTAAAGTTTGTTTGTATGTAAAAAATGATAACAAAAAAATGTTAACACTTTTTTATTTTACATGTACTTTTTGGAACATTTGGACATGATGAGCAACATCTATTGAGTTTTAATTTATCAAATATAGATAGATTTGATTTATGACATTTAGTTTATTATTAGTTTTTTTGGCATATATATGTTTTAGACATTAGGTTCATTGAGAAACATCTTATTTATTGTTAATATAGATTATTTCGTTAGTTAGAAATCAAGTTTATTATTTTAAGAAAAATAACTCAATTGGATGATTTAAATATTTTATGAATATTTGCTTTGAAATATTGTCTTCACTTATGAAATTTGAAAAGATGATCTCTATGCATTATGATTATAATTTTATGAGTAAACTTAGAAATTAATACGTTATTAAAAAATTTATACATTATTAAACCAATCTCGTGCATAGCACGGGCTTACCACTAGTATATATATAACCAAATGTAGTGTTCTCAAAAGGCTCCAAAAACATATTCCTAAATTCTCGTAATTTTAGAAAAATAAAAAAATACGTAGCACCTCTCTTCACTTCGCTTCCTACTATTCAGGCCTTTTCACTCCCTCTCCCTATGTCTCTTCACTTCTCTTCCTACTATTCAGACCTTTTCACTCTCTCTCCCTGTAATAAAATAAAAAATAAAAATAAAAAAAATAAAATATTTATATATTTATATTCATCTATATCCATCATCCACAACTCTCACATCTATATTCATCCATATCCATCACTTATAACTCCTACAACTCCTACACACACGTTTCTATATTCAGTTTATTCTATATTTCAGTTAAATTCAATCATTCTCTTTCATGTACTCATCTTTTTTTCTTTCATCTACCTATCTTTTCTTAGACTAACTCATCATCTTCATTATTATATTTTGCAAGTTTGATGATTTGTGAAAATCATATTATCTTCTCCATTGTTACATTTTCTAAGTTTGATGATATATATAACCAAATGTAGTGTTCTCAAAAGGCTCCAAAAACATATTCCTAAATTCTCTTAATTTAAAAAAAATATAAAAAAATACGTGGCACGTCTCCACTTCTCTTCCTATTATTCAGGCATTTTCACTCCCTCTCCCTATAATAAAATATAAAATAAAAATAAAATAATAAAATATTTATTTATATCCGTATTCATCTATATTCATCACCCACAACTCCCACATCTATATTCATCCATATCCATCCCCTATAAGTCCTACAACTCCTACACACACGTTTTTGTATTTAGTTTATTCCATATTTTAGTCAAATTCAATCATTCTCTTTCATCTACCCATCTTTTTTTTCTTTCATCTACCTATCTTTCTCATACTAACTCATCCTCTTCATTATTATATTTTGCAAGTTTGATGATCTGAAAAAATCATATTATCTTCTCCATTGTTACATTTTCTAAGTTTGATGATCTGCAAAAATTATTACTATAGTAATCTCGGTTTTCCCTTCTTTGTTTATTGTACTCCGGACTCGGTTCCGTGGATGTGTTGTTGTCTTATTCTCGTCTCCATCTGTTACTCTTTGTATTTGAGTCTTGGGTTGTGTTGGGCAGGTTTGAAACAGGTTGGTTGTGTTTGGAAACCAAGAGTTGATGCCCAGATTTTGGCCTTCACGCTCAAGCGGGGCTTTTGATGCTCGAGCGGACCCTTTTCTTTTGCTCCTCCGCTCGAGCAGGCATTCTGACGCTCGAGCAGGATTATTCATCTCTCAGTATTTTGTTCTACAGGTCATCGGATGCTCGAGCGTCCACTTTCACGCTCGAGCGAGGACCTTTGTCTGCAAAACTTCTGGAAGTGTGAGTTCGACGCTCGAGCGTGAGTCTGTGTCTGACGCTCGAGCGGGGCGTCCCACGCTCAAGCGGACTGTATATTTTATCAGTCCAAATTTTAGCATTTTGAATCACTTTTTTTGAACCATTCTCTCTCTCTAGCTTTTCAAAACCCTAATTTGAGAGCTCCTCTCTCTAGAACTCTCTCTCTCTCTCTACATTTTGATCTTGGTTTAGTGAGACCCAACCCTTGTGCCTTCACTAAAGTGGTAGAGCTTTGCAAGACCTCCATTTTGATCCGAAAATCTTGGGGTTTGGAGCACTTTCGAATTGGTTCATCATCTCCTTTGGGTCTCTTCACTTGAGATAGGGATAACCTACTCCTTTTTATGAGTTTTGACATAGATGTTATGCATTTTGTATAGATGGTGTTGTTTGGGGTTTTTGGGTGTTAGGGTTTCAACAGAAGAAATGTATAAAGAGGGGTTTTGGTCCTTTGAAACTATACATGGGTATATGGGTTTTAAAATGGAGTTGTTGATGTTTATTGATGATATTTGGACCTTTGGGTCAATGTTGAGAAAAAGAGGGAAAATGCCCTAATTATGTTGAATAATTAATTTGAATTATTAATTTGGGAAATATGAAATTGAGTTGAAAATCATGAAATTGGGAAATTATGAGATTGAATGGTGTGGTTGGATAAATAAATCACTCACCTGTGAAAATGTTGATGTTTTATCTGTTTGATAAATTTATTATCTGTTTAGAGATAACTACTTTGGGTATCGGTGGAGGATAGTCTTGATTGTTGTAGACACTGTATGTTGATTAGGGGAAATTGAAACTAATCATTTGGAATACGTCATTGATTATGACAGCTGGGATAATACATCGAATATGTGTATTGATTGATCATTGTATATAATGAGTATTAAATACATTGTATATGTATATTGTTTGGGAGGAGATAGGGGATGTACTCCAAGGTTTGAGAGGAGATAGGGGATGTACTCTCAAACCTGTTTGGGAGAAGCTAGGGGATGGACTCCATTGATAACTAAGTTGGCCGGAGTGTCTAGGGTGAAAGTCCCAAAATCTTGATTACGTTTGCATAACATAGATGATTGAAGTATTGGAAGTGTTTTATTATGAGTTGTAGTCTCATTTAATTGTTTGGCTAGATAATGAGCCTTGTTCATAAATCTGAATTGGTTAAGTAAAGGAAGTGGGAGGAAACATGGACGTATTTGTCATGGAACTGATTTATTTTGTAATTTGGTTTACAAGTGTTAACCGTTTACCAAATGCTAATGTTTTAGTTATCTCTCATATTTGGTTTAGTATATCTCTATTGGGCGTTGGCTCACCTTTTATGGGACATCATTTTCAGGTTCAGGTGTTATGCCACCTCCAAGGACTTAGCTTGGAAGGTCTTGGGAGTTGAAGACTCTTTTGATTATTTTTGTTAATTTTGGTGTTACATGTAAATTCAAGCCAAGGGCTTTATGTGTGTAGAGTTAGAACTCTTCTTTTGTAACCAAGTGTTGGCTTGGAAAGTTGTAAGCCCGTAGGGCATTTACTTTTGTTGTCAACATGTAATACTTTTTGTACTTAATACTCTGATGAATGGAAATATGCTTTAATCATTTATGTCTATGCATGTCAAGAATGTGGGGTTTATATGTATTATTTTGAGGGCGTTACAACTTGGTATCAGAGCGTACCGGGTTTGAATACTTTGGGTACGTAGGAAGTGGTTAGTACCACAATGGGTTTGTCTCGCTTGTTAGAGACTTATGCATGATATTATGTGTTTATGTGATAACATATTTATGTGGCTATATGGGTATGGAATTTAGTTTCTAGGATGTTGATTGGATCCTTGGGTTTCTGGGAGTCCTGTTGGAAAAGCACCTGATCAATGCTGTTTCTAATCGGAACTCTAGCAACGCCACGGGACTGTCATTATCCGGAAATGAAATTCGTAAGTGCTTATGTGATTATGTGCTTACGTGGAATGAATTACTGTTGTCCAATGTATTAGGACACGAGTGAAATAGCTTCGGCACATTTGTGAATGTGCTAATTTTCTCGTTACCTTTATTAGGATGTCAGGACGAGGACGTAGTGGTAGGCGAGGTAGGCCTAGGAGGTAGGAGATGCCTATACCGGATGAAATTTTGGCGCAGCAGGAGGGAGTTGGTCAGGCCAATGTGGCCGAGCCAGTAGATCAGCAGGCCATGGGCGCCTTAGCCCGCGAGATGATAAGAGCATTGAGGGAATCCATGGACATTCTCAGGGCTGAGAATCAAGTCCAGGCCCATGCTGCTGAGACAGGGCCGTCTTTTCTGAAGAGGGAGTTCTTCCGGTCTAATTCGGACGAGCTTTTGGGTGACCCTAAAGAGCCACTGAAGGCTGATGAATGGCTTGAGCAGATGACGAAGACGTTTGAGATGCTTGGCATCGAAGACGGGGCTTTGAAGGTGACCTTGGCATCCTTCCAGCTGAAGGGAGACGCGGGTCAGTGGTGGAAGTTTGTTCGGGGCTGTATTGGTGGGACTTGGGAGGCCTTTGTAGATGCTTTCCAGGAGAAGCTTTTGCCTCCTACTGTTAGGGAGAAGTTGAGGGATCAGTTCTGTCAACTCAAGCAGCTGAACACACCAGTGGCCGAGTTTGAGGCCGCATTTATTAGCTTATCGAGGTTTGCTCCTGAGCTAGTGGCGTCTGAGGAACGCCGTTGTCTTGAGTTCGAGAAGAAGTTAAGGACCGGGCTCAAGCTTAGGGTTGCAGGGTCCATGACTCGGGAGTCTGGGCGCCTTGTGGATGCTGCGACTCATCTTGAGATTATTATGCATGAGGAGGAGGAGAGGATGAGGGGCTCCAAGAGGAGTCAGGATGGCCAGGGGGACAGTAGGAGGCAGAGGGGTTCTAACCCTCAATAGTCCCAGGGTGCATTTGCGAGATCTACCTTTCAAGTGCCGAGTTCAAGTTCTGGAAGAGGTAGTCAGGGAGACTTTACCTGTTACAAGTGTGGTCAGCTGGGCCATAAGTCTCTAGCTTGCCCGCATAGGGGAGGAGGGCAGAGGGCAGCTTCATCTTCGGCTTGTCCTCAGAGCCATAGTCAGGGCAGAGGCCAGCCGCTCTTTTGTTACCAGTGTGGTCAGGCGGGGCACTTGAAGAGGTTTTGCCCACAGTTTAGTGGCACGTCTGGTGCATCTGGGTCGAGGCAGAGTTTTCAGCCACCTCAGTCAGTTCAGGCCTCGAGGGCCAATTAGGGAGCCTTTTCGGCTCAATCTGTGCTGCAGTCTTTTGCTCCGAGAGGTAAGCAAGTAGATCAAGGGCGTACAGGGCGCGTATATGCTGTTACCACGTAGGATCTTGTACCGGCTCCATCTGTTGTGAGAGGTACCTTTCTGTTTTGTAACTCGGTTGCTAATGTGTTGATTGATACGGGTGCATCCCATTTCTTTATATCTGTTGCATTTGCATCTGTTTTGGGGTTGGAGTTGGCGCAGTTAGCTTCTCCTATTTGTGTAGTATCACCTGTTGGGGGTGAGTTGATTTTGAAATAGGGGTGTAGAGGTTGTGATATAGAGGTCGCCGACCGCCGGCTTCCATTTTCTTTTGTAGTTATGGCTATGTCGGGTTTTGATGTGATTTTAGGTATGGACTGGTTATCGTCATACCGGGCTGTTATTGATTGCTACCGCCAGAGAGTTACTGTATTTACCTTGAGCGGGGATTGTTTTCACTTCTTGGGGGATCGGGTTGGTAGTGTTTTGCCACCAGTGTATAATCCGCGAGGGCAGAGTGAGCTTAGTGGACTTATCGCTAGCTTTATGAGTAATGAGTGTGATGAGATCCAGATTGAGTTACCCAGAGTGGTTTGTGAGTACCCGGATGTCTTTCCCGAGGACCTTGTTAGTTTTCCACCTCATCGAGAGATTGAGTTCTCTATTGACTTAGTGCTTCGCACGACACCAATTTCCATGGCACCGTATCGTTTTGCCCCAGCCGAGTTGAGTGAGTTGAAGATTCAACTCTAACAGTTGCTAGATAAGGGTTTTATCCGCTCTAGTACTTCACCGTGGGGAGCACCAGCCCTCTTTGCTAAAAAGAAAGATGGTGCCTTGAGACTTTGTATCGATTACCAAAAATTGAATTGGGCTACGGTTAAGAACAAGTGCCCTATGCCCCGTATAGATGATTTGTTTGACCAGTTAAAAAAGTCCCATTGTTTCTCTAAGATAGACTTGAGATCGAGCTACCATTAGTTGAGGGTCAGGGAGGAGGATATCCCGAAGATGGCATCTCGTACGCGGTATGGCCATTATGAGTTTCTGGTGATGCCTTTTGGGCTCACCAATGCACCGGCAGTGTTTATGGACTTGATGAACCGGATCTTCCGGGAATTCTTAGATCCCTTTGTGGTCGTTTTCGTAGACGACATTCTGATTTATTCACCTTCTGAGGAAGAGCGCGAGGAGCACTTGAGAGTGGTGCTTGAGTTGCTTAGAGCCCATAAGCTGTATGCTAAGTTTGAGAAGTGTGAATTCTGGCTATGAGAGGTAAAATTCTTAGGCCATGTGGTCTCCGGGGAAGGAGTGTCTGTGGATACATCCAAGATAGAGGCAGTGCAAGATTGGGCACAGCCTAAAAGTGTTTTTGAGATCCGCAATTTTCTAGGATTGGCCGGTTATTATTGTCGGTTTGTAAAGGACTTCTCTAGGCTAGCTTCACCGTTGACTAGATTGACGCGGAAAGGGGTCAAATTTGTATGGAGTGAGACTTGTGAAAAGTCGTTCCAAGAACTTAAGGTTAGACTTACTACCGCTCTAGTTTTGATTATTCCGGAGAGGGGTTTGGGTTATGCAGTGTATTGTGATGCTTCACGAGAGGGTTTAGGTTATGTGTTGATACAAGAGGGGAAAGTGGTAGCCTATGGCTCACGGCAATTAAAAACTCATGAGAGAAATTACCCTACACATGACCTAGAGTTAGCAGCGGTGATTTTTGCCCTGAAGATTTGGAGGCACTACCTGTATGGTGAGAGATTTGAGGTGTTCTCGGATCATAAGAGACTGAAATTCACAATTATCTATAACTTAAATAAATTAAAAACATATATACAAATTATAAATATCCAATGTCTATCACATTATTTTTAAAAAAAAAAATCTACAAGTCTTATTCATACAATTTACTCATACATATACATCACCCACAATCACTTAATCAGATGTCTATCACGTAAAATCCAATACAAATCCACAAAAGACACTGTTTTGTGTTTATTTTGTAATTTAAAAAAATCTTAAAATAAATCTAACAATAGATCAAAATAGAAACCACTTTTTCCTTTATACCTTTTTTTTCCCCATGTATAACAATAATTTGATTACGTTATCTTTTTCTTATTTTAAAATTATTGTGTTATAATTTTCTTTACAAAGAGTTACATTAACTCCTCAATAGATGGATGTTGTATAGTAGATTTTAATTTTTTTTATTTTTATATATCTACAATAAACAATGATACTTATGGAGATTCTTTACTCTTTATCTTTTGTATTTCAGGTACCATCGAGCTTGCTTATTTTATTCTTTGTGTAATTGGAAGTCAAATGTATAGCGATCCCAGGTTTGACCCAACATTTGTGGTGGTTCAGACTCGGGTTTATGGTTTCTGAATGTTGTTCATTGTCTTTTGCTCCTTATTCCTACTTAAATTTGGTTATTTGGACGTGCTGAGTGTATTTGGAACAGGTTGGTTGCTTGGTTTTCAAATCTTGTATTGCCTAGAATTTTGGTCCTCTGCTCGAGTGGCCCTTTCTGCGTTCAAGCGGGGTTTGCAAACTCTTAGTACTTTGCATGTCTGCAAAAGTACTAGAGGGAGCGGCGTTTCCTACGCTCGTGCAGGTGGGTGCTCGAGCAGTCTTTCTTGTGCTCGAGCGGTTTGTCTGCTGTCTGCAAAAGTACTAGAGGCGTGTATTCTGCGCTCGAGCAGAACTGTTTGCGCTCGAGTAGAACAACTTTTTTTGTTTGACGCTCGAGCGTCAAATTTTGCGCTTGAGCGGACTGTGCGTATATCAGATCGCAAAAATAACTTTTTTCATCACTTTTTCAGATCTTTTATTCCAAAAACACTAAAGTAAGTGTGGACGCGCCCTCGGGCCTCAATGCGTGCCGCAGTTCGGACTCGGTTTGTCACGGTTCTTAATCTGAACCAAAGAGTCCAAATCCGGCAAATCGTTTTGGAAAATAGATTTTTGAGAAAGAAGTGCCAAACATGGACTGCTTTGCCAGATACAGAGTCGCCACCTAAATATTTTTTTTTATTTTGGGAAATTTAGGAAACCCTGACTCGTTTGCCTAAGGCCACTTGTCCGTCATCACCAAAGTTACCTCGGCTCGGGAACTTGGGTACGATTGGGGAAGGTCAGCTATGAGCACCACCTCTCGCCCGATCCGAAGATCGGCCTCTACTAACCATGATATCTCATTTTTGAAAACACATGCGTTCTTATTCTGATTAATTAGCTAGAATTACTATGTGATGCGCACAGCAAAACAAGTATAGACTAGATCGCCTAATTTGGAACAAAGCATTGCATATCCGTTTGTTTGGAAATGTTTGAAGTTTGCTACTCGCAAGTAGGCTAAAATGCGGATTTCAATGAATTATCCCAATTCAAGTAATCCAACCTTCACCCACAGGCATTCAGGCAGTTTATCACATAAGCATATAGCCACATGGTAAGCATGCTGTCATGTAAACATTCACACTCATGCGAGATGCTAAAGCATAAATATTTACATCGTACTCCGCGCCGAAACAGAGAACTCGTTAGCAATCATGCATGATCCAAGTCTATGTTAAGTGCCTAATGCATCGCATACAAAATGCAATCTAGAATAGGCTCGGCTAATCCTAGGATGACATGTGGAATGCAACAGATAACAAGTATTCAAGTTAGATTTGAAATACTATGCAGTTAGTATGATGCGCCAAGCCCAGTGCATGCAATACAGATGAATGAATGCACGCATGCATAGCATAAGGTATGCTAATTGAAATATGCCCTAAATCTAACCATTGTAAGCGGTTAAATAAAAGGGAGAAAGAAATGGGGTTGGAAGACATACACACACGCACCCACACTTATTACAACAATTGTGCCCTCTCTCAGAGGGTCCGAATGAATAATACAAGCCACCTAATTAGCTAACTCACAAGCTAATTAATTGTTACAGAACCGAATTGAATAACTAGTTACAACTAATTATTACACAACTTAATCAATTAACAAATTAATTAAACTACAAATGAATGACAACAAACAAATAGGGAAAGCAGTAAACGGTGCTATTCCAGCTCTGTTTGAAGAAGGGAGGCATGCATGCTCGCTTTCGGTTCTTCGCCTTGAAACACCTTCTGGTTGCTCTTTAGAGGCTCTGTTTGCAAGGTGTCTTCCAGTGCTTGTTGCTGGAACTTACCAAAACACTGCAGGGGAAGTCACCAGTGGCCTGCCGGCCAGGAAAGGAGAGCTGCCGGCCAAAGATGGTCCATTGCCGGCCAAGGGTGGCACACTTCCGGCCATCAGTGGCAGGCTGCCAACCACTGGTGTGTTGTGACACCAAACTGCAACGAAGCACAAAATAGAGGAAAGAGAGGGTCTCCCAAAGACATGCATGCACCATGGCACTCCAAATCACCTCAAAACATCAAGGGAGAGGCCTAGTCGGATCCACGACCATCAATCACGCATCCCGATGCATGATGGCCAAAGATCCAACTTGTGCAAATCAATATGAAAATGAATGCACAAATAAAGCAAGTAAAGCCTAGAACTCCATCATGAATCATCAAGAGCTTCGGCGACCGAGGATTGAGACACGTTCCATCACTCGGAGTATGAAACGTCCCTCGTCCCTCGTGCTCGGATTAACACTTAATCCAAACAATGCAACACATAAGCATGGCAAACATGCAATATGAACTACATGGCATACTCGGTGCTAAATTGAATCATGCAATCATGCAATATGACTTAAGCATGTAAAATGAAGGATAATGAACATGCAATGACATGTAATGTAGTTAGCATGCGACAACATGCGAATATGGAGCAAGTATACAACAATATGCAAGACAAGCATGCAACAACATGCTAGGTATGGACTTAAACCAATATGGGCAGCTCTTAACTAAGCCCAAATCAGTGGCCAAAGCGATGAATTAAGCCACACAACACACCCAAGCATGCAAAATGCGAAAGGTTCATCAAAGGGGCCTAAAAGGGCAACTCTCAAAAGTGCCTAAGAAGTGACAAATGTACAAGTGTAACAACACTAGATACACTGAAATGAGATGATAAACGATGCCAAATCATTTAGACAACACAAGTAAAGCATGCGAAGGTCCTAAGTCATGAAAGCTAGCAAAGAGCAATACAAAGGAGGCATGCAACACATGGCATGAACACATGAACTACGCATGGATAGAGCTTAATTAGGCCTAAACAAGGACTTAAACATGCTCGAATGAAGGCTGAAACACCTAGACATGCAAGCATACAAGTTAAGCCTTAAACTAGGCAATAATGCACAACATTCAAAGACGCTTGAAGCATGAATGAAGTGGGGATGTGGCAATGCTACATGCTCTAAAATGAAGTATTAAGTGATGCCAAATCATCTAAATAGCTCAAGGATAGCATGCATGAATCACCGAAACACCAAGCTTGCAAGGCCAATTACACTACAACTATACAAAGCATGAAGGATATGGCAAGGGCAACCCAAAACAGTCCTAGTACATGTTGATATGAGACTAAAACATGCATGGAAGTAAGCCAAAGCAAGCTAGCATACAATGCTAAAACATAGGACATGCAAGGCTACAAAAGAGCCAATGCACTACACCTATTAGAACCAATCATTGCATGACTTGGACAACCAAAAATAGAGTTACATCATGGTATATTAGGAACCAAAATGTACTGAAATGATGAGCCAAAGACTTAGGCTAAGTGGCATGCACAAAGTCCATTCTTGAGGCACAAAGCACAAGCTATGTAAAGCATTCAAAGCATGTCAAATGCAAGTGAAAAACAACATTTCATGGACTAAAATAGCATGTGGAATGAGGGCAAGGCATGCAAACATCACATGTATGGCATGGTAAGGGCCTCAAAACCCAAGACTAGCCTAAGCATTTACACCATAGCTATACAAAGCATGAGTGATATGGACATGGCAGCCCAAAACAGTCCTAGAACACTTCAAAATAAGCATAAAATCAAGTTTGAGCAAAGCCAAAATATGCTAGTATGATGAGTCAAAACATCATGCACAAAGGGCTAGTAAACAAGATTTGTTCTACACTTATATGGAGCATGCAAAGGATGATCAAACCAACTATGGATAGGGTCATGACATGCCAAATGATGACCAAATACATGCTGAAATGTAAACCAAACAAGCTAAAATGACATGGCAAGGCATGGAGCATATGAAGCTAGTTTAGGGGATTTACACTACAAGTGCAACATGCAAGCATGGAATGACAAAACCAACCCAAAATAGGCTCATGGCATGGTAAAACATCACCAAAAATCCACTGAAATGGACTCAACAAAGACTATGCACACATGCTACTTTGATGAGCTATAAATGGAGTTACACCACACATGCTAGATGCAAACAAGACATAACCAAACCAGCCTTGGACAGGGCCAAGGCAGGTCCTAAAAGTCACAAAAAAGGGCCTGGACTAAGCCTCAAATATGCGTAGAGGGATGGTCCTTTGGAAGGCCAAAAATGCAAGAAAAGAGGAACACAAAGAGAGGGGACTACCCCCTCTGATTTAGGACCTCAAAACCACACCTTTACCACTGGATTTCAGTGGTAGGAAGGCCAAACCAAGGCTAGCTCGGAGGCCTCAAGGAATGGCTTAAAACAAAGTCAAACAAAGCATGCAAGGGGGCTACACACCCCAAACAGCAAAATGACTTTAACCAAACTTAAAAAGTACTTAAAAACAAGACTTTTTTCAGTTATAAGCAAAGCCTAAAACAATATTCAAAGAGGGCTAAAGCAAGGTGCAAGAAAATGCAAAAAGGGAAAAATGCTCACCCTTGAAGACCCTCTTCGAAACTAGCAATTTCAAGGGGTGGAAGCTTGCTTTCAGACCTCGAGAAGACCTCCCAAGAAGCTTGGTTCAATGGTGGTGGTGTATCTCTATGTGTTGTAGTGTAAAAGTGCAAGGAAATCCAACTTCAAAGCACTAAACTCAAGCAATATAGAGAGAAAGAGAGATTTTGCTCTTCAAAATCTCAGAACCTCTGTCAAAGAGGATGGCATCCTCCTTATATAGAAGGATGAAAAGCCAAAGCTTCTTCAAGAAGCTTTGGAAGGGCTTCATCCCTCCATACACGTGTATGGAAGGGAGCAAACAAAAAACCAGCTGGCTCAAAAGATCTGGAGGAAAACCAGCTGAGACAGGGGGGGTGCCGGCCATCATCAATGGCCAGCAGTGGCTCATTGATGGCCAGCAGGGCCTCATCAATGGCCGGCAGGAACAAGTCCATGGCCGACAGTGCCATGCCATGGCCGGCAGTGCACCACAGGGTCCACTTTGAAAGGGCCTAGTCAAGGTCCAAAAAAAAGGCAGAAAGGATACAGGGTCCGGGAAGCTCGAACCGGTGATGTTCCGCTGCAACAGTCGAGTACTCAAGCGAGCAATCGAACTAGTTGTTGGGTGCACCTGCAAGCACAACCAAGGCTCGAGGACAGTCAAAAATAGGGTGTGTAAGACTCTCTCTCTCTAAAATACTCTCTCTCTACATTTTCTCCTAGATCCGTTGATCTCTCTGCCCTAGTGTTTTTGGAAAAAAAGGTAGAGCATCTTGGGGGCTTCACTTTGATCCGATTGAAATTTGGTTTCGGCAGCGTTGGAGTTTCGTGCTTGCTCCATTGGTCTTCTAAACTTGAGGTAGGGACTCTCTACATCTTAATATGGGTTTTAACTTGGTTATAGGTTGTTGTGTGAAGATGGTGGGATTTGGAGATGTTTTGAGCAAACCTAGGGTTTGGGTTCAAGTTTGAAAAGAGGGTTTTCTATGTGGGTGTTATATAAATGATTATGGGGTTTGGATATGAGGTTATCATGTGTCAAAATAGTTGATTTTGGCCTTTGGGTTGATATTTGGAAAATGAGGAGTTTTGCCTTAAAATGTCTTGGATAATTATTTTGTACAAATAATGAAATTGGTATGGGAAATGTGAAATTGGGAGGTTGTATACATGAATGATGTTGTTGGATTTGTTTAATCACTCACCTATGGAAATTTGATGAATTATTTGTTATAAAGATTGTATATCTATTTAGAGATAACTGTTTTGGGCTATGGGTGGAGGATAGTCATGATTGTTGTAGACATTGTATGTGGATTAGGCGAATTGAAACTAATCCTTTAACCATTATCATTGAATATGATTATTAATGATATACATTGTATATGTATGATATTTGGGAGGAGAAAATGAATGTACTCCATGTTTTGAGAAGAAGAAAGGGGATGGACTCCATTGAACTAAGTTGGCCTGTGTGTCCAGGGTGAAAGTCCCGAAAACCATTTGTATACATAGGTGCCGATTCCTGCGGACGAAATTTTCGTAAAATGGCAAATAGAAGCGAAAGTATTGTGTGATGATTGTAATTTGTTAGAAACCTGTAAGGTGTATCCTTTGTTGAGTAGATTAAATGTAATGGATATATATATATCAGACTAAAATGAATGGAATGAAATGTAAGTTTGGCATACCATGGTTTTGGAGAAAGTTATAAAGATTTTGTTGTAGGACAATGAAAATGTGCATCATACTTATATCTCGTTAAGTCTCATATACTGTGTTAGATTGTTTATACTGGGCTTTGGCTCATCCTACTTTGGGAAACCGTTTTCAAGTACTGTTGACATGCTTTCTCCAAGGACATAGCTTGGGAGGACCTAGGAGCTGGATGCTCTGTTTTGTTGTTTTGTACTTAATGTTTATTCAAGCCAAGGGCTTTATATGTACAGAGTTTATGACACTCTCTTTTGTTGTAACCAAATAGTGTTTTGGAAAGGTGTAAGCCCGTAGTGCATTTATTTTTGTTGATTATTAACTGGTAGTACATCCTATGGATTCAGGATGAACATTAATGAATATATACTGCATGTGTTATCTTTTGTAATATGAACTCTGATAAATGAAAGCATATTATTTCTATCAACATTCTGTTTTAAGGATTGGATTTATTGCAATAATTTGGGGGAGTTACAACTTAGTATCAGAGCGTACCGGGTTTGAATACTTTGGGTACGTGGGGAGTGGTTAATACCACAATGGGTTTGTCTTGCTTGGTTGAGACGTTAGTATGTATTGTATGCTTACGTGATAACATGCTTATATGATTATATGGGTATGGGATTTAGTTCCTAAGATATTGATTGGGTATACGCATTTCTGGAAGTCCTATTAGAAGAGCACTTGATCACTGCTGTTTCTAATTGGAACTCTAACAACGTCGCAGGACGTTCATTATCTAGGAAGGAAATTCGTATGTGTTTATGTGATTACATGCTTATATAGAGTGATTTACTATTGTCCATTGCATTAGGACGCTTCGGCACATTTGTAAATGTGCTAATCTCTTTCGTTACCTTTATTAGGATGTCAGGACGTGGACATGGTGGTGGTAGGCCTAGAAGCCATGAGATGCCTCTACCGGATGATATTCTGACACAGGAAGAGGGGGTTCGTCAGGCTAATATGGTTGAACCGGTTGGTCAACAGGCCATGGGCACCTTAGACCACGAAATGGCTGGAGCTTTGCGGGAATCCATGGACATTCTCAGGGCTGAGAATCAAGTCCAAGCCCAAGTAGTTGAAGAAGGGCCGTCTTTCTTGAAGAGAGTTTTTCCGGTCGAGTCTGGACGAGTTTTTGGGTGATCCCAAGGAGCCACTGAAGGTAGATGAGTGGCTAGAGCAAATGGTGAAGATGTTTGAGATGCTCGGCATCGAAGATGGAGGTTTGAGAGTGACCTTGGCGTCCTTCCAGTTGAAGGGAGACGCGGGTCAATGGTGGAAGTATGGGCGACGGCACATTGGAGGGACTTGGGAGGCCTTTGTAGACACCTTCCAGGAGAAGTTTCTGCCTCCTATAGTTAGGGAGAAGTTGAGAGACCAGTTTTCTTAGCTGGTGCAGTTGAACACACCTGTGGCAGAGTTCAAAGCCACCTTTACTAGCTTGTCTAGGTTTGCACCTGAGCTTATGGCGATTGGGGAATGCCGTTGCTTGGAGTTTGAGAAGAGGTTGAGGACTGGGCTAATGTTTAAGGTGGCCGGTTCGATGATTAGAGATTACGGATGCCTTGTGGAGGCGGCGGCTCATCTTGAGACCGTGATATAGATGAAGGAGGAGAGGATAAGGGGCTCCAGGAGGAGTCAAGACAGTCAAGGGCCTTCCTTATGCAATTTCTATAACACTCATAGTTATCCTCCACCGATAGCCCAATATAAATATTTCTACACAGATAGTCAATCTCAAGACAGATAATTTATTCAAAATTTCACAAGTGAGAGATAATACATGTTCTTCTCCACCATTTATGTCCACACCCATTCCATTTCACATTTTACAATACCAATTTCATTTATTTATACAAAATAGATATTTGTAACATTTTAGGGCAAACTTCCCTTTTTCCCAAATATCACCCAAATGCCAAAATCAACTATTTTGTCACAATACAACCTCATTTTCAAACCCCATAATCCTTTATGTCATATTCACATAGAAACCCCACTTTTGATTTTTAACCCAAACCCTAAGTTTGTCCAACATACTCCTAAATCCCACCATTGTTACACAACAACCAATAATTAAGCTAAAAACCATATGAAAGTGTAGAAAAGTCCATACCTCAAAGTTAGAAGACCAAAGGAGAAGTGAAGAAACTCCAAAGATGTCGAAACTAAGGTTGATTCGGATCAAAATGTAGCTATTGATGTGCTCTACCTTTTAAACAAAGGCCCAATGGTGGAGAAATCACTAGATCTAGATGAAAAAGTAGAGAGAATGTAGGTTTTTGAGAGAGAGGGTCTTAGCTTTATGTTTTAGAGAGAAATGGATATGAAAAAGTGATGTCAAAAGTCATTTTCACGATCTGATATACGCATAGTCTGCTCGAGTGCAAGAAGTGACGCTCGAGCATCAGACACAATAAGTTGTTCTACTCAAGTGCAAGAAGTACGGCTCGAGCACTAAGACACAAAGAAAGGGACGCTCATCATTCAAGCGCAAGAAGTGACGCTCAAGCGTAGAAAACACACATCCAGTAGTTTTGCAAACAACAAACCAACACTTAAACGTAAATAAGGCCGCTCGAGTGCTCACTCGTTCGAGCGTAGAAAACACTCTCCCAGTAGTTTTGCTGACCTGCAAAAGTACTGAGAGCCTGCTCGAGCGCAAGAAGTGCCACTCAAGCAAAAGACCAAAAATCTGGGCAACAAGAGTTTGGAAACTAGGCAACCAACCTATTCCATACACAACCATAACAATCCCAAAGCCAAGTTTAAGGGAAAAGAAGGTAAGTAAGACTAGTTCAACCGTACAAAACCAAGAAACCCGTATTCCAAATTACAACAATGGTTGGATCAAAACTGAAGTTGCTAGAACCTCCCCCCTTAAAGAACTTTGTCCCAGAAATTTCAAATCAAGTTTTATAATTATACTTAAAGTAATTACAATGGTGATAACTAATCAATTTTTCCATCATGACTCACTCTCTAACCATTCATTTTCATCAACAAGATATAATAATGTTTATAATGAACTTACATTTCTAAATCATAAGTAACACATGCAACGTTTCCACATAACCAAGACATATACAATTTTTTCATATACCCAAAACATGTACGATTTTTCATATTTTATCAAAATAACAAAATTCCATTTCATGTTCAAACAACAACAAATAGGTCCGGATACTTATCACAGACTTCTAACTCACATTCCCAAGCTGCTTCCTCAACCCCATGATGCTTCCACAATACTTTAACCAAGGGAATTGTCTTGCCTCTCAAGACTTGGTCCCGAGTAGCCAAGACTCTCACCGGTCTCTCCTCATATTAGGCATCCTCATCTACCTCTAGGTCGGTCCAATCCAACACGTGCAATGGATCCGGCTCATACTTCTGAAACATGCTAATATAAAACACATCATGAACCCCGGAAAGCTGTAGTGGCAATGCCAAACGGTAAGTGACCTCTTTGACCCGCTCAAAGATCTCAAAAGGCCCAATAAATCGAGGGGACAACTTCCCACTCTTTCTAAATTTCATCAATCCCCGCCTCGGTGATATCTTCAAAAAGACATGATCTCCCACCTCAAAAGACAAAGGTCTCCTCCTACGGTCGGCATAACTTTCCTGACGACTCTGAGCCGTAACCAACCTTTTTACGAATAAGTGCCACTTTCTCCGTCGTTTCCCGGACCTACTCTGGACCCAACAGAGGTGCATCACCCACTTTGGCCCAACACACAGGAGACCTACACGCTCGGCCATAGAAGGCCTCAAATGGTGCCATGCCAATACTCGATTGGAAGCTATTGTTATAGGCAGACTCCACTAAGGGAAAGTGCCTCTCCCACGAACCCTTGAAATCAAGGACACAATCTCGAAGCATATCCTCAAGGATCTAAATAATACGCTCGGACTGCCCGTCAATCTAAGGGTGGTACGCAGTGCTAAAGGTCAATCTAGTGCCCAAGGCACTCTGCAAGCTCTGCCACAACCAAGCTGTGAAACGCGGATCTCTATCTGAAACAATCGTCAAAGGGACCCCGTGCAACCTCACTATGTCCCTAATGTACAGGTCGGCAAGATAATCTACCGAAACACCCACACGCATAGGTATAAAGTGCGCAGACTTGGTTAGTTAGTTAACTACAACCCAAATGGCATCACTACCCCGTTGAGTCCTCGGAAGGCCCACAACAAAATCCATCTTGACATGCTCCCATTTCCACTCAGCTATAGGCAAGGGTTACAACAAACCTGCTGGCCTTTGATGCTCGGCCTTCACTTGCTAACAAGTAAGGCATTTCAATACAAACACAGCTACATCCTTCTTTATACCCCTCTACCAAAACTGGCAACTAAGGTCGTGATACATCTTTGTGCCTCCCGGATACACAACAAGGCGTCAATGGTGAAACTCTTGGAGTGCTTCCTCTCAGCAAGGCTCCGGCACAAAAAGAAGATCACGGTATCTAACACTCGCATCGGGATACACATTCAAGCTTTTCTCTACCTTCCCACTGGAGATCTTCTCCCGGAGGGATTCCACTTCCAGATCACTCTTCTGTGCGTCTACCACTCGGTTCACAATTGTAGGTTGTGCAGCTACAGTAAACAAGGCTGCAGACTCCACGGACTCACCAAGATGCAAGTCAAACTCACCAAGAGTACCCAACATCTCCCATTCTCGGATGGCGATACAAGCTACACTGCTAATAGATTTTCTACTCAAGGCATCGGCTACAACATTGGCCTTCCCCGGGTGATAATGCAACTCAAAATCATTATCCTCTATGAACACCATCCACTTCCTCTGCCTCAAATTCAAGTCCTTTTGTGTAAACAGATATTTCAGACTCTTGTGATCAGAAAACACCTCAAATCTCTCACCATACAGATAATGCCTCCAAATTTTCAAGGCGAATATCACCGTCGCTAATTCTAGATCATGATTAGGGTAGTTCCTCTCGTGTATTTTCTACAATACTCATAGCAATTTCTACAATACTCATAGCTATCCTCCACCGATAGCCCAATACAGATATTTCTACACGGATAGTCAATCTCAAGACAGATAATTTATTCAAAATTTCACAAGTGAGAGATAATACATGTTCTTCTCCACCATTTATGTCCACACCCATTCCATTTTACATTTTACAATACCAATTTCATTTATTTATACAAAATAAATATTAGTAACATTTTAAGGCAAACTTCTCTCGTTCCCAAAAATCACCCAAATGCCAAAATCAACTATTTTGTCACAATACAACCTCATTTTCAAACCCCATAATCCTTTATGTCATATTCACATAGAAACCCCTCTTTTGATTTTTAACCCAAACCCTAGGTTTGTCCAACATACTTCCAAATCCCACCATTGTTACACAATAACCAATAAGTAAGCAAAAAACCGTATGAAAGTGTAGAAAAATCCCTACTTCGAAGTTAGAAGACCAAAGGAGAAGTGGAGAAACTCCAAAGATGCTGAAACTAAGGTTGATTCGGATCAAAATATAGCTATTGATGTGCTCTACCTTTTAAACAAAGGCCCAAGGGTGGAGAAATCACTAGATCTAGATGAAAAAGTAGAGAGAATGTAGGTTTTTGAGAAAGAAGGTCTCAACTTTATGTTTTAGAGAGAAATAGATCTGAAAAAGTGATATAAAAAGTCATTTTCACGATCTGGTATACGCACAGTCTGCTCGAACGCAAGAAGTGACGCTCGAGCATCAGACACAATAAGTTGTTCCGCTCGAGCGCAAGAAGTGCCACTCGAGTGCCAAGACATAAAGAAAGGGATGTTCACCGCTCGAGCGCAAGAAGTGACGCTCGAGCATAGAAAACACACATCTAGTGGTTTTGCAGACAATAGACCAACTCCCAAATGTAAATAAGGCCGCTCAAGCGCTCACCCGCTCGAGCCTAGGAAACGCCGCTCGAGTGTAAAAAACACTCTCCCAGTAGTTTTGCAGGCCTGCAAAAGTATTGAAAGTTTGCAAAGCCCGCTTGAGCTCAAGAAGTGCTGCTCGAGTGAAAGACCAAAAATCTGGGCAGCAAGAGTTTGGAAACTAGGCAACCAACCTATTCCATACACAACCACAACAATCGCAAAGCCAAGTTTAAGGGAAAAGAAAGTAAGTAAGACATGTCAAAAGTACGAAACCAAGAAACCCGTATTCCAGATTACAACAAGGGTCGGATCAAAATCAGAGTCGCTATAATTGAACTTGAGTAAGAGCAAATGACTCCAAATTTATCAGTACAAAAGCATATGTTATATAAAGAGCAAGTGTTTTATAAGCTTAGGAAAAAAAGTTTGCAGCCTCACATTATAATATTAGTTTATGCTATAGTAAACACATTTCCAACCTCATAGCCTATACAAGATATTCATAAAAAAGTAAAAAAAAAAAAAAAAAAAAACTTTCCAGACGTGAGAGCATCGATAGTTACGCTGGAGAAAATTGAAAATTATATGATTTGTTTACAAGCATTGTATGAAGTGGAGCAACTCATTGGTACTGAAAATAATAAAGTGGAACAACAACAACAACAACAACAACAACAACAACAAAACAATAGTTGTGAAGACAATGAAGTGGAGCAACAATGCAAAGATGAGAACAATTAAATCAACACTCCTCATAAGGTAATATACCTATTTTTTTCTAAAAAGGTTTATTAGTATGTAAAAAATGAAAATGATTTTTTTTTTCCTTCTTTTTTTAAATAGGTACTTTTGGGGGCATTTAGAGATGATAAGCGATATTTATTGAGTTTTAATTTATCAAATATAGATAAATTTGATTTATGACATTCAGTTTATTATTAGTTTTTTTAGAATATATATGTTTTAAACATTAGGTTCATTGAGAAACATTTTATTTATTGTTAATTTCATTAATTAGAAATCAAGTTTATTATTTCAAGAAAAATATATTAGTTGGATGATTATAACATTTTGTGAATATTTGTTTTGAAGTATTATTGTCTTTACTTATGAAATTTGAGAAGATGATCTATATGCATTATAATTATAATTTTATGATTTAAATTAGAACTTAATGCATTATTAAAAAAATTATACGTTATTAAATCAGTCCCGTGCATAGCACAGGTTTACCACTAGTACTTTGGGTTTGTTTGGGATGCGGGTTGCTTTTTTGACTTTTTGGCTATTTTAGTATGGCGGTTAAAAAATCTCGTAGGTTTTTTTTTGGCTTTTTTGACTTTTATGAGAGAAAAAAAATGAAATGATTATAGTTTGAATGTGACATTTTGTCTTATTGGACTAAAAATCATATTTTATCTTTTTGTGGCTATTTTAACCAAAAAGCCCCATATATATATATATATATAAGCAAATGTAGTAGAGTGTCACACTCCAAAAATAATATAATAATCCAATAGTAAAGGCTAATACAAAATGACATAAACAGAGTATTAGGCTTTCATTAATCAGAGTCCATTTACAAAAGGGCACATGCATTACACATTCATAAGCACTACCCTGAATCTATAGCATGTGGCACCAAACTAAATGATCAATAAAATAAATACCCTACGGGCTTACATCTTTCCAAGATAGTTCTTGGTCACAACAAAAATGAGCCTAGCTCAACACAATTTAAAGCCCTTGGCTATACAAAAATAGATATAATAAAATAAAAGCTCTTGCTCCCGATCCCTCCAAGTTACTGCCTTGGCAGAGGCATATCACTGACACTTGAAAATGATTTTTCCCAAATAGGATGAGCCAAAGCCCAACATAAACAATCTAGCACAATATATGAACTTTAACAAGGTTAAAAACATGATGCACATGGCCAATGCTCAAAATAAAATCATTTACATCTCTTCTTTTCAATCCACATTATGCCAAGTATGATATCCCAATCCATTTTATATCAATTCGTTTCATGTCATTTCATATCTCCTCAATTCGTGAGTCATATCCATTGTTCTCCAGACAACCCAACTGAGATTAAAACTCAGTGGTTTTCTTACCACACAACCATTACACATAAACACTTCAATTTGCCATTTTACGAAAATTTCGTCCGTGGGAATTGGCATCCATGTATACACAATGTTTTCGCGACTTTCACCCTGGACGCACAGGCCAACTTAATTTAATGGAGCCTGTGGACTCGCCTTTTTTCTCGCCCCGCCTTTTGAAAAGGTTTAAAATGAAGGCCTCACAGTTCGGACTCCCACAGTTTTGAATCTAGTCTCATAAGTACAATGTGAAATTGATAAACACCAAAGAGTCCAAATCCGACAAATCTTTTTGAAAAATCAATTTTAAATCAAATAATATAAAAAATGGACTGCTTTGCCAGATACAGAGTCGCCACCTAAATATTTTGTTTTTTGGGAAAATTTAGGAAACCTTGACTCATGCCGAAGACCACGTGTCCGTCATCACCAAAGTTGCCTCGGCTCGGAAACTTGGGTACGAAGGGGAAAGGTCATGAATTGAGCACCCCCACTCGCCTGATCAAAGATCGGCCTCTACTAATCATGATATGATTTTTTATAAACAATATGTGCTCTTGTTCCGGTTATTAAACTAGCTTTACTATGTGATGCACACAAGCAAATATAGACTAGTTTACTCAAGTTAGAACAATTCAACTCGTGTTTGTTTGCTAAAATGATTTGAATTTGCCACCTCAAGTGGGCTTAAAGTTTGCAGATTTTCCACCACAAATAGTGGGCTTAAAACATGATTTGCCACTCAACAAAGTGGGCTTAAAACGCGCATTCGTTGAATTGTTCCAATTCAAACAACAAGCCTTCATCCACAGACATTCATGTAGTTTAGCAATTAAGCACATAGCCTCATGGCAAGCATGCGAAACATGGCAACATGGCAATCACACTCATGCAAGTATGCTAAAGCATAAAAACTCACCTAGTACTCCAAGCCAAAACAGAAACTAGTTAGAAAGATGCATGATCCTAACTATACAAGATGTCTAATGCAACACATGCAATAATGCAATTAATAGGCTGGGCTACTAATATGGCATAAACAATTTGATAACATGCGGTTAAACACGTGTTCAAAGAAGACATTTAAATGACAATGCAGTTTGAATGATGCACCGAGCCTCGGTGCATGCAATACAAATGAATGGATGCAACCATAAGGTATGCTAATTGAAATATGTCCCTAATCTAACCATCAAAAGCGGATAAATAAAAGGGAGAAAGACGTGGGATTGGAAGACATACACACACGTACGCACACTTATTACAACATTACGCCCTCGTGAAGGAGGGTCCGAATGAATAAGCTAACCAACTAGATACAATAATTAAGCTAACTAATTATTACAAATCGAAACTAATTAACTATTCTAGTTAATTAATTAAATAATTACATCACATCTAATTAACTACTTAGCTAATTAATGGATTACAAGTCAATTGAAAGTAAACTAAGTAATCAACTACTTAGCCCTGGGAAATGATGGATATGCATGCGCATGCTCGATTCTACACCCGAAAAGCCACTGCCTTGCTGCTGCAAGCTTCTGTTTGCACATTTGATCACTGAAAATTCTGCCAACTTCCAGAACACCTAACCTTATGAAAAAATCACTGATGGCCGACAAGAGGGACAAGGGGCCGGTCGGCTACCATTGGCCACTACTGGTTTACACTTTCATGCTGCAATAGAGAGAAAAACAGAGCAAAATAGTGTATTCTCACAGGTTGTTTGTATTGTTTACCCTCCTTATCATCACGCAAGCTCAAAGGAGAGAAACTCTTGTTTGTACAAGTTTGTACAAGTTCAATAAATGCACAAACAAGACCAAAATGACCACTGCCCTATCATGCATGATCAAGGGCAATGGTGACCTAGGAAAATGACACATTTCATCACTTTGAGTATGAAATGTTCCATTTTCCTTGTGTTCAAATTAACGTCCGATTTGAACACATGCAATGCAACACAAAGAATGCTTATCTTGCACACTTTTACTTGCCAATTTTGTTTACTCATTTTAATTACCAAACCATTCATTAATCAATTAGTCCATTCGTGAGTGTCTTCTAAAGTGAAAGAAGTGTCAACCAAGGGGTAGTTTAAGGCATGAGAGAAGCTTCATGCCATTGGTAATGAACCCTCAAAGGAGGATTAAACCATTAAGCATGAGCCTCAACCTTAAGCTTAAACAACCCCAAGATTGAAACAACCCTCAAAACAAATGAAAAAGTGAAGAGATGAGGGAGATTGTAGAGATTGTATGTGCTGAAATTGAGTGATAAAAGCACTAAAAACATGCAACCAACTCACACCAATGATGCTTAAAGCCTTAAAACACCAAACTAGGGAAGGAATTAACACTACAACTATGCAAAACAAGACTCAAACAAACTAAGCAGCCCAAAATAGAGCTAAAAAATGTTATTTTAGAGACTAAAATATGCTGGACTTGAGCTAAGTTAAGCTAAAAAAACATGTTAACGTGCGAAGCTAACTAGGCATGCAAATAAGACATGAGGAGAGGAGGCTAACCCCTCCAAGTTTGGACTTCAAAACATGATTTTAGCCACTGAAAATACTCTGAAATTCAGTATTTAAAAGCTCTGAAAAAGATGATGCAAGGGTGGAAAACATAAGGGTAAAGGCCTCCAAAACAAGGTACAAAGAACGGCTATCAACCCCTCAACCTTTAATGGCCTTAGGACCCAAGCCTCAGCCCAAAAACATAGAGTTTTTATAGTCCAAAATCAGTGGGAAAACATGCTGGAATGAAGACAAAAGTAGCTAAAACATAGAGCTTTTGAGCCAGTAAACAAGCATAAAGAGGGGTGGCCAACCCCTCTATTTTTGGGACCTCAAAACAACATTTTTAGCCTCTAAAAATCTCCGAAAATCAGTGGTAAAAAGGCCCAAAAAGTAGGTTTTAAAGTGATGAACAAATGCACAAAAAACTTTACAAGCAAATAAACAAGAAGGGTGAACCACCCCTTAATTGAAAATGGCCTCAAACCACCACTCTTAGACCACAAAAATAGATTTTTTTACAGTCCAAAGACAGGCCAAAAACAGTCCAAAAATAGTGGAAAGAGATAGGAAAACAATTGTGCAAAACAAGCTTAAAAGGAGAGTGCTATACCTCTTGAAGCCAAAACACAATTGAAGCAATAAATCAAGACAAGACCACCTTCTAGAGCTCAAAGAGGGTCCTAAGTAACCTCAACCCAAAGATAAGCAACTTTGGTTAAGGGTTGATAGGCAAACTTGAAGTGTATGTAGGCTAATTTGCACCAAAGTTCAAGAGAGAGAAAAAATCTAGAGAGAAAGAATTGTAGAGAAAGAGGCTCCTAAAATTTTTCCAACCTTGAAAACAATAGAGAAGGTCCTTTATATACAAAAAAAAAACATGGCTTTAGGTCGAAAATATCAATATAGGATAGATGGAGCAGTGTAGAATAGCTGGAGGGAAAATATCTGCACAAAAACTGCCTTTTAACACCAGTGGCCGATCAGCCACCACTGGTGGCCGAAAAAAGTCACCCTTGGATGACACATGGCCTTCAAAGCCCATTCATGGCCTTCAAAGCCCATCCATGGCCGGAAAACTCCACCAGTGGCCGGCCAGAAAAATCTGCGCTCCAGGTCCAACTTCAAATGGGCATATCTCTTTCATCCGGACTCCTTTGCAGGTCATTCTGGAGCCTAAATTGAATCCCCAGAAGTATACTTTCCAATGGAAGTGGCCTCACATCAAAATTCTAATTTTTATAATAGATATTCTTATTTTAGTGAAGGTCGCTCAGTTTTGGCTTAATCAGATGGATGCCTAACTTCATCCAGCTATATCTCCCTCATCCGGACTCGGCTTTAGGAGATTCTTGAGTGTAAAATGAAGCCCCAGAAGTCCACTTTCCAATGGTGGTAGCCTCACAACTTAAGTCCAAGTGTACAAAAGGATAGACCAGATTTAGTGAAGGCTGCTCGATTCTCTCTTAACAGTTTATACCCAACTTCTTCCCCAACTAGGTTTCTTCCCTCTCCTCCAATTTTATTCAACTCCAAACCTCTAAATAAGATGTTTTAAATATTTTTTCAAAGAGTTCACCTATCTTCCATTTATTTCCACTTTGTCCTTGCTCGGTTTACCGAAAAGTGCAATTTTTAACGAAATGCGAGCCTCGGAACATCGTAGAAGCTTTTTCAAAGATATTTTGAAAGAGAGAGTTTTAAGGTCTAAAATGATTTTGGTCAAAATCATTTTGGTCCAAAATGGGGTGTAAGGTTAGGAGTTAGAAGCTCTCCTTGCTGAAGAAACCGAACAATTGCACAACACAGCTTTCACCATTGAATAATCAATCAGCGGTGCCCAACTCTTAAGGGCGGTCAAAAATGGGGTGTCTACAGAGTCCATCCCCTTTCTCCTCCCAAACATTATACATATATGATGTATTAAACACAGTCATATTCAATGACAATCAATAAAAGATTAGTTTCAATTTACTTAATCCTCATGCAATTTCTACAATAATCATAGCTATCCTCCACCGATAGCCCAAAACAGATATTTCTAAACAGATATACAATCTCTCAACAGATAAATTATTCAAATTTCCATAGTTCCGAGATAACACGTATCTACTACATCATTCATATAAACGTCAATCCCACTTCACATTTCTTGTAAAAATTTTCATTATTTACACAAAGTACTCATTCAGGGCATTATAGGGCAAAACTCCCTTTTTCCCAATCTCATCCCATTCACCAAAACTCAACCATTTTAACATAACCTAAAGTCATATCCATCCCCATAACCATTTCTAAGACATCCATTATAAAACCCCCCCTTTAGAATTGAAACCCCTAAACCCTAGGTTCGTTAAAAACACCTCAAAACCCAATGTTTCTCACATATCAAGAAATAATCAAGTTAAAACTCATAGAGAGTGTAGAGAGTCCCTGCCTCAAGCTTAGATGGCCAAAGCAACAACAGAGTAACTTCAACGACGCCAAAATCAACTTCTACTCAGATCAAAACGAAGCTCTTGAGACGCTCTACCTCTTTAACAAAGGCACATGGATAGAGAAACCAACGGATCTAGGTGAAAATGTAGAGAGAATGTAAGTTTTAGAGAGAGAGGTTCTAAATCTAGGGTTTTTGAAAAGCAGAGAGAGAAAGAGAGAAGTGAAAAAGTGATGTAAAATGACCTCATTACGAACTGATATATGTGCGGTCCTCTCGAGTGCAAGAGTTGACGCTCAAGCGTCAGACATAACAATTTGTTCCGCTCGAGCGCAAGAGAATGGCCGCTTGAGTGTAGAATACACACATCCAGTAGTTTTGCAGATAGAAGAACACAGCTCACACCCGCTCGAGCATAGGAAACGCCGCTCAAGCGTAGAATACACTCTTCCAGCATTTTGTAAGTTTGCAAAAATATTGAGGGTTTGCAAAGCCCACTCAAGCTCAAGAAGTGCCCCTTGAGCGGAAGAGCAAAATTCTGGGCAACAAGAGTCTGCAAAACGAACAACCAACCTATCCCAAACACAATCACAACAATCCCAAAGCCAGGTTTAAGGGAACAAAAGGTAACCAAGACATATTCAACAGTACGAAACTATGAAACCCGCATCTAGATTACAACAAGGGTCGGGTCAAAACCGGAATCGCCATAACCTCCCCCCTGAAAGAATTTCGTCCCCGAAATTTCAAATCAGGTTTTACAGTTATGTTTAAACCAAACACAATAATGATAGATAACCAATTCCAATACCATGACCCATCACCCGGTCATCCATTTTCATCAACTTGATACACAAGTCCCAATATTGAAGTAAAATCCACATTTTTCCAAAACATTTACAATGTTTACACTAAAATCATGTTTCCAAAACATGCACAACATATACAATGTTCTCATACATTCAAAACATATACAATGTCTTCATATTTTATTAACATAATAAAATTCCATTACATGTTCAAACATCAATAAATAAGTCCGGATATTTCTCACGGACTTCCAACTCGCATTCCCAAGTTGCTTCCTCGACCCCATGATGTTTTCATAATACTTTCACCAAGGGCATCGTCTTGCCTCGCAAGACTTGGTCTCGGGTATCCAAGACTCTCACTGGTTTCTCCTCATACGAGGCATCCTCATCTACCTCTAAGTTGGTCCAATCCAACACATGCGCTGGATCCGGCTCATAGTTCCAAAGCATGCTAATATGAAACACGTCATGTATCTCAAAAAGTTGTGGTAGCAAGGCAAAACAGTAAGCTACCTCTCCAATCCTCTCAAGGATCTCAAAAGGCCCAATAAATCGAGGGGACAACTTCCCACTCATTCCAAACCTCATCAAACCCCTCCTAGATGATATCTTCAAGAACACATGATCTCCCACCTCAAAAGACAAAGGTCTCCTCCTACAGTCGGCATAACTCTTCTGGCGACTCTGGGCTGTAGCCAACCTCTTACAGATAAGTGCAACTTTCTCCGCCGTTTTCTGAACCAACTCCGGACCCAACATAAGTGCATCACCCACCTCAGCCCGACACACAGGAGATTTACACAATCGGCCATACAAGGCCTCAAATGGTGCCATGCTAATGCTCGATTGGAAGCTATTATTATAGGCAAACTCCACCAAGGGCAAGTGCCTTTCCAACGAACCCTTGAAGTCAAGGACACAACCCCGAAGCATATCCTCAAGGATCTGAATAGTACGCTTGGACTGCCCATCAGTCTGAGGATGATACGCGGTGCTAAAAGTCAATTTAGTACCCAAGGCACTCAGTAGGATTTGCCACAAACGAGCTGTAAAACGTGGATCTCTATCCGACATAATCGTCACTGGGACCCTATGCTACCTCACTATGTCCCTAATGTAAAGGTAATCTATTGAGTCACTTACGCGCATAGGTATAAAGTGTGCTGACTTAGTCAACCGGTCAACTACCACCCAAATAGCATCCCTACCCCATTGAGTCCTCGGAAGGCTCACAATAAAATCCATCATGACATGCTCCCACTTCCACTCGTCCATAGGCAAGGGTTGTAACAAATTCACTGGCCTTTGATGCTCGGCCTTCACTTGTTGACAAGTAAGGCACCTCGATACAAACACGGCTACATCCTTCTTCATACCTCTCCACCAAAACTGGCGACTAAGATCGTAATATATCTTTGTGCCTCTCAGATACACCGCAAGACATGAATGATGAAACTCTCGGAGTACTTCCTCTCGGCAAGATTCCGGTACGACCAAACGGTCACGGTACCTCACACTCAAGTCGGGATACACATTCAAGCCTCTTTCTACCTTTCCAATGGAGATTTTCTCCCAGAGTGATTCTGCCTCAAGGTCACCCTTCTGTGCTTTTAACACTTGGTTCACAAGTGTAGGTTGTGCAACTACCGAAAACAAAGCGGCTAACTCAACAAACACGCCAATATGCAAGTTAAACTCCCTAATAGCACCCAATATCTCCTATTCTCGGATGGCAATACAAGCTACACTACTAACTGATTTTCTACTCAAGGCATCGGCCACAACGTTTGCCTTTCCTGGGTGATAATGTAACTCAAAGTCATAATCTTCTATGAACTCCATCCACCTCCTCTGCCTCAAATTCAAGTCTTTCTGTATAAATAGATACTTTAGACTCTTGTGATCAGAAAACACTTCAAATTTCTCACCATACAGATAATGCCTCCAAATCTTGAGGCAAATATCACCGCCGCTAACTCTAGGTCGTGAGTAGGGTAGTTCCTCTCATGTGTTTTCAATTAACGCGAGCCATAGGCCACTACCTTCCCTTTTTGCATCAAAACACAACCCAAGCCTTTCCGTGAGGCATCACAGTACACTGAATAGCCTAAACCCCTCTCCGGAATAATTAATACTGGAGCAGTAGTAAGTCTAACCTTAAGCTCCTGGAAAGACTTCTCACAAGTCTCATTCCATACAAACTTAACTCCTAGAGAAATCCTTCAAGAACCGACGGTAATACCCGGGCCAACCCCAAGAAACTACGAATCTCAAAAGCATTCTTAGGTTGTTCCCAATCTTGCACTACCTCTATCTTGGATGAATCTACAGTCACCCCTTCCCTGGATACCACATGGCCTAAGAACTTAACCTCTTTCAGCCAAAATTCACATTTCCCAAACTTAGCATACAGCTTATGGGCTCTAAGCAATTCAAGTACTACTCGCAAGTGTTCCTCATGCTCCTCTTCAGAGGGTGAATAAATCAAGATGTCGTCCACAAAAACGACCACAAAACGATCTAGAAATTCACGGAAGATCCGGTCCATCAAGTCCATAAACACCGTTGGGGCATTGCTTAGTCCAAAGGGGATCACTAGGGACTCATAATGGCCATATTGCGTACAGAATGCCGTCTTCAAGATGTCCTCTTCCCTCACTCTCAACTGGTGGTAACCTAATCTTAGGTCTATCTTAGAGAAGCAACAAGACCCCTTCAACTAATCAAACAAATCGTCTATATGAGGCATTGGGTACTTGTTCTTAACAGTTACCCGATTCAACTTCCTGTAATCTATACAAAGTCGCAAAGCACCATCTTACTTTTTGGCAAAAAAGAGTTGGTGCTTCCCACGATGAAGTACTAGGGTGGATGAAACCCTTATCTAACAATTCCTGGAGTTAAATCTTCAACTCACTCAACTCGGCAGGTGCAAATCTATATAGTTCCATAGAAATCCGTGTCGTGCCCGGCACTAAATCAATAGAGAATTCGATCTCTTGGTGAGGTGGTAACTTGGTAAGATCATCCGAAAAAACATTCGGGTACTCACAAACTACCCTTGGCAACTCAACTTGATCTTTATCACACTCAGTATTCAGGAAGTTGGCAAGAAGACAACTAAGCTCACTCTGCCCACGCGGATCATATACTAGTGATAAGACTCTATCCACCCAGTCCCCTAAAAAGTAAAAGCAATCACCGCTCAGGGTATATAGAGTAACACTCTGCCGATAGCAGTCTATAATAGCTCGATATGAAGACAACCAGTCCATACCCACAATAACATCAAAGCTAGACATATCAATCAATACAAATGCAAAAGGAAGTCGGCGATCGGTAACCTCTATGTCACAACCCCGACACCCCTGCTTCAAAATAATCTCACCACCAATAGGTAACTCTACACAGAGAGGAGATGCTAACTGAGCCAACTCTAACCCCAAAGCTGACGCAAATGCAGACGAAATAAATGAATGGGATGCACCCGTATCAATCAACACATTAGCAACTGAATTGCAGAACAAGAAGGTACCTCTCACTACTGAAGGTGCTAGTACTAGATCTGGCGCGGTAACAACATACACACACCCTGTTGGCCTCTGATCTACCTGCTCTTCCCTCAGAGCATAGGCCTGCTGCACTGACTAAGCCAAAGAGACTCCTTGATTGGCCCTCAAGGCTTGCGCTGACTGAGCTAGCTGGTGACTCTATGTATGTCTCGAACCAGACGCACCAGATGTGCCACCCAACTGTGAGCAAAATCTCTTCATGTGCCTGTCTGCCTACAATGATAACAAGTGAGTGGTTGCCCTCTCCCTTGACTCTGGCTCTGAGAACGAGCCGAAAATGGTGCAGACCATTGCCCTCATTCTCTCTGCAAGCAAGCCAAAGATCTGTGGCCCAACTGACCACATTTGAAACAAGTAATGTCTCCCTGACCCACTCTTCCAGAACCCGTACTCGGCACTGGAAAAGTGGACCTCGACTGAGCTCCCTGGGACGGCTGTGAGTTAGAACCCTTCTGCCTCTTACTATCCCCCTGCAGATCCTGACTCCTCCTAGAGCCCCTTATTCTCTTTTCCTCCATCTGCATCACGGTCTTAATATGAGTTGCCGCCTCCACAAGGCATCCATAATCTCTAATCATCGAACTGGCTACCTTGAACATTAGTTCGGTCCTCAATCTCTTCTCAAACTCCAAACAACGGTGCTCCTCTGTTGCCACTAACTTCGGTGTAATCCTGGAGAGGCTAGTGAACATGGCCTCAAACTTGGCCATCGCCATGTTCAACTGTACTAGTTTGGAAAACTGGTCTCTCAACTTCTTCCTAACCGTGGGAGGTAGAAACTGGTCTTGGAAAGCACTGGAAAAAGCCTCCCAAGTCCCTCTAATGCACTTACGCACATACTTCCACCACTGACATGCATCTCCCTTCAACTGAAAGGATGCCAAGGTCACTCTTAATCCATTGTCCTTGATGCCAAGCATCTCAAACGTCTTCACTATCTGCTCTAGCCACTCATCTGCCTTCAGTGTCTCTTTGGGATCACCCACAAACTCATTCAGGTTTGCCCGAAAAAACTCTCGCTTCAGAAAAGATAGCCCTGCCTCAGCTACTTGGGCTTGGACTTGATTCTCAACCCTGAGAATGTCCATGGATTCCCTCCATGCTCCAGCCATTTCGCAGGCCAAGGTGCCCATGGCCTGTTGACCAACTGATTCGGTGTAACGCCCTCAAAATAATAACATTAAACCATCAATATTAACATGCATTTATATATATAAAGACCAACATTCTTCTATTCATCAGAGCAAAGTTGTAACGCCCTCAAAATAATAACATTAAACCATCAATATTAACATGTATTGATATATATAAAGACCAACATTCTTCTATTCATCAGAGCATTCCATTACAAAAAGTATTACATGTTAACAATAAAAGCAAATGCCCTACGGGCTTACAGCTTTCCAAGTTAACACTTAGTTACAAAATGGAGAGTACTATCTCAATTACACATTAAGCCCTTGGCTTGAATCTACATGTAATACATCAAAAGAAAATAGACACAAAAGTCTGTCCGCCTCAAGCCTCCCAAGCTATGTCCATGGGGGTAGCATGCTACCTGTACCTGAAAATGATGTTCCCATATAGGGTGAGCCACAGCCCAGTAGAAATACACTAAACCAACTATGAACAATGACTAAAAGATTAGCAATTGATAGATGGCCAACACTGATACGTCCACTTACATCACATTACAATTACATGACTTACAAGTCTATGTCACTTTTCATTTTCCCATTTCTCAATAGATAAGCATATTAACTATATCAACACATCAACAGATAAGCATATGAACTATATCATACTACCAAAGATAAGCATATGAGCTATATCTACACTTCTCTAGACACGCATAAGAGTTGTATCTACACTTCTCAAAGATAAGCATATGAGCTGTATCTTCACTTCTCTAGACAAGCATATGAGCTGTATCTACGGAGTTCATCCCCCATCTCCTCCTAACACTATCCGGTTTAGAGGTCCATCCCCCATCTTCCCCTAAACCACGGAGTACATCCCCCATCTCTTCCTCTATACATAATGCATATAAACACATAGGTTCTATACACAATCAAACAATACATAAAGTTAATGTATTCTACCAACCGTCACACTCTATGACACATTCCATTGATTAGTTTTCGTTTGCCTAATCATCATGCATTGTCTACAAAAATCAAGACTATCCTCCACCGATAGCCCAAAGCAGTTATTTCTAAATAGAAAATAAATGCACAAATAGATAATATATCTACATTTCAACTAGGTGAGCAATAAATAACCCAACTACACCCTTTAATCCCATACATTCACAATCTCTACATTCTCAATTCAATTCCTCATTTCTCACAATTAATTATACAAATTAATTAATCAATATAATTAGGGTATTTTCCATAATTAACATTACAACCCTTAGGGTTCCATTTTCATCAATGTTTCACCCTTAATACCATTTCTTCATGCCAAACATGCATATAGGTTTTATATATTTAAAAACCCCAACTTTTGTAAAATTACACAAGCGCCCAAACTTTCTCAAAATTACCAAACAACTCCCAACGTATCAAAATGCTAAAATTTAAAGACAAAGCTCATAAAGAGGAGTAGGATATCCCTACCTCGAAGTTAGAGCTCGAATGGAGAAGAGACCAAAACCAAAGTGCTCCAAACTCCAAACTTTTCGGATCAAGACGATGCCCTCGACGATCAACACAACTTTTACAAAGGCCGAAGAGAAAGAGGACACTCTAACTAGATCAAACCCTAGAGAGAAGGGAGTTTCTAGAGGGAGGGGCTCTCAAAATATCTTTTTGGAAAGTAAGAGAGAGAGAGAGGAAGTGTAGAAAGTGATTCAAAAATGCCCAGCTGCCCTCTGTTATACGACATTCCCGCTCGAGTGGAAAACACAACGCTCGAGCGTCAAGAACAAAAACCGTGGTCCGCTCGAGCACAAAAAGGTCTGCTCAAGCACCAAGACACAGGAATAAAGCACACCCGCTCGAGCGTGAAAAACCAGACCGCTCGAGCGCAATTTTCCCCCTCCCGAAACTTTTACCAAAAATGAACAAGCCGCTCGAGCGCAAGAAACCCGCTCGAGCGTAGAAAACCAACCTGCAGGAGTTTTGCAGAGTACCAAAATACTGGGAGTGTGCAATCTCCGCTCGAGCGCTCCAAGACCCGCTCGAGCGGAACGACCAAAAACACAGCGACAAGGTTTTAGACCAAGGCTCAACCCACCTGCTCGAAACAAGCCCAACACATCCTAAAACTCAAAGAAATGGAGTTAAAGGATAACAACAAGATAGATACAACCACCAACTCTACGGAACCGAGTCAGGAATACAACTGAACAGTAAAAGGAATACCGGGATCGCTATAACCTCCTCTCCTTAAAGAATTTCGTCCCCAAAATTAAACACAAGTTTTTCAAAAACAGGTTTTCTCCATTTCCAACAATATTACAACATAATATTAAACAACCCAGCCCATTACCGGTCAATCTCATGTCTTATTAAGAGGCATCTCACAATATGTAAAAACATCATATATTACGAGTGCATCATTAACATGCATTTCTCTTCCATTTCCAGCCATTTCCAGCATACATGGTTCACAATTTCATATCATAATCAATATTCATGATACAGCTCTAGTTCTATAATATAGCCAATATATGAAATATTACAATCAACTTCCATATCAAGGCAAGTTCTACAATACTTTCATAAACCAAAACATTCACAATGTTTTATAACTTAAGACATTTTTAATGCTCTTAAAGTTCATTAGTATTACAAAATTCTCAATACATGATTACACATCAACAAACACGTCCGGATATTTCTCGCAGAGCTCCAACTCACGTTCCCAAGTGGCCTCCTCCACTCCGTGATCTTTCCACAAAACCTTTACCAAAGGGATGGTCTTGCCACGCAGGACTTGATCCCGCCTATCCAAGACCCGAACCGGTCTCTCCTCATACGAGGCATCCTCGTCTACCTCTAAGTCGGTCCAATCCAATACATGCGATGGATCCGGCTCGTACTTCCGAAGCATACTCACATGAAACACGTCATGAACTCCGGACAACCGCAGCGGCAAAGCTAAACGATAAGCAACCTCGCCAATCCTCTCAAGGATCTCAAAAGGCCCAATAAACCGAGGGGATAACTTCCCACTCTTCCCAAATCTCATCAATCCCCGCCTAGGTGATATCTTCTAAAAGACATAATCACTTACCTTAAACACTAAAGGTCTCCTCCTACAATCGGCATAAGATTTCTGACGACTCTGGGCTGTAACAAGCCTCCTACGGATAAGTTCAACTTTCTCCGTCGTTTCCCTCACCAATTCTGGACCCAACAAAAGTGCATCACCCACCTCGGCCCAACAAAATGGAGACCTACACGGTCAACCATACAAGGCCTCAAACGGTGCCATACCGATGCTAGACTGAAAACTGTTGTTGTAGGCAAACTCCACCAATGGTAAGTGCCTCTCCCACGTCCCACTAAAGTCAAGGACACACCCTCGAAGCATATCCTCAAGGATCTGAATAGTACGCTCGGACTGTCCGTCAGTCTAAGGATGATAAGCCGTACTAAAGGTCAACTTAGTACCCAAGGCACTCTGCAAACTCTGCCACAACCTAGCAGTAAAACGAGGATCTCTATCTGAGACAATTGTCACTGGGACCCCGTGCAACCTCACTATGTCCCGAATATACAAGTCGGTAAGATGATCCACCGAATCTCTCACGCGCATAAGAATAAAGTGCGCCGACTTAGTCAACCGGTCTACAATCACCCAAATAGCATCACTACCCCGCTGAGTCCTCGGAAGACCTACAATGAAGTCTATAGTGACATGCTCCCATTTCCACTCGACAATAGGCAAGGGTTGCAACAAACCCGCTGGCCTCTGATGTTCGGCCTTCACTTGCTGACAAGTAAGGCACTTAGACACGAAAACTGCCACATCTCTCTTCATACCCCGCCACCAAAACTGGCGACCCAAATCCCGATACATCTTAGTACCTCCCGGATGCACCGCAAGGCACGAATGATGAAACTCTCGGAGTACCTCCTCTCGGTACGACTCCGGCACAAATAAACGGTCTCGGTATTTCACACTTAGGTCGGGATACACCGTCAAACCCTTCTCAACTTTCTCACTGGAGATCTTCTCTCGGAGGGATTCTACCTCAAGGTCACCTCTCTGTGCCTCTAACACTCGAGTCACAAGTGTAGGCTGTGCAACTATAGAAAACAAGGCCGCAGCCTCAACAGATTCGCCCAGAAGCAAATCAAACTCGCCAAGTGCTCCCAACATCTCCCACTCCTGGATGGCTATACAAGCTACATCACTAATGGCTTTCCTACTAAGAGCGTCGGCCACAACATTGGCCTTCCCCGGATGGTAATGCAACTCGAAGTCGTAATCCTCAATAAACTCCATCCACCTCCTCTGCCTCAAATTCAAGTCTTTCTATGTAAACAGATATTTCAGACTCTTATGATCCGAGAACACCTCGAATCTCTCACCATAAAGGTAGTGCCTCCAGATTTTCAAGGCAAAGATCACTGCTGCTAACTCTAGGTCGTGTGTAGGGTAATTCCTCTCATGAATTTTCAACTGACGTGAGCCATAAGCTACCACTTTCCCCTCTTGCATCAACACACAGCCCAAACCCTCTCGTGAGGCATCACAATAGACTGCATAACCCAACCCTCTCTCTACAATAATCAAGACCGGAGCGGTGGTCAATCTAACTTTCAACTCCTTGAACGACTTTTCACAAGTCTCACTCCATACAAATTTGACTCCTTTCCGAGTCAGTCTAGTCAACGGTGAAGCTAACCTGGAGAAATCCTTCACAAACCGCCGGTAATACCCAGCTAATCCTAGAAAACTGCGAATCTCAAACACACTCTTAGGCTGTGCCCAATCTTGCATTGCCTCAGTCTTGGATGTATCAACAGACACCCCTTCCCCGGATACCACATGGCCTAAGAACTTGACTTCTCCTAGCCAGAACTCACACTTCCCAAACTTGGCATACAGCCTATGGGCTCTAAGCAACTCAAGCACCACTCTCAAGTGTTCCTCGTGCTCCTCCTCAGAAGATGAATAAATCAGGATGTCGTCCACGAAAACGACCATAAAACGATCTAGGAATTCCCGGAAGATCCGGTTCATCAAGTCCATAGAGACTGCCGGTGCATTGGTAAGCCCAAACGGCATCACCAGAAACTCATAATGGCCATACCGCGTACGGAATGCCGTCTTCGGAATATCCTCCTCCCTGACCCTCAACTGGTGGTAACCCGATCTCAAGTCTATCTTAGAGAAACAACGGGAACCCTTCAATTGGTCAAACAAATCATCTATACGGGGCATAGGATACTTATTCTTAACCGTAGCCCAATTCAACTTTCGGTAGTCGATACACAATCTCAAGGCACCATCTTTCTTTTTAGCAAAGAGGGCCGGTGCTCCCCACGGCGAAACACTAGGACGAATGAAGCCCTTATCTAGCAATTCCTGGAGCTGAACTTTCAACTCAACCAACTCTGCTGGAGCAAAACGGTAAGGTGCCATAGAAATCGGCGCCGTGCCGGGCACTAGATCAATAGAGAACTCAATCTCTCGATGAGGTGGCAAACTAACAAGATCCTCGGGAAAGACGTCCGAGTACTCACAAACCACCCTCGGCAACACAATCTGGGTCTCATCACACTCACCACTCATAAAGCTAGCAAGTAGACAACTAAGCTCACCCCGCCCTCGCGGATCATACACCGGTGGCAACACACTACCAACCCGATCCCCCAAGAAATGGAAACACTCCCCGCTCAAGGTACACACTGTAACCCTCTAGCGGTAGCAATCAATAACAGCCCGGTATGACGATAACCAGTCCATACCCAAAATAACATCAAAACCCTTCATAGGCATAACTACAAAAGGAAACGGAAGCCTACGGTCGGCAACCTCTATATCACAACCTCTACATCCGTGTTTCAAAATCAATTCACCCCCAACAGGCGATACTACACAAATAGGAGATGCTAATAATGCCAACTCCAACTCCAACACAGATGAAAATGCAGCAGTTACAAAAGAATGGGACGCACCCGTATCAATCAACACACTAGCAACTGAGTTGCAAAACAGAAAGGTACCTCTCACTACTGATGGAGCCGGTACCAGGTCCTGCGCGGTAAAAGCATACACGCGCCTTGTAGGCCCCTGATCCACCTGCTCACCCCTCGGAGCATACGACTGCTGCACTGACTAGGATGATGAAGCCCCCGAATTGGCCCTCGAGGCCTGCACAGACTGAGCTGGCTGAAAACCCTGCGTCTGTCTAGAACCAGATGCTCCAAATGTGGCACTCAACTGTGGGCAGAACCTCTTCAGGTGCCCAGGCTGACCACACTGATAGCAAGATAAAGGCTGGCCCCTGTCCAAACTCTGACTCTGCGGTCTAGCTGAAGAAGAAGCAGCTCTCTGACCTCCACCTTTCTGTGGGCAAACCGAAGCCTTGTGACCCAGCTGGCCACACTTGTAACAAGTGAACTCTCCCTGATTGCCTCTCTCCGAGCCTGCACTCGGCACTGGAAAGGTCAATCTAGCCAAACCACCCTGAGACTGCTGAGGGTTATAACCCCTCTGTCTCCTGCCATCACCTTGGCCATCTTGGCTCCTCTTGGAGCCCCTATGCTTCTCTTCCTCCTCTTCCTGCATCATGAGCTCCATATGAGCTGCAACATCCACCAAATGTCTATACTGACGAATGAAAGATCCACCAACCCTCAACTTGAGACCACGTCTCAACTTCCGCCCAAACTCAAAGCAACGGCGTTCCTCGGACGCCACAAGTTCAGGTGCAAACCTGGACAAGCTAGTAAATGTAGCCTCAAACTTGGCCACAGACAAACCCTGCTGATGAAGCCGGCAAAACTGATCTCTCAGCTTCTCCCTAGCAGCTGAAGATAAGAACCTCTCCTGGAAAGCCTCTACAAAAGCCTCCCATGTCCCACCCACACGGCCTTTCTCATACTTCCACCATTGACCCACATCTCCCTTAAGCTGGAAGGAAGCCAAGGTCACTTTCAGTGCTCCGTCCTCGATGCCAAGCATCTCGAACGTCTTACTCATTTGTTCCAACCACTCGTCAGCCTTCAGTGGCTCTTTTGGATCTCCAACAAACTCGTCCGGGTTAGACCGGAAGAACTCCCTCTTCAAAAAAGAAGGACCTGCCTCAATAACCTGATTCCCAGCTCTGAGAATACCCAAAGCTCCTGCTATCTCTCGGGCCAAGGCACTCATAGCTTGCTGACCCACTGGCTCGGCCACATTGGCCTGACCAACTCCCTCCTGTACTGCCGGAATCTCATCCGGTATAGGCACTTCCTGCCTCCTAGGCCTACCACGCCTACCACCTCTTCCTCATCCTGACATCCTAATAAAGGAAACGAAGAACATTAGCACATTCATAAATGTGCCAAAACTAAACACTCACGTCCTAATGCTTGGACAACTTTAATTCACTCCACGTAAGCACATAAACACATAAGCACTTACGAATTTCATTCCCAGATACTGATAGTCCCGAGGCGTTACTAGAGTTCCGGTTAGAAACAGCATTGATCAAGTGCTTTTCTAACAAGACTCCCAAAAACCTAAGGATCCAATCAACATCCTAGAAATTAAATCCCATACCCAAATAATCATATAATCATGTTATCACATAAGCACACATAACATTACATCTAAGTCTCTAACCAAGCAAGACAAACCCATTGTGATACTAATCACTTCCTACGTACCCAAAGTATTCGAACCCGGTACGCTCTGATACCAAGTTCTAACGCCCTCAAAATAATAACATTAAACCATCAATATTAACATGCATTTATATATATAAAGACCAACATTCTTCTATTCATCAGAGCAAAGTTGTAACGCCCTCAAAATAATAACATTAAACCATCAATATTAACATGCATTGTATATATAAAGACCAATATTCTTCTATTCATCAGAGCATTCCATTACAAAAAGTATTACATGTTAACAATAAAAGCAAATGCCCTACGGGCTTATAGCTTTCCAAGTTAACACTTGGTTACAAAATGGAGAGTACTATCTCAATTACACATTAAGCCCTTGGCTTGAATCTACATGCAATACATCAAAAGAAAATAGACACAAAAGTCTGTCCGCCTCAAGCCTCCCAAGCTATGTCCTTGGAGGTAGCATGCTACCTGTACCTAAAAATGATGTTCCCATATAGGGTGAGCCACAGCCCAGTAGAAATACACTAAACCAACTATGAACAATGACTAAAAGATTAGCAATTGATAGATGGCCAACACTGATACGTCCACTTACATCACATTACAATTACATGACTTATAAGTCTATGTCACTTTTCATTTTCCCATTTCTCAATAGATAAGCATATTAGCTATATCAACACATCAACAGATAAGCATATGAACTATATCATACTACCAAAGATAAGCATATGAGCTATATCTACACTTCTCTAGACAAGCATAAGAGCTGTATCTACACTTCTCAAAGATAAGCATATGAGCTGTATCTTCACTTCTCTAGACAAGCATATGAGCTGTATCTACGGAGTTCATCCCCCATCTCCTCCCAACACTATCGGGTTTAGAGGTCCATCCCCCATCTTCCCCTAAACCGCGGAGTACATCCCCTATCTCCTCCTCTATACATAATGCATATAAACACATAGGTTCTATACACAATCAAACAATACATAAAGTTAATGTATTCTACCAACCGTCACACTCTATGACACATTCCATTGATTAGTTTTCGTTTGCCTAATCATCATGCATTGTCTACAACAATCAAGACTATCCTCCACCGATAGCCCAAAGCAGTTATTTCTAAATAGAAAATAAATGCACAAATAGATAATATATCTACATTTCAACTAGGTGAGCGATAAATAACCCAACTACACCCTTTAATCCCATACATTCACAATCTCTACATTCTCAATTCAATTCCTCATTTCTCACAATTAATTATACAAATTAATTAATCAATATAATTAGGGTATTTTTCATAATTAACATTACAACCCTTAGGGTTCCATTTTCATTAATGTTTCACCCTTAATACCATTTCTTCATGCCAAACATGCATATAGGTTTTATATATTTAAAAACCCCAACTTTTGTAAAATTACACAAGCGCCCAAACTTTCTCAAAATTACCCAACAACTCCCAACATATCAAAATGCTAAAATTTAAAGACAAAGCTCATAAAGAGGAGTAGGATATCCCTACCTCGAAGTTAGAGCTCGAATGGAGAAGAGACCAAAACCAAAGTGCTCCAAACTCCAAACTTTTCAGATCAAGACGACGCCCTCGACGATCAACACAACTTTTACAAAGGCCGAAGGGAAGGAGGACACTCTAACTAGATCAAACCCTAGAGAGAAGGGAGTTTCTAGAGGGAGGGGCTCTCAAAATATCTTTTTGGAAAGTAAGAGAGGGAGGGGCTCTCAAAAATGCCCAGCTGCCCTCTGTTATACCACATTCCCGCTCGAGCGGAAAACACAACGCTCGAGTGTCAAGAACAAAAACCGTGGTCCGCTCGAGCACAAAAAGGTCCGCTCAAGTGCCAAGACACAGGAATAAAGCACACCCGCTCGAGCGTGAAAAACCAGACCGCTCGAGCGCAATTTTCCCCCTCCCGAAACTTTTACCAAAAATGAACAAGCCGCTCGAGCGCAAGAAACCCGCTCGAGCGTAGAAAACCAACCTGCAGGAGTTTTGCAGAGTACCAAAATACTGGGAGTGTGCAATCTCCGCTCGAGCGCTCCAAGACCCGCTCGAGCGGAACGACCAAAAACACAACGACAAGGTTTTAGACCAAGGCTCAACCCACCTGCTCGAAACAAGCCCAACACATCCTAAAACTCAAAGAAATGGAGTTAAAGGATAACAACAAGATAGATACAACCACAAACTCTACGGAACCGAGTCAGGAATACAACTGAACAGTAAAGGGAATACCGGGATCGCTATATTCGGCGACATTGGCCTGACCAACACCATCTTCCTGCACCGGAATTTCATCCGGTAAAGGCATCTCATGCCGCCTAGGCCTATCACACCTACCACCGCCACGTCTACGTCCTAACATCCTAATGAAGGTAACAAAAGAGATTAGCACAAATGTGCCAAAGCTAATTCACTCATGTCCCAACACGCTGGAGAACAATAATTCACTCCACATAAGCACATAGTCACATAGAAACATAAGAATTTCATTCTCGGATAATGACCGTCCTGTGATGTTGCCAGAGTTCCAATTAAAAACAGCAATGATCAAGTGCTCTTCCAATAGGACTTCTAGAAACCCGTAGACTTAATCAACATCCTAGAAATTTAATCTCATACCCATATGTCACATAAGCATGTTATTATATAAGCACATATAGTTTGTACTTATGTCTCTAATAAGCGAGACAACCCCATTGTGGTACTAACTTCCCACGTACCCAAAGTATTCAAACCCAATACGTTCTGATACCAAGTTGTCACGCCCCGAAAATAATATAATAATCTAACAGTAAAGGCTAATACAAAATGACATAAATAGAGTATTAGGCTTTCATCAATCAAAGTCCATTTACAAAAGGACACATGCATTACACATTCATAAGCTCTACCCTAAATCTATAGCATGTGGCACCAAACTAGGTGAATCTGGGTAGAAGGAGTAGAACCGCGCGGTTAGGTGTTGAGCCTTCCAGTTTACTGGTAAAAATGACAGTGGTGGTGCATTAGGGCCTACTTGCAGACACTCACCTAGAGATTCACAGAGCCTGTATTCATGTAACAGATATGGTTTAAAATGGAAATGGTTTTATAGCTGTTGTTGCATCTCAATATTGCATGCTTTATAAAAAGAGAGAAAAACTATTTTATCATGAGCATGGCATGAGCATACTCATCTTTAGTCTTGTCATGGTCCATATGTTGTGTAGTATATCTCTACTGAGCTGTGGCTCACTCTATAAGGGAAACCATTTCAGGTACAGGTGATATGCCTCCGCCAAGGCACTGACTTGGGAGGACTCGAAGCTAAGGCTTCATTTTTGTTTTATTGTTATTTGTTGAATGTAAGCCCAGGGCTATATTTGCATTGAGTTGAAACTTCATTTTGTGTAACCAAGAATGTTCTTCGATAAATTTGTAAGCCTGTAGGGCACTCATTATCTGTTTGGCTTCCATTTCATACTTGTTGTAAAATGCATGCTTGGGATTGGAACTGGGACATTGAGATGTGAACAGCATGCAGTTGCCATTTGAGATTTAATGGAAATGGATGTATCAAATAGTTAGCTATATATATGTGTTTGTCTATCAGGTGGGTTTTGTTGCATAAATAGATATACCCTGCCCAATTTTCGGGGCGTTACATGTACTCCATGTTTGGGAGGAGAAAGGGGATGGACTCCATTGACTTAAGTTGGCCTATGCATCCAGGGTGAAAGTCTCGAAAACATTGTGTATACATGGATGCCGATTCTCGCGGATGAAATTTTCGTAAAATGACAAATTGAAGTGTTTATGTGTAATGGTTGTGTGGTAAGAAAACCACTAAGTTGTAATCTAAGTTGGGTTATCTGGATGACAATGGATATGACTCATGAATTGAGGAGATATGAAATGACATGAAACGAATTGATATAAAATGGATTGGGATATTATACTTGGCATAATGTGGATTTGGAAAGAAGAGATGTAAATGATTTTATTTTGAGCATTGGCCATGTGCATCATGTTTATAACCCTGTTGAAGTTCATATATTGTGCTAGATTGTTTTTTATGGGCTTTGGCTCATCGTATTTGGGAAAAACTATTTTCAGGTGTCGGTGATATGCCTCCGCCAAGGCAGTAGCTTGGAGGGATCGGGAGAAAGAGCTTCTATTTTATTATATCTATTTTTGTATAGCCAAGGGCTTTAAATTGTGTTGAGCTAGGCTCATTTTTGTTGTAACCAAGAACTATCTTGGAAAGATGTAAGCCTATAGGGCATTTATTTTGTTGATCATCCAATGCAACAAATGAGGAATGTGGTTCAATTTACCTAAGTCTCATGAATTTCTACAACAATCATGGCTATCCTCCACCGATAGCCCAAAACAAATATTTCTAAACAGACATTTAAAAAATTAAATTCCAAAAATTCTGATAAATACAATATATTCTACATCTCATCAAATATGAATAACTACACTAGTTTTCATATCAAAATCACATCCGGTAACCTCTCAAGGTCCATTTCTAACCGTGTCGGTTTTATTCCAACAGATACATTAAGCAAAATAATACCGTTAATGCCCAACAAAATATCATTTTCTTTCCAAACTCATTCTCCAAGCATTATTCAACTATGACATCCTATTTTGATCAAAAGCCCCAAAAGTTAAACATAATTCCTTTGTTTTCTTTAAAAATGTTCTTTTGGTCGCAAACTGGTAAAAATTTCAAAACCGATCGAATCGAAGTCTGTTTTTGTTCAAATTTAAAACATAGCTCTTTCATAACCTTACAAACATATTCCAAGTTTCCACTTTTGCAATTTGTGTAGCGATCCTGATTTTGACCCGGTCAACTTACGGGAAAGTGTATTTCACGCTTGAGCGATCTTGTTATATCAGTCCGTAAATTAGGGTTTCAAATCACTTTTTGCAGCCCTCTCTCTCTCTAAAACTCTCCAAATTTCCAGGTCTAGAGCTTCTCTCTCTAGAAGTCATCTTCTCTCTTTGATTTCTCCAAATCCAATGGGATTTAGGCCTAAGTTCTTCACCAAAGTTGGTTATCACCTCGAGGGCTTCATTGTGTGCGGTGGAGATCGAGTTTCAACACCATAGATTTTGGGGTTTCATCTCAGATTCTCTTCAAAACTTGAGGTAGGGATTTTCTACACTCTAATATGATTTTTAGCTTAGTTATTTGCTATTGTGTATAGATGATGAGATTTGGTTGTGGTTTGGACAAATCTAAGATTTTGGTGTGAAATGAAAAGAGGGGTTTTGATGAATATGAGGTAAACGAGTATGAGGCTTGAATATAAGATCATGTTGTGCCAAAATAGTTGATTTTGGTGTTTGGGTTGATATTTGGTGAAAGGGGGATTCTACCCTAATTTTGATTAAATTATTATTTTGCATTAATAATTGGGATTAACATTGAAAACGTGAAATTGGAAGGTTGTGATTATAAATGGTGATATTGGATATGTATTATCTCACCTATGGAAGTTTTGAATAAACTATTTATTTTGATATTGAACATCTCTTTAGAAATAATTGCATTGGGCTATCGGTGGAGGATAGCTATGATTGTTGTAGAAATTACATGAAGATTAGGCGATTTAATGCTAATCCATTGTTGGTGTCATTGAATATGACCATGTTATAAATACATTGTATATGTATGTTTATTGGGAGGAGAAAGGAGATGTACTCCATATGTGATTATGTTTATAAATACATTGCATATGTATATTTGTTTGGGAGGAGAAAGGGGATGGACTCCATTTAAAGCAAGTTGGCCGGAGTGTCCTGGGTGAAAGACCCGAAATTTTATATATAAATGGGTGTCGATTCCTTCGGATGAAATATTCGTAAAATGGCAGGTTTGAAGTGTTTATGTGAGTTTTTCATAATTGGAAAATCACTGAGTTGTAGTCTCATTTTGATTGTTGAAAGATAACGAATTTAATTCATGAATTGAGTAGCATATATAAACTGGAAATGAAATTAAAGGGAAATGAAATAGGGTTGGTCTTAGTGGCATATGGATATGCAGGTCTTGTGGATGTTTTAGGATCAGTATTGTTTATGTACGTGGTATTTATACCTTTGCTAAACCTCATAAATTGTGTTCGATTATTTCCACTGGGCTATTGGCTCACCCTATATGGGAATACCATTTTCAGGTACAAGTGAGATGCTCCCTCCAAGGCAATAGCGTGGATGGAGTTTTGGGAAGCAAGAGCTTCTTAATTATGCCTTATGTGTGTATGTTTATTATTTGTAAAGCCAAGAGCTTAAGATATAATAAGCGAGACTCAATTTGTGTAACCAAGCAATGACTTGGAAACATGTGAGCCTACATGGCATTTAACTGGTTGTTAAACAGTGAACTCTGATATATGAAAATATGTTGTTTCTCATATTTATTCCGCATATGAGTTATCTTTATTGTATTATTTTGGGGGCGTGACAATTTGGGCATCAACTCTTTATTTTTCTCGAAATTTCTCTTTTAAGCAAATAAATCATAAATTTTTCAAAAATTCTAATTAAATTCCATACAACTCTAAGCTCCATATAATCAAGTAAAAGTGCATAAAGAAGTGTACAAAAAATCCCTACCTCAAGCCAAGAAGATTTCAAATTTTTCGGCAATAGAAATTAAATTTTTTTTTGGAGCCAAACGACGCCTTTTCCGCCCTCTACATTTTGATCCAAAGCACTAAGGGTCAAAAATGACGTACACTAGATCAAACCTAAGAAAAACCAACTTGGAATCCCTTTTCTCTTCTTTCCCACGGCAAGAGCTCCAAGAACTCGCCAAAAGTTTGACAAAAATCTATTTGGTCACTTTTTATGGATATTTTCTAAACAAATATCTAACTAAACAAATATCTAACCATATATATATACCCATATATATATATCAATTTAAAAATACATTTCAACATCTTTAATGACAAAAGTAAATATAATATTTTCTCACTAGAAAATATATTTCGTTTAATGGTACACACCATAAATATTCACAACTCTTTTATGATAATTAAATAATAATAATAAAACCACAACACTATTACATGGTTACTAACGGGCCACAATTCAATCAATTGGGTCCAAAATGAATGGAGTTTAATAATTTAAAATAAATCCCCAACTGAGATTAAAATATAAATTCAAATTGATTCAACTTGTTACAGTACATCCCCTTTCTCCTTCCAAACATTATACATATACAATGTATTAAACACAGTCATATTCAATGACAATCAATACGAGATTAGTTTCAATTTACCAAATCCTCATGCAATTTCTACAACAATCATAGCTATCCTCCACCGATAGCCCAAAATAGATATTTCTAAACAGATATACAATCTTCTCAACAGATAAATTATTCAAATTTCCATAGATGAGAGATAACACGTATCTACTATATCATTCATATAAACGTCAATCCCATTTCACATTTCTTGTACAATTTTCATTATTTACACAAAGTACTCATTCAAGGCATTATAGGGCAAAACTCTCTTTTTTCCAATCTCATCCCATTCATCAAAACTCAACCATTTTAACATAACCCAAAGTCATATCCATCACCATAACCATTTCTAAGACATCCATTATAAAATGCCTCTTTAGAATTGAAACCTCCATACCCTAGGTTTGTTAAAAACACCTTAAAACCCAATGTTTCTCACATATCAAGAAATAATCAAGCTAAAACTCATAGAGAGTATAGAGAGTCCTTGCCTCAAGCTTAGATGACCAAAGCAACAACGGAGTAACTTCAACGACGCCGAAATCAGCTTCTACTCGGATCAAAATGAAGCTCTTGAGACGCTCTACCTTTTTAACAAAAGCACACGGGTAGAGAAACCAACGGATCTAGGTGAAAATGTAAAGAGAAGGTAAGTTTTAGAAAGAGAGGTTCTAGATCTAGGGTTTTTGAAAAGCAAAGAGAGAGAGAAGTGAAAAAGTGATGTAAAATGACCTCATTATGGACTGATATATGCGCAGCCTTCTCGAGCGCAATAGTTGACACTCAAGCATTAGACACAACAGTTTGTTCCGCTCGAGCGCAAGAATAGCCGCTCGAGCGCATACCCGCTCGAGCGTTGGAAATGTCGCTCGAGTATAGAATACACTCTTCTAGCATTTTGCAGGTCTACAAAAATACTGAAAGTTTGCAAAGCCCGCTCGAGCACAAGAACTGCCACTCAAGCGGAAGAGCAAAATTCTTGGGAACAAGAGTTGGGAAAATGAACAACCAGCCTGTCCTAAACACAACCACAACAATCCCAAAGCTAGGTTTAAGGAAAAAGAAGGTAAGCAAGACGTATTCAACAGTATGAAACCAAGAAACCTGCATCCAGATTACAATAAGGGTTGGGTCAAAACCGAAATCGCTATGTAGAGTATAGAATTCTCCAAACCCTTAATACTAAATTATTATGGATTCTGTCTCATACATGTCACCTCTCAAGTCTCCCATCCCACTTTTTCTAATTTTAATCATTTGTCAATTATCTAAATCTCAAAAGCCAAAAAGATAATATATATTTAAATAAAATGATAAATATTTATATATGAACAACAAAGAGGTAAAGATAAAAATATAAAAAATAAAAAGATAACTATTCAAATTTCAACCACAAAAATAATATAAAGAGTCAAATAAAAGATAAAAAATAGCTAAATAAAAAATAAAAGGATTATATATATTTAAATAAAATGATAAATATTTAGATATGAACAACATAGAGGTAAAGATAAAAATATAAAAAATAAAAAAAATAAAAAGATAACTATTCAAATTTCAACCACAAAAATAATATAAACAGTCAAATAAAAGATAAAAAAATAACTAAATAAAAAATATTACGAGTCAATTAATTTTAAAAATAAAAAGTTAACTATTTATATATGAACAATTAAAAAATATTTAAATAAAAAAATATTACGAGTCAAATAATTTTTAAAATAAAAAGGTAATTATTTATGTATGAATAACAAAAAAATAGAGATGAAAAAATATACAAAAATAAAATTATAACTATTTAGATTTGAACTGCAAAATGAAAATTTAAATAAAAGATAACAAAATATTTAAATAAAAAAAAGATTATGATTAGGATATAAATATCCCAAAAAGATAATAATTTTTTTAGCGATCTATATTTATCTTTTGTTAGTTTGTTATAGAATTTTCATATATTTCAGTTTAATCTTTTTAAAGTTTATCTTCAAGTTGAATTTATTTTATTTTTTTAAAATGATCAATTAATTATACGTACAAATTTTAAATATGATAAAATTCCATATATATCTTTTGTTTAAGCTTGATATTTAAATAAAAATATTATGAATCAAATAATTTTTAAAATAAAAGGTAATTATTTATATATGAATAACAAAAAATAGAGATGAAAAAATATACAAAAATAAAAATATAACTATTTAGATTTGAACTGCAAAATGAAAATTTAAATAAAAGATAACAAAATATTTAAAAAAAAAAAAAAAGATTGAGATTGCGATATAAATATCCCAAAAAGATAATAATTTTTTTAACAATCTATATTTATCTTTTGTTAGTTTGTTATTGAATTTCCCTATATTTCAGTTTAATCTTTTTAAAGTTTATCTTCAAGTTGAATTAAATATTTTATTTTTTAAAATCATCAATTACTTATCCATACAAATTTTAAATATGATAAAATTCCATATATATATATTTTGTTTAAGCATAATCTCTTCAGCATAAAAACAAGTTCCTACAAAAGAAACTATGAACAGAAGATTGGGGGAAAACAATGAACATTGAACCATTTCTAATCCCTTTTGAGTACCTAAAAATCTTAAATATTTGCTTTACATTTGAAATGTGTACTTGCATGAGTTTTTTATTTGTGAGAAAGTGAGTTTATGTAAAAGGATATTATTATTTTATTTTTAATTTTTTTTTTTGTTATAATCTGTATTTTTCCTTATTTCTTTCTTTTTGTTAATAATGTGTCATTTAATTGAAATTTTTTTAAATTTTTTTTATAAAAGTGCTACTATTATCAATTTGTAACTCTCTCACTTATTGATTATTTGTGTTTAATTTTTTTTTGGTGCAAATGTTATATTGAAAATGAAGAACATATCAAAATTTATTGGATATGGGCTTATACTTTAAATGTATTCATCAGTTGATTTTTTATTGTTGATTATCTTGTTGAAATAACTCATGATTAAATTTATTTTTAGGAACTCATTTCCTTTGAGAACTAAACCACAAATTTCTTCCTTTTTTTTAAACTTTTTTTTATTATTTAGATTCAAAGTTTGCGCAAAATGGAAGATATCTCATATTAAAAATGTTAATTTTTTTTGAATAATTTAAATATTTATATTTTTTATGTTTGTCAATTCAAGTTTAATGCATTTCCAAACTTTTTTTTTTTTTAATCATTCCAAACCTATTTGTGTTTAATCAATATAACCAAAAAACAAAGAGCATGCAAAAAAAAAAATTAACCATATAATGGGATTTAAAATTAATTTTTTTTAATTTATTATATTATATGGGATGATTAATGTAATATCTACTATTGATTAAACAAAATTAGTGTTACTTTTATTTAATATATTAGTCATTTTGATTAATTACAATATGCCTTTGTTACTCTACTTTTGGTTGTCTGAAATAATTCTTAGATAAATTAGCTATTATATATGTGATGATTTACTTAATGTATGATAGTTTTTAAAAAATTTCAATAATGTGAAATATTAAATATTTTTTTAATGATGTGAAGTAAGATTTATGTAACACCCGCATCCTTTAATCCATTGGAGAGTGTATTTAATTCCCTTATTTTCATTTTTGGGAGTCTTTGGAGTTGTCGAATGTTGGTTTTGGAGGAGTATGGTTCGATTTAAACTCGTTGGGTTTGTTTGTTTGCGCTTGTTCTTGTCAAAAAGTTCCTTGGGAACTTAGAAATTCTATTCCGGGGTCGACACCAGCCTTCATAAGGGTCGACCCTTACCTGTTGGTGAAGTTTCTGGAAGTGTTGCTGGAATTTGTGGTCGACACCAGCCCTGGTGGTGTCAACACCTGCCTCTTGTTGCTGTCCACAGGGGTCGACCCTTGTATATTGCAGAATCTGGGTATTAGTTGTTGGAATTTAGGGTCGACCCTTCCTATCCAAGGGTCGACACCTTGCTTGCTGCCAGCATTGTCTTTTCTTGCTGAAGGGTTGACACGACCACACCATGTCGACCCTTGCATGTTTATTTTCATATTTTTGGGTCCGAATGGGCCCTACCTTTGGGGGGTTTTGGGCTTATTATTTTATTGACGTTAGGGCTACTGTTCTACTACTATAAATAGACCCTAACCACTTCTCTCTCATTATTTTTCCTCTCCTTTCTCCTCAAGGCTGTGAGTTCTCTTCTCTCTCTCTAAAACTCAAACTTTTTCACTTAGATTTTTAGATCTACTCACCTAGAGTGATCTTTTCATCTTGGTCCTTTGAGAAAGATTGTAGATCTCATCAAGGGCTTCCTTTTGGTCTGATTAGTTCGTGGTTTCGTCGCCATTGATTTTTGGGTCGTCATCTCTTGGCTTCAAGAGGTAGGGGTTTCTAGTTAGATAGATTTGTGGTATTTTCTTTATATAAATACAAAAATTTATATTTTTATGCATATTGTGATTAATCATGAGATTGGGGGTTAGGGTTTGAAGAGTTGGGGTTTACTTGTTGGTTATGGTTTGGGTCATGAGTTGGGGTGTAAAAGTAATAGAAGGGTTGGAATAAAATGTGTTTTTGTGAAAAGCTTTAACTTCTCTTAAAAATCCTAGTTTCGCTCATGAAGATGGTTAATGGTTTTGCTTCAATTAATAGTAGAATCATGAAATTGAGGTGTTAAATTACACATGTACAAGTTTAATTGAAATTTTAAAGAATTTGAGAGATTTATGTAAAAGTTGCGATTGAACTCATAATGTTGATATCTTAAATTATGTTATAATATGAAACCAAACTTGGGGAGGAAAGAAATTACTAATGGTATGGATGAGATGAGCTTTGTGTTGAATTTTGTTGTGTGTTATGTGAATTTATTGGGTTATGTTGTTGAGTTGAGCTGGGTTATGTTGTGTTGAGTTGAGTTGGGTTGTGTTGAGTTTGGTTGAGTTGTGTTGGGTGGAGTTGAGTCGTGTTGGGTTGAGTTGAGTTGAGTTGAGTTGAGTTGTGTTGTGTTGGGTTATGTTGTGGTTAGTACCCACGCAAGGAGTTGAAAAATAGTTTTTCGGTGCCCACGATCGTCCGTATCATAGCCGGTAAATGTGGGGGATGGTTTTAAAAATTGAAAAATGATTTTTTGGTGCCCACGACCGTCTGTATAATAGCTGGTAAATGTGGGGGTGGTTTGAATTCAAGGTGCCCAATTGCCCTGTCTAGGCTTATCGCTGGACGAATGTGGGAAAAATATTTTTTGGTGTCCACACAGTCCTGCCATATAATAGCCGGCAAAAGTGGAAAAATGTTTTTGGGTGTCCACACAGTCCTGCCGTATAATAGCGGGCAAAAGTGGAAAAACGGATGGTTTTCGAAAATGTTTTGGGTGCCCATGTCTTGCCGTATAATAGCCGACAAATGTGGGGGATGGTTTTAAAAAGTTGAACAATGGTTTTTGGAAAAATGTGGTTTTTGGAAGAAAATGGCTTTTGAGAAAATGGTTTTTGGGAGTTTACTTCCCGCCGTATAATAGCCGGCAAAAGGTGGAAAGTGTTATGGATTGGGTGCCCGTTGTCCCGCCGTATCAACTCGGCAAAAGGTGGAATGTGTTGAGAAATGTGTTGAGTCGATGATAATATGTGTGAATTGAGATGAACTTATGAATTTACAATTAATGTGCAATTTGGCATAGAAAGGGAATGCATATAGAGAAATTATTTGAAGAAATTGAATTAAAAAGGGTTTATTATCCTTGTGATATGTTGAATTATGATTGATAACACACATGTGGATATGATGTAGTTGTGATATATTGAATTATAGTTGCTAATGCAAGTGTGGATGTGATGTAGTTGTTAGATGTGTAGGAGTTGAGTGTAGGATAACAATTATTGAATATAAAAGAGATTTGGATTTCTACATTGAGGAGTTACAGCAAATATGAATAGATTGGTGGGAATAGAATGTATGTGGGATGTTTTGGAGTATTAAGGGAACTTCAACTTGGGGTTATGAAATTATAATAAATGTAACTAGTAAAAAGGAAGAATGGGAATAAAAAGAGGAATGTTAAGAGGAATGTTAAGATGGGAATTTAATAAGGAATATTCTGGAATGGGTTAATAAATATAAAATGATGTGGTTCCTTAAACATATTTGTTTCCAAAAAGAATTTATGGTTTTATGATAAAAAGGATAGTTTTGATGGTCGAAGGTTTTCCTAAATGTTCAAATAAATTTTGAGAAAAAGACATCCTACGAATGATATTTTGAAATTACAAAACGTCATCTACTATATGGTATCACCCTGCATGCATGATCATTTCTATCTATAGGATGGTTATTGTTTTAGAACTATGAGATTCCTACTGGGCAATTGTGCTCACCCCTTATTGTTTCATTTTATTTTTTTTACATGATGAGAATTCAGATTGATTGGTTGAAGGATTAGGAAGTTTATGTACCTCTTATGTGTAATCTCATTATACATTGATGTTTGTATTTATTTACTTGTAGCTCCACAATGGAAGTTGGAATGTATTATTATGATTGTTGTATTCGTTGCGAGAGGAGACATGTATTATTATGTTTCTATTACTCAAGGGTAATAGATATTTGTTTTCCAAAAAAAAAAAAAAAAAAAGGACCTAAATTACAGGCCTTTGGTAATGTTTCCGAGTAATTAAAATTTGGAGGTGACAATTTATATACACAAACTAAACAAAATATTAAGAAATCCAATCAAATAGCAAATATTTTTTAGTGATTATTGACTTTTTAAAATCCCATGCATCACACGGGTGGCTAGTAGTATTATATAAGGAAAATGGGGTTTCTAACCCACAAGCCTTGTGGGAGCTCCAATATCCCAATATTAATTTTCTAATTTTTTGATTAAAAATAAAAAAAAAAAACTCAACATTTATTGACTTCTCCCAACCTACAAACCTTTTCGACTTCTCCCATACATATTGCTACACCATTTTCAACTTCTCCCATATACTATGGTTCGTGATGAGATTGTTAAATTATTTTTATAAAAACATCTAAAAAACATAATTTGTATATTAAAAAAATATCTAAAATAAATATAAATATCTGCATCTATCTATATATTATATAAGGAAAATGGGGTTTCTAATGAGAAGTCTCCTAAGAGCTCCAAACTCTCATTCTAAACTTATTGATTTTTCAATTTATAAAATAGATTAAAAAAGCCTATTGGCAGAATTATTTATTTAATTATTTTAGAAATTATAATTATCCATTAATTTACGGATTTCAAATGGAAAGATAACAAAAATATTTCATAAACTCTCTCTCCAATTTTCAAAATATATATATATATATTAAAACTTGCATCCCTTTTCTCTTCTCAAAAAAATCAGATAATATTTTTCATTAAAGTTGTGGATATCTATTTATATCTTATGTATTATATTATAGCATAAACAAAAAAAAATTAAAAATCTTATATACAAACAAATAAAATTAATAAATATGATTTTTATTTATTAAGTTAAAATATTTCTTTTGCCTCTTAATATCCAATTTTAAATTTTAAAAATCCATAAAGTCTATCTAAACAAATATGATTTGAAAAAATACCTCCTACTATCATACTTTAAATCAATAAAACTCACATATCTATCACATATTTGAGTCGCATCATAATTTGCCTAAATAATAATAATTAAAAAAAATGGAAACCACAAATAAATTAAATTTAAAAAACAAAATAGAAACTTACAACTCCATCTAAAATAAATTGGAAAAAAAAATAAATAGAAACCACACAAATAAAGAAGATAAGAATTTAGATATTGATATCAAAAAGATATAACAATATCTAAATTTGAATTATAATTTAGTAATATAATTATATATGTTTTTTTATGTATATCTATCAAAATTTTAAATCACTTAATGGAACAAAATAATCAATTTTTTAAAATTATTGATTTTTTAATTTATAAAATAGATTAAAAAAACTATTGTCACGACCCCAAACCGCCCCTAGTAGTTTGGTGCCATGATGGCCAGTAATCTGAGATTACCGAAGGCCAACTTACAAAAATCACACACAAACAGAGTATACATATGGGGCTAACAAGAGCGGAAGCAATAATTTAACATACAAATGGTCCATAAGAGCTGTGCATAAGTCAAATGAAATGGCATACATCTTAATTATAGCTTTACAACTTGAATACAATACAAGCAAAATACATATTACATCCTTGACAAAAGGCTTCACAGCCGACATAAACAAACACAAGGCAAGGGACAAATTCTTCAAGGTGCCGACGTCCTCAACGCCGACCTAACATGCATTCAAAACCTCGGCTACAAAATAAACGTCTCGGCGAAGCCGACTTCTTGCTTGAAACCTACATATATATAGAGAGGATGAGTATTGAATACTCAGTGAATGGTACAGGTAATAAAGGGTTTACATGAATGATTCCCGAGGTTCTTGTCAAAACAATGCATATATCATATCTTGGTCAAAACATGTTCTCGGCATAACTGTACAAAGCATACTTGGCAAAGCTTATATCAAAGCATGTACTTAGCATAACTTATAACAAAACATATACTTAGCATGACTTGCAACAAAACAGGTACTTGGCAAAGCTTGTATCAAAACATGTACTTGGGGTCATAACATTCCAAACAAAACATATCAAAGCTTGTACTTCAATCTTGGTCTTTCAAATCATATGTGCTACTAACGTTTAAAGTCCCCTAGCACGTACGGACTTGTGCCACCAATGCTTAAAGTCCCTTGGCACGTACGGACTCCAAAAGGTTGTGCTACTAATGCTTTAAGTCCCCTAGCACGTACGGACTTGTGCCACCAATGCTTAAAGTCCCTTGGCACGTACGGACTCCAAAAGGTTGTGCTACTAATGCTTTAAGTCCCCTAGCACGTACGGACTTGTGCCACCAATGCTTAAAGTCCCTTGGCACGTACGGACTCCAAAAGGTTGTGCTACTAATGCTTTAAGTCCCCTAGCACGTACGGACTTCAAAACAATTCACTTGTAGGCCGGGTTATTGGGCTTAGGTCCCCATCACCACGGTCCCCAAAACAAAGCGGATACTTGTTGCATGAAACTTATACTTGATATACAAAATAGGGGTAATCATTCGTGCTTAACAAATACTTTTCAAAACAGAGCAAGCAAAGCTTATCAAAACATTTACAACATAGCTTTATTAGAAATACCACTCACCTAACACTTGGGACGTCGGGATCAAGGCAAAGAACCAAGTCCTACAAACACATGGCAAAGTCTACTGAACATACTTCTCAGAACAAGTCTTACATGCATGCAATTGATCTCGGAAAAACATGCTGGAAGTCAAAACACTGTTTTACATGTCAGGGAGACATGCTGGGTACCAACCAGGTCCTTGCCGAGGTCCCACACCTCCTGGCCGAGGTGTGTCTATCAAGGCTCCGGCATGCTGCTGCATGCCGAGGTTCATGCAAGACAAACTAATGTGCAAGTGATCATGCAAGGTAGGCCAAGGTGAGATACGATGCTTGGCCTAAGTGTGAAGCCTAGGTGAGAGTGATCTCGGCGACTACACTTCGGGAAGTGAAGTCTGGAAAATCTGGGTTGAAGATCATGAAGAACATGAACATGAACATGAAGAACATGAATGCCAAAATCATCATTTCCTTTATTCAAAACTGGGTTTTCGTGCTATGAGTTCGAAAACATTGACCTGGGCACCCGTGCTTGCAAATCATGTGAAAACAAACACAAAAACACATATCTTGGCATGAGCTTTCGGATCAAAACATGACTTTTCTTGAAGAACACTTGAATATCATTTTCCTCCTTCAAAACCGAACTTCAAAACAATGCATGGCTTTCAAAACATATTCGATCATGCAATGCAATAACATAAACATGAGGAACATCAAGAGTAGATCAAGAATCTAACCTTAGATCACGAATCTAACGGTTGGATCTCTAGGAATCGAGCTTGGAAGATCTACTCTCTCTCAAGAACACTTCTCCCTTTCTAGGGCTTCCCTCTCCTCTCCCAAAACCAAGAACATATCAAATGATAGCTTTCTCTCTCTATCGGCTGATATAACAGTCAGCTCGGCCACGTGGCACTACCGGATTGGTTCTCCTCAAAAGGTGACTGATTGACAAGACAAGGTTCTGACAAAGCGTATCTAACAAGCTACACAGCAAACACTTCGGCAAGGAATGACATCGGCTAACAAGAAGACATCGGCGAGCAAAGAGTAATGACTTCGGCTAAGGACAAGACTTCGGCACTAAGGTAACAATGATCTCGGCTAGGTAGGACAACACTTGACTAAGCTGTGCCACACCTTGGCCTAGATGTGCCACACCTCGGTCTAGGTCATACCACTCCCGGACAAGATCACTTCGGAACAAAGATAACATCTCGGCCAAGATAATACACATCTCGGCCTTGGCGATAAACACCTCGGCCCAGATGATAATCATCTCGGCCAATATGCCAGGACAAAGGTGGAGGTCAAACAAAGGGGTTCCAGAATAGCTACAGGCTTAGGATGACCTCGGCTTTGGAACTGATCTAGGCTTAACATAACTCAACATAGCTTAGGCTTAGCAAGGGAAGGAACAAAGCATACATATTCACTTAGGCAAAATCATATACATACAAAACAAGACAAGATTCATGAGTGCAAATCTTAACATGGCAAATCATATAAATGCATACAAGCATGACTAAGGCATGAAATGTGGGTCCTTACATCCTTCCCCCCTTAAAGAAGTTTGGTCCCCAAACTTAACTTACCATGTTTCCAAAACGAGCCCAATGTCAATTCCTCATTTCTTCTTATCTTTTCTAGCCTTAGCCTTCGGACAATCCTTAATACGGTGACCCATCTCCCCGCATTCAAAACATGCCCCAGTTACCCAATGACAAACTCCCAAATGTTGTTTGCCACATCTTGCACATGTCGGCCTGGCGTCGCCTTCAGGATTCGCGTTATTAGGACAACCCTCATTTGTCTTCTCCTCGGCATCATCCTGGTCGGTTTCCTCTTCGCGATTGTCATAAGTCGGCCTCTTCTTCTGATTGTTATGGGCTTGCTTCTTCTTCTGACTTTCTCCCGAACTCTGAATTCTGTTCAGGTTGGCTTCTGCCAGAATGGCTTTATCCAACACTCCAGCATACATCGGCATATTGTGCAGGTTAACCCGGTCTTGTATTGGTCCACGAAGCCCACTCTCAAACTTTCTAGCCTTCATATATTCATCGTTGATCATGTGGGGTGCAAACCTCGCCAATTCAGTAAAAGCACGGTCATATTCTGCCACTGTCCGGTTGCCTTGCATCAAAATCTGAAATTCGGTAGCCTTCTGGTTTCGAACACTTAGGGGGAAGTGTTTGTTGTAGAACAATTCTAAAAATCTGGCCCAAGTCAAATCTGGGTTACTTTCTCGAGTCATCATCCACCATCTTCGTGCGTCATCTTCCAATGTAAATGCTGCCAAGGACACCTTCTGAGTGTCGGTACTGGGAAAAACCTCAAACAACTTTTCCATCTCAAGAACCCATGCTTCTGCCTTCATCGGCTCTATACCTCCTTGGAACTTCGGCGGTTTCATCTTCTTAAATTCTTTGATCAAGGTCAATGTATCATCCCCATACAAAGCTGGTTGTGGAGGCACTTGTTGCACTGGAGGAGGTGCAGGCGGATCTGCACGTCGGCCATCAGTCTGCTCGGCCTGAGCAGAGGTACCAATGTTCTGTTGCCTTGCTTGCCTTAACTCACCGACCAAGCCTTCAACAATCCTTTCTAGTCTGTCCAACCTGTCTTCGGACTGATCTCGGCGAACTGGGGGTCTACCTCTTCTCATGGTGCTAAATGTATGCAAAATGTGGCTCTTAAAATAAAATAAACAAATAAACATGTATGCAAGTGAGTATGATCATGCCGATGTAACAAATGCTGATGCCGAGATGATGCACACCTTGTCAAGTAGCAAGCAACATGATGCAATCTTAATATCAAGTCTAAGGGAAATCCTATGCTCTTTGGGACTCAAGTGTGTGAACAACGTACTATAAGGATCTTGTGCTCTGATACCATTCTGTCACGACCCCAAACCGCCCCTAGTAGTTTGGTGCCATGATGGCCAGTAATCTGAGATTACCGAAGGCCAACTTACAAAAATCACACACAAACAGAGTATACATATGGGGCTAACAAGAGCGGAAGCAATAATTTAACATACAAATGGTCCATAAGAGCTGTGCATAAGTCAAATGAAATGGCATACATCTTAATTATAGCTTTACAACTTGAATACAATACAAGCAAAATACATATTACATCCTTGACAAAAGGCTTCACAGCCGACATAAACAAACACAAGGCAAGGGACAAATTCTTCAAGGTGCCGACGTCCTCAACGCCGACCTAACATGCATTCAAAACCTCGGCTACAAAATAAACGTCTCGGCGAAGCCGACTTCTTGCTTGAAACCTACATATATATAGAGAGGATGAGTATTGAATACTCAGTGAATGGTACAGGTAATAAAGGGTTTACATGAATGATTCCCGAGGTTCTTGTCAAAACAATGCATATATCATATCTTGGTCAAAACATGTTCTCGGCATAACTGTACAAAGCATACTTGGCAAAGCTTATATCAAAGCATGTACTTAGCATAACTTATAACAAAACATATACTTAGCATGACTTGCAACAAAACAGGTACTTGGCAAAGCTTGTATCAAAACATGTACTTGGGGTCATAACATTCCAAACAAAACATATCAAAGCTTGTACTTCAATCTTGGTCTTTCAAATCATATGTGCTACTAACGTTTAAAGTCCCCTAGCACGTACGGACTTGTGCCACCAATGCTTAAAGTCCCTTGGCACGTACGGACTCCAAAAGGTTGTGCTACTAATGCTTTAAGTCCCCTAGCACGTACGGACTTGTGCCACCAATGCTTAAAGTCCCTTGGCACGTACGGACTCCAAAAGGTTGTGCTACTAATGCTTTAAGTCCCCTAGCACGTACGGACTTGTGCCACCAATGCTTAAAGTCCCTTGGCACGTACGGACTCCAAAAGGTTGTGCTACTAATGCTTTAAGTCCCCTAGCACGTACGGACTTCAAAACAATTCACTTGTAGGCCGGGTTATTGGGCTTAGGTCCCCATCACCACGGTCCCCAAAACAAAGCGGATACTTGTTGCATGAAACTTATACTTGATATACAAAATAGGGGTAATCATTCGTGCTTAACAAATACTTTTCAAAACAGAGCAAGCAAAGCTTATCAAAACATTTACAACATAGCTTTATTAGAAATACCACTCACCTAACACTTGGGACGTCGGGATCAAGGCAAAGAACCAAGTCCTACAAACACATGGCAAAGTCTACTGAACATACTTCTCAGAACAAGTCTTACATGCATGCAATTGATCTCGGAAAAACATGCTGGAAGTCAAAACACTGTTTTACATGTCAGGGAGACATGCTGGGTACCAACCAGGTCCTTGCCGAGGTCCCACACCTCCTGGCCGAGGTGTGTCTATCAAGGCTCCGGCATGCTGCTGCATGCCGAGGTTCATGCAAGACAAACTAATGTGCAAGTGATCATGCAAGGTAGGCCAAGGTGAGATACGATGCTTGGCCTAAGTGTGAAGCCTAGGTGAGAGTGATCTCGGCGACTACACTTCGGGAAGTGAAGTCTGGAAAATCTGGGTTGAAGATCATGAAGAACATGAACATGAACATGAAGAACATGAATGCCAAAATCATCATTTCCTTTATTCAAAACTGGGTTTTCGTGCTATGAGTTCGAAAACATTGACCTGGGCACCCGTGCTTGCAAATCATGTGAAAACAAACACAAAAACACATATCTTGGCATGAGCTTTCGGATCAAAACATGACTTTTCTTGAAGAACACTTGAATATCATTTTCCTCCTTCAAAACCGAACTTCAAAACAATGCATGGCTTTCAAAACATATTCGATCATGCAATGCAATAACATAAACATGAGGAACATCAAGAGTAGATCAAGAATCTAACCTTAGATCACGAATCTAACGGTTGGATCTCTAGGAATCGAGCTTGGAAGATCTACTCTCTCTCAAGAACACTTCTCCCTTTCTAGGGCTTCCCTCTCCTCTCCCAAAACCAAGAACATATCAAATGATAGCTTTCTCTCTCTATCGGCTGATATAACAGTCAGCTCGGCCACGTGGCACTACCGGATTGGTTCTCCTCAAAAGGTGACTGATTGACAAGACAAGGTTCTGACAAAGCGTATCTAACAAGCTACACAGCAAACACTTCGGCAAGGAATGACATCGGCTAACAAGAAGACATCGGCGAGCAAAGAGTAATGACTTCGGCTAAGGACAAGACTTCGGCACTAAGGTAACAATGATCTCGGCTAGGTAGGACAACACTTGACTAAGCTGTGCCACACCTTGGCCTAGATGTGCCACACCTCGGTCTAGGTCATACCACTCCCGGACAAGATCACTTCGGAACAAAGATAACATCTCGGCCAAGATAATACACATCTCGGCCTTGGCGATAAACACCTCGGCCCAGATGATAATCATCTCGGCCAATATGCCAGGACAAAGGTGGAGGTCAAACAAAGGGGTTCCAGAATAGCTACAGGCTTAGGATGACCTCGGCTTTGGAACTGATCTAGGCTTAACATAACTCAACATAGCTTAGGCTTAGCAAGGGAAGGAACAAAGCATACATATTCACTTAGGCAAAATCATATACATACAAAACAAGACAAGATTCATGAGTGCAAATCTTAACATGGCAAATCATATAAATGCATACAAGCATGACTAAGGCATGAAATGTGGGTCCTTACAACTATTGACTGATTTATTTATTTAATTATTTTAGAAATAATAATTATCCCTTAATTTATGGATTTAAAATGGAAAAATAACAAAAAATATTTCATAATCTATCCATTCTAATCTCTCTCACCGATTTTCAAAAAAAAAAAAAACAAATTAAAACTTGCCTTCCTTATCTCTTTCCCAAAAAAAAAAAAAATCAGATAATATTTTTCATAAAAGTTATGGATATTTATCTATATCTTATATATATATATTATAACATAACAAAGAAAAGCTAAAACTCAGATATACAAACAGATAAAATTAATAAATTTGATTTTTATTTATTCTGTTAAAATCTTTCTTTTGCATCTCAATATCCAATTTTAAATTTTAAATTTTTTTAAAGTTTATCTAAACAAATCTAATTTGAAAATATCTCACACCATCATACTTTAAATCAATAAAACTCACATGTCTATCACATATCTAACTCATATCATAACTTACCTAAATAATAATAATTAAAAACAAATAGAAACCATAGATAAATTAATTTTTTTTTTTAAAAAAATAGAAACCCACAACTCCATCTTTAAAAAATTGAAAAAAAAAAACTAAATAGAAACCTCACAAAAATAAAAATAAAAAGATAAGAATTTATATATAGATCTCAAAAAATATGACAATATTTAAATTTGAATTATGATTTAGTAATATAATTATCTATTTTTCTAATTTATATCTATCAAAATTTTAAATCACTTAATAAGACAAATTAATCAATTTTCAAGTCTTAATTTAAGAATAATCTGATTTGTGAAAATCGGGTACGTAACCCGTCTCTTTCTCCTCTAATTGTGTTTATCTTGCTTGTAGTGGGAGTGTCGGGAATTAATCTAAGGTCTCGTCGACCGTTTGGGTTCTTCATTCTTGAAAACCTTCCAATAATTCCTTTTCTCGGTCCTATTTTTCCCGGGTTTGAGTTTTACTTGTCTCGGAGGGCATGAAATTGATTTGGGGTGTCTGGGACTCACTCGTGCAGTTTGGGGACGAAAAGGCAAAATTGCACGTGCGGGCCACGTGCAAGAAGTGTGAGGGCACGTGCCAGAATGGGGCCGCATGTGCGGGAAGTGAGGCTGCATATGCGATAAGAAAGGGAAATTCTGTGTTGGCTACTGCATTATATGCACGTACAGGAAAAGGTACGGGAGAGAGTGCTGCACGTGTAGGAAAAGGCGCGCACATGCAGGAAAGCACTGAGTTTGAATTTTTTTTTTCCTTTTCTTTTTCTTGGGCTGAGTGTATATCACTTTTTCATCATCCCTCTCTCTCTAAAAACTCTTTTCTCTCTCTTCTCTCTACATTTCCTACACCAAACTAGTAAGGATAAGGGTGTAGATGAAATTGATTAAGTTGGCCTGAGTGTCTACGATAAAAGACCGAAAACACGCACGAAGGAGGTACCACATGCCTTCCGATTAGCTACCGGTAAAGTGGGGGTTTGGTAGTGCTACTTATGCCTACTTGTAGACACCAACCTAGGGATTACCTGAGTCGTACTTACCGCCTCTTGAACTTGATGTAAAATTATTGCATTGTTAAATTTTCAAGTTTTCATCGAGCACGATGGTTTTCGAAAAGATGATAATGTGATCTTTTAAAAGCATGGCATAGCATATGCATTTCATCTTGTGAGAATTGTATAAAATGTATATACTTTGTTAAGAATTTCCTACTGGGCTTTATGCTCACCCTATGGGATTTTGTGTAGGAAAAGATGTGGTGATTCCGCCAAACTAAGGGCGTGGATGTATATGTTGAGAGCACAAGGCTCTTGTTTTGTTGTGATTATATTTTCCAAGCCAAGGGCTATATTTGTATGGGTTTGAGCAACCATTTTGTGTAACCTCGAAGAATAAAGGTCGTCTCCTCTGATCGGCATAACTCTTCTATCGGCTTTGGGCCATAGCTAACCTCTTTCGAACGAGAGCAACTTTCTCGGTTGACTTTCTAACAATTTCAGGACCCAACAACAGTGCATCACCCACCTCGGCGTAACAAACTAGTGATCTATAAGGTCGGCCATACAAGGCCTCAAATGGTGTCATTTTAATGCCAGCTTGGTAACTATTGTTATAGGCAAACTCGATCAGTGGTAAGTGTCTCTCCCAAGACCCTTTGAAATCGAGGAAGCAATCTCTAAGCATGTCCTCCAAAATCTGAATGGTACGCTCTGACTGCCCATTGGTTTGAGGGTGGTAAGCAGTGTGAAAGGTCAACTTAGTCCCCAACGCCTCTTGAAAGCATTGCCATAACCGGGCGGTAAAACAAGGATCTCTATCCGATACAATGGTTACAGGGACCCCATGAAGTTGAACTATCTCTGTAATGTACAACTCTGCCAAGTGTTTAACTGAGTCACTGGTGTGCATCAAAATGAAATGTGTAGACTTAAGTCAACCTATCAATAATCACCCAAATGACATCATTGTCTCGTTGTGTTCTAGGAAGCCCAACTACAAAGTCATTATAACATGCTCCCATTTCCACTCGGCTATTAGTAAGGGTTGTAGCAAACTCGCTAGTCTTTGGTGTTCGGCCTTCACTTGTTTACAAGTAAAGCACTTCGATACAAATAAGGTGACATCCCGCTTCATACCCCTCCACCAAAACTGGCGACTAAGATCATGGTACATTTTGGTGCCTCCCGGATGTACCGTAAGGCGTGAGTGATGGAACTCTTGAAGTACTTCCTCTCTACAAGATTATGGTACGAACAAACAGTCTAGAAAATGCACACTCAGATCCGAGTGGATGTTCAAACCTTTCTCTTCCCTCTCGTTGGAAATTCTATCATAGATAGACACCACCTCACGGTCCCCCTGTTGTGCCTCTATGACCTTACTAATCAAGGTAGGTTGAGTAACCAAGATAGACAAGGTAGCACCCCCGATGGACTCACCCAAATACAAATCAAACTTGCCGATATCACCTAACATATCCCATTCCCGAATGGCCACACTTGCCAAACTACTTGCAGGTTTTTTACTCAAGGCATCGGCCACTACATTGGCATTCCCCGGATGATATTGTAATTCAAAATCATAATCCTCCATAAATTTCATCCACCTCCGTTGGCATAAATTCAAGTCTTTTTGGGAAAACAAATACTTTAGGCTCTTGTGATCAAAGAAAATTTCAAACTTCTCACCATACAAATAATGCCTCCAAATTTTTAAGGCAAAAATTACTGCCGCTAATTCTAGATCATGGGTGGGGTATTTTTTCTCATGAGTTTTCAATTGTTGTGAACCATAGGCCACAACCTTTCCCTTTTGCTTCAAAACACAACCAAGCCCATCCTAAGACGCGTCACAATAGATGGTGTAACCCAAACCTCTTTTCGGAATTGTCGAGACTGGTGCGGTGGTCAATCTAATCTTAAGTTCTTGGAATGACCTTTCATAAGCTTCACTCCACACAAATTTGACACATTTCCTTGTCAACCTAGTCAAAGGTGCTTCTAATCTAGAAAAGTCCCTTACAAAATGTGATGACTGGTTCAAAAATCGTTTTGTTTCTATATCATTATGTCAGAAAGTTGTTGTTGAGTTTCCTCCTTAAAACCTTCTCTGTTGTGGTTGTCTCAGTTCTGAGTTTTTACACGTTTTGGAAGGTACGTGGTCAGCTCCGGAGTGCCTGGGAGCGAAGTGGGATTTTTGGGCGGCTGGGCTAGGGCCGCACGTACGGAGAGGGGCCGCACGAGCGGTGGGCTAGGCCGTACGTGCGATGAGGTTTAAACCTCTTGGGCGTGCATTCTGAAATCGACGCTCGAGCGGGAGAAATGGGCCGCATGAGCGACTGAGGCGGGCCGCACAAGCGGTGGAGGCCGCTGCACGAGCGGGCAAGGGCACCTCACGTGCAGAGCCTAGGCAGTCCGAAACTCTGTTTTTTATTTCTTTTTGGTCCGAATGTATCTCACATTTTACTCATTTCTCTCTCACTCTAAACCCTATTTTTTTTCCCCTTCTCTCTAGAAAACTTCCTCAAACATTAAAACTCTTTGATTTTTGCAATCTTTGGGCCAAGATCATCATCATCTTCCTCTAGATGTTGAAGATCAAGAACTAGGGCTTCTCTTGGTGTAGTGAGGGTTGAAGGATCATCCATCAAAGCTAGGGTTTCATTCTTTCCATCCTCTCAAAGACCTTGAGGTAGGGATTTCTTTTATTCTTTTCAATACCTCTACTATAGATAGACATGTGGTAGATTATTATTGCATAAAAACCTTGTTGTATGGATCTATTTTTGAAAATCATGATGGATGGCATGAGATTTGGGTGTGAGGTTGAAATTTCATGAGATGGGTTGATGTTGGGTTAAACTTGGGGTGTGATGCAATATATTCATAATAGAGAGTGTGAAAGCCCTAATTTTTGCAATAATGTCTAATAGGTAAAAAGGGGCTTAACTTGTGCTTATGAGTTAAAGAAATGTGATAAATAATTGATAGTGAATTTATGATTAAAATGGGTTTCATAATTTGAGCATTTATTTGTGTTGGATTGACTATGTTTAAAACACAACGAATTGATGAATTTACCATGTTACTAATTAAGAAACTTGGTTATTGATTTGGTAATAACTTGTGCTTTACCGGATTGTTATGAATTTAGTGTTTAACTTGTGTTGAGTCAATTTTAGCTAAATCAAACAAATTGATAATTGTTAATTGTTAAAAAGGGATCCAATCATGAGATTAAAATTTATTGAGTTAAATGTTCGTTAAGTAGAAATGGAGTAAATTATGATTGTGTGATCAATGTGGGATTTCCTTGTCTAAATGGTGGAAGTTGAGTTGTGGATGGTGTAGTTTGTGTATTGTAAATTGGGGAATTCTTGGAATCAAATATCAAAGGAAGAAGAAACGATAACGTTTTTTTAATTGAGAAAAGAACATCAAGCGATAGATGAAACCTTGGAGTCGTGTTGATTATTGGCCTAAAACCTTGTGAGAATTGGTTAATGGTATCATGTATTATATATATATTGTTAGAGGTTTTGTCCTTGGTCATCGGTGGAGGATGACATTGTAAATGTTGAAATGTTTATGTGTCTGTAGTACACTGGTGTTATTTGTGAATGTGGTTTGAAGTGATGGTTGGAAAATGTGTGATGCGCTGAGAATCAAAGGTACCATTACCTTCCAGCTAGCACCTGGAGAATTGGTTGCGCTGAGAATCAGAGGTACCATTTCCTTCAAGCTAGCGCCTGGAGAAATGGAGCAGAGGTACCATTCCCTTCCAGCTAGTGTATGGTAAATTGGCATGTTATTATGAAGAGTTGCATCATTTGGCTTACCGTGCTTTAGGCAGGTAGAGCAAAGGTTATTTATTTTGTGTTCGGTTTGATTGCGTGTGTCTTGCATTAAGATGAGTATGATTTGGTAAGGTTGAATTTTCTATATGTTAAGAAGATGTGTTCATGTATATTTGGTTGTGCTAGAGAGTGGTTGCGGGAGTTCCCTACCATGAATTATTTTGTCAAGGCGTCTCGTTAAATTTTGAATTAAGGGTTGAGAATGTGATGAACGTGTGGTGACGGATCTTGTTGTATATTGAGTATAATTAATGTGATGAAAGTTGGATTAGGTGAACATGTTTTTAAGAGGAATAAAATGGAAAATATGGTTATCAAACAATACTTGTTTAAATGGGAAATGGGTAAGGAAAGCGAAAACTTGGTATTGTTGTATGAACTGAATGCTTTGAGAAAAGTATTATGTTAGTATACTTTGGCTATAAAACGTCACATTATTTATATGGTATGAGATTAGCATTCATGATCATAGCTATCTGTAAGTTGTTATTGTTGAGGATCATGTTGAGATCCATACTGGACTATATGTTCATCCCACGTTGCTAATCTTTTTTAGGTGAACATGGAGAAGCCTTTTCAAGGTCATGGATCTTCTTATTTGTTGGCCACGGGGCCTTTATTTGTAGGTGGAATGCCATATGTGTAAAAAGGGTAGAGCCCTTTAACTATTCCTTTTAAGATATAAGTCTGCGGGCAATTTATTAAATTGTACCTCATATTGCATTCATTTTATCCGAACGAGAGAACTCTTGTCAATGTATTCCATATAAATATAATGAGCTTCCGTATATTATCTCTGAAATTGAATTTATATTAATGGCTTTGGTAATGGATTGCGAGTAATAAAAAGTGGGGCATGACAACTTGGTATTAGAGCCAGCCGAGTTTGAATACCTTGGGCTCGTGGGAAGTGGCTTTTGCCACAAAGGGGCTTGCTATGCTTGGTGAGGACGTTGCATATAGTTAGGATAAATGTTAGGACTTATGTGTTGCATTTATGTGAGCATGGGGTTAAGTTCTTGGATAGTACTTGTAGCCGGTGAACTTACTTTGAGGTCCTCTTGGAAACACGCCTGATCAACGTGGTTTCTGATAGGAATTCTTTGGGAGTTTCAGGACGAGTGGCTATCCTTGTGGACTTGATTTGATTATGTGTTTAGATGTTTAAACTGTATATGTGCTTCAGGGATTGTATGTTTTGGGAGTTAAGTGTGTCTTGTTACTTAGTAGTGGTGAGAATGTGCTTCAGGGAGACTGTTGCATTGTGCACTAAGTTGATTTTGTTTGAAATTTTATAGGATGTCTACACAAGGGAATAGAGGACGGATGAGTAGTAGGGGTGTCGGTAGGGGCATGGCGGTTCCCCTAGCACCTGTCGTTACAGCATCGGCTGTCGGCGAGGAGGTTGCACACGAGGTTGTGAGAGCGGTGCAAGACGCTCTAGCTCACAATGAGGGGACAATGGGCGTACCATCAAGCTTATTAAGGAGTTTCTTCGCTCCAATCCACCGAAGTGTTTGGGGGAGGCAAAATCGCTGGAGGGGGAGAATTGGTTGGAACAAATTACCAAGACTCTTGATATGCTCAAAGTCGAGGACAAGGGGTTGAGGATTTCTTTGGCGACCTTCCAGTTGAAAGGAGATGCGAATTATTGGTGGAAGTATGTGAAGAGCACTGTAGATGGCACGTGGGTTGCGTTTACCGAGGCCTTCTTGGCCAAGTATTTCCCTCCTTCTGCTCGAGAAAGGTTGAGGGAACAGTTTGTTGAGTTGCGCCAGGATGCTACTCCATTGACCCAGTTTGAGATGAGGTTCACTAGTTTGTCGAGGTTTGCTCCAGAGTTGGTGGCAACAGAGGAACGCCGTTGTTATGAGTTCGAGAGGCGGTTACATGATGATATCCGGGAGAAAGTGGCTGGATCTATGTGGAAGAATTATTTTGCTTTAGTTGAGGCGGCGGCCCATGTGGAGGCCATGGTTAGCAGTGTTGGTTAGGTAAGAGAGGAGGCCACTTCGGTAACTTCTACGGTTCATAAGCACTCGAGGCTCAGTAAGAGGTGGAGGCGAGCACATGTTCACTTCCAGACTCAGTCCTTGTCCTTGTCCTCGTCGGGGGTTTCGGACTCGTCTGTTGGGGGACCTAGTGAGGTTCGGGCGCCAAGTCAGGTTCAGAATTGGGAGACCGCTGTTTGTTTTGGTTGTGGTCAGCAGGGCCACGTTAGACGTTTTTGCCCTTTGCGTACGAGTTCTTTGGGTGTTTCAGAACCTAGTCAGACCTTGTCCCATCAGTCCAATCAGGGACGTTATTGGTATCAGACCCGAAGAGGCCAAGCTTCGAGAGCTTCACGAGGGTCGGCTTTTTAGTCAGCACAGTAGTGTCACCCTTGAGAGGGACTTTTGTTTTAGAGATCTATGTTATTTACTATGAAACTTTTGTTATTGATCGGTGTGTTGTAGGATGCTAAGGCACCATATTTATGTGTTACATATGTATAGGTATTGTTGTTTATTACCCTCGTGTGTTGGGGGCTTGCAATGGGACTGAACTCTCTGTTATGTCTATGTAATAAAAGGTTATTATGGGATTGATGATCCGAGTGTTGTTGTACAACGAATGTTAAACTTTGTGTTGGTCGTGTGATGGCCTTTAAATTCTTAATTAAGTTTGGAAATTGTTTGTGAGAGATGAGAAATCTATGGAAATCTTGTGACTAGAGTAGTGCTTTGATGAGGGCCAAAATTTTAAAGCTTTTATTGTGTTAAGTTAGAAAAATGTGAGACTTTAGAGTTTTGTGAAGATTGGAAGAAGTGGGGCGGGAATGTCTGAGGGAGTGTGAGATTCACATCTCGGAGTAGTGGGAATGATGCTTGGGTGTATTTCTTGGTGTCTTAAGTTAGTTGTGTTGTTAATTTTGGGTGGAGTTTTGGTGGGAAATGGGTAAGGAAAGCGAAAACTTGGTATTGTTGTATGAACTGAATGTTTTGAGAAAACTATTATGTAAGTATACTGTGGCTATAAAACATCACATTATTTATATGGTATGAGATTAGCATTCATGATCATAGCTATCTGTAAGTCGTTATTATTGAGGATCATGTTGAGATCCCTACTGGATTATATGTTCATCCCACGTTGCTAATCTTTTTCAGGTGAACATGGAGAAGTCTTTTCAAGGTCATGGATCTTCTTATCTGTTGGCCACGGGGGCTTTATTTGTAGGCGGAATGCCATATGTGTAAAAAGGGTAGAGCCCTTTAACTATTGCTTTTAAGATGTAAGCCTGCGGGCAATTTATTAAATTGTACCTTATATTGCATTCATTTTATCCGAACAAGAGAACTCTTGTCAATGTATTCCATAGAAATATAATGAGCTTCCGTATATTATCTCTGAAATTGAATTTATATTAATGGCTTTGGTAATGGATTGCGAGTAATAAAAAGTGGGGCGTGACACAAAACGGCGATAATACCTAACTAATCCCAAGAAACCCCGGATCTCAAAAATATTTTTAGGTTGTCTCCAATCCTGTACGGCATTTATCTTAGAAGAGTCTATAGTGACTCCTTCTCTTGACACCACATGCCTCAAAAACTTCACTTCAGTCAACCAAAACTCGTATTTCTCAAATTTGGCATACAATTGGTGCTCCCTAAGCAAATCAAGAACTAACCGCAAGAGAGTCTCGTGTTCCTCCTCGGAGGCGGAATAAATCAAGATGTCGTCCACAAAGACGACCACGAAGTGGTCTAAGAATTCTCAAAAAATTCGGTTCATCAAATCCATAAAGGAAGCAAGTGTATTGATCAAACCAAAAGGCATTACAAGGAATTCGTAGTGGCCATAACGCGTACAAAAATCCGTTTTCTGGATGTCCCCCTCTCGAACTCTCAACTGATGGTATACCGATCTCAAGTCTATCTTTGAGAAGCAACGAAACCCCCTAAGTTGGTCAAACAAATCATCTATTCTGGGTAGAGAATACTTGTTCTTAACGATAACCCGATTTAACTTGCGGTAATCAATATATAACCACAATGACTCATCTTTCTTCTTCGCAAAGAGAGCCAGCGCTCCCCAAGGTGATGTACTAGGGTGAATGAAGCCCTTATCTAAAAGTTCTTGGAGTTGAATCTTCAACTCATGCAATTCGGTCGGTGCAAATCTATACGGCGCCATGGAAATCGGTGTCGTGCCAAGCACTAAGTCAATAGAGAACTCGATGTCCCGGTGGGGTGGCAAACTAGTAAGATCCTCGGGAAAGATATCCAAGTATTTACAAACTACCCTTGGTAATTCAAAATGAGTCCCATCACTCTCACTTCCCAAGAGAGTTGCAAGAAGACTACTAAGCTCGCTCCGACTATGAGGGTCAAAAACTGGTGACAAGATCCTATCAACTCGGTCCCTCAGAAAATAAAAACAATCACCACTCGAGGTGCACACTGTAACTCTCTGATGATAACAATCAATCATAGCACGATATGAAGATAACCAGTCCATGCCCAAAATGACATCAAAACTTGACATGTCTAGCAATATAAAGGCAAACGGAAGTCAACGCCCGGCAACCTCTATCTCACAACCGCGACATCCTCGGTCTAAGTCAACCGTACCCCCAACTGGTGACTCTACCCTAAGTGAAGCCGCTAACAATGCCACTTCTAATTCCAATGCAGAAGCAAATGCAGTAGATATAAATGAATGAGACGCACCCGTATCTATCAACACATTAGCCAAAGAATTGTACACAACAAAAATACCTCTCGCAACTGAGGATCCTAGAAACTGCTATGGCACGGTAATAGCATACACGCGCCCCTATGGCCTCTAATTAACCTGCTCATCTCTTGGAGCATAAGCCTACTGCACTGACTGAGCTAAAGCGGCTCCCTGATTAGCTTGTGAAATTTGAACTGAATGAGCCTGCTGGTGGGTCTGAGTCTGCCTCGACCCTGATACGCTAGATATGCCAGATGCACCTCCCAGCTGTGGGCAAGCTCTCCTCATATGCCCCGACTGACCACACTGAAAACAAGTAAGTCCTTGCCTTCTATTCTAAGACTGACTCTGAGATCGGTTAGGTGGTGGTGGTAACATCTACTGCCTTTTTCCTTTCTGTGGGCTTGAAAAGGCATTGTGACCCGGTTGGCCACACTTGAAACATGAAAAACTACCCGATGCATTCTTCCCCGAGCCCGCACTAGGCAAGGAAAAAGTAGATTTACACTGCTATGGTTAGGATTGGGATGAAAATGTGCCCCTGTTCTTCTTACTGGGTCTAAAATCTCCCTGTGACTCCTGGCCCCTAGACCTCGAACCCCAAAGTCTCTCCTCCTTGGCTTGTACCGTAATCTCTACGTGTGTCGCCGCCTCCACGAGACGATCATAGTTTCAAATCACGTTTCCGGAAACTTTGAACAAAATTTTTGTCCTCAACCTCTTGTCAAATTCTATGCAACGGTGCTCTTCCGTTGCCACCAACTCTGGCGCAAACCGGGACAAACTAGTGACGGCCGCCTCAAACTTTGCCACAGATAGGTTAAGTTGCTTAAGGTCTTGAAACTCTTGCCTCAATCTCTCCCTAGTAGTGGGAGGTAGATACTTGTCTTGGAAAGCAACCACAAAGGCTTCACATGTCGGCTCCACTCTACCCTTGGCATACTTCCACCATTGGCCTGCGTCCCCCTTGAGGTAGTAACTCGCTAGAGTCACTCTTAACTTGCTATCTTCAATGTGAAGCATTTCAAATGTCTTCACCATTTCCTCAAGCCACTCATCTTCTTTCTTGGGCTCAGGGTCACCATGGAACTCATCCGGTTTGGCCCGCAAGAATTCTCTAGTAAGAAAAGTCGCCCTTGTCTCTACGGCATTCTCTCGTGTTTGGTTCTCCACCCTCAACAAATTCATTGATTCTCTCAAAGGCCCCTGCCATTTCTCGAGCTAAGGCCTCCATTGCGGCTTGACCTGCTTGCCCCACTTTCTCGGCCACATTAGCTTGACCCGCTTGCTCGGCCGCATTAACTCGGCCGAATCCTTCCTCTTGCACCGGAACCTCATGGACAGGTACTTCATGTACACCTCAGCGAGGTCTACCACGCCTCCTGCCTCCGCCACCACGAGCTTGACCCCTTCCTAACATCCTAATTAAGGAAAAAAATAAACAATTTAGCACATAAACTCAAATGTGCTCGGAACTTGCCTCACACATTCGACCACAACAATTTTATATATTTCTCTACCATATAAACAATTTAGTTTCATTCCACATAGACACTTAGTCACATAAACATATACAGATTATTCCTTTATGATGAAATTCGTCCCACGAAATACCAAGAATTCTTAGTAGAATGAGTATTGATCAAGTACCCTTCTAATAAGACCTCAAGGAATTTAATAGGGGCGAACCACATCCCCAAAGTCCAACCCTATACCCATCTAGTTATATAAACATGTTATCACATAGCCACAATGAATATAAAACATCTCCTAATCATGCGAAATGAACCCATTGTGGCAAACAACCACTTCCCACGAGCCCCAAGTATTCAAACGCGGTAACTCTGATACCAAGTTGTAACGCCCCAAGAAAATACACAATAAAAGTGCATCAACCACCACTCTTTATGATAACAGAAGTAATTCTTCAATGCTTGAATTCATGATCATAAGGTGTTTACAAAATAGTCCCACATGCAGATATACATTCAATAACTTCGATACATGAATATATAGCATATAAAACATCTAGTCAAAATAAATAAACGCCCTCTAGGGCTACAAAGTCCAAGGCTTAAGCATGGTTACACAAAATGATTGCTCGAACCCATACAAGTATAGCCCTTGGCTTGCAAAAATTACAATCACAACAAAAACAAAAGCCTTGTGCTCTCAACACATATATCTACGCCCTTAGTTTGGCGGAATCACCACATATTTACCTGCATCAAAATCCCACAGGGTGAGCATAAAGCCCAGTAGGAAATTCTTAACAAAGTATAAACATTTTGTACAAGTCTCATGAAATGGGATATACATGCCATGCCATGCCTTTAAATGAAAATCTCATTTTTTTTTCTTTTTTTTCATCCTTTGAAAACCATCCTGCACAATGAAATCTCTAAATCTCAACAATATTCGACAAGTCAAATTCGGTTCAAAGAGGCGGTAAATACGACTTAGGTAATCCCTAGGTTGGTATAGCGGTCCCGGGTTTATCCCTTGTTGTACAGTGATCCGGACATGTGTCCGTGGATGTTGGTAGTTGAGTATTGCCTTGTTTACATCCTTTCCTACTTTGTATTTGAGTTATAGGATGTATTGGGCAGGCTTGTTACAGGTTGGTTGTGCTTGGGAGCCAAGTGTTGCTGCCCAGAATTTTGGCTGGTCGCTCGAGCGAGGGTTTGGTCGCTCGAGCGAGGGTAGTTTTTGTGTCTGGTGGCTCGAGCCAGGATGGCTTCGCTCGAGCGACCGATTGCGTCTGACCCAGACCTGAAAGTTGCATTTCTTGGCTCGAGCGAGCTTTTCTTCGCTCGAGCGATCTGGTTCGTTCTTCGCTCGAGCGAGCGGTTCTTCGCTCGAGCGAGTGGCTTGTTGCAAATCGGAGGATTTGAACTGTTGGCTCGAGCGAGCGTATCTTCGCTCGAGCGAGGTCAGTTTTTGTGTCTGGTCGCTCGAGCGACCAAGTCTTCGCTCGAGCGAGCCTGTTTATATCAGCTAGCAGCAGCCGAATTCAACTTCATTTTTTTTTAACTCTATCTTCTTCAAACCCTAAATTTGAGAGTCTCTCTCTCTCTAAAATTACTCTCTCTCTAAGATTTGATCTACCTAGGGTGATTTCCTACCCTAAGGCCTTTGTTAAAAAGATAGAGGGTGACTTGGGCTTCGTTTTAATCGGAACAAGTTTGGTTTTGGAGCAAGTTGGGTGTTGGCCATCATCTCCTTTTGAGCTCAATCTTTGAGGTAGGGATATCCTACTCCTCTTTATGAGTTTTGTCTTTAAATTTTAGCAATTTGATATGTTGGAAGTTGTTGTGTAATTTTGGGAAACTTTGGGCCATTGTATAATTTTACAAAAGTTGGGGGTTTTGTCTATAATAAACCTAGAGGCATGTTTGGTATAGAAACATGGGATTAATGTTGAAACATTGATGAAAATGGAACCTAAGGGTTGTAATGTTAATTATGGAAAATGCCCTAATTACATTGATTAATTAATTTGGATAATTAATTGTGAGAAATGAGAAATTGAAATAGAAATGTGTCATTGAGTATGACGATGGAAAGAATACATTAACTTTATGTATTGATATGTGATGTGTATAATTATTGTTTATATGCATTGTGTTATGTTGGAGAAGATAGGGGATGTACTCCACGGTTTAGGGGAAGATAGGGGATGGACCTCTAAGCCGGATGTGGTTTGGGAGAAGATAGGGGATGGACTCCGTAGATAGAGCTCATATGCTTATCTAGAAAAGTATTGACAGAGCTCATATGCTTGTCTTTGGAAGTATTGATATAACTGATATGTTTATCTTTGATGGGGTAAAAAGTGTTAGCATGAGTTTTTGTCTCATGTGAGATGTTTGGCCAGGTTCTGAGCCAAGGTTATGAATTGACAAGAAAAAGGAATGGGAATGGAAATGAAAGGAAATATAGACTTAAGTGTCTTGGAATTGTATTATGTTATGAAAGAATGTAAAAGTGTTGACCATCTATCAACTGTTAATCTTTTAGTCATTGTTCATAACTGGTTTAGTATATTTCTACTGGGCTGTGGCTCACCCTATATGGGAACATCATTTTCAGGTACAGGTAGCATGCCACCTCCAAGGACTTAGCTTGGGAGGCTAGTGGCGGACAGACTTTTTGGTTGTCTTTCCTTTTGATGTATTACATGTAAATTCAAGCCAAGGGCTTAATGTGTAAATGAGTTAGTACTCTACTTTTTGTAACCAAGTGTTAACTTGGAAAGCTGTAAGCCCTTAGGGCATTTGCTTTTGTTGTTAACATGTAATACTTTTTGTAATGAAACTCTGAGAAATGGAAGGATGTGGATCTTTTACATATCATAGCATGTCTATATTGTTGGGATTATTGTTATTATTTTGAGGGCGTTACAACTTGGTATC